>JAUYWG010000249.1:1737748-1774339 GCA_034779775.1 Enteromius afrohamiltoni | reverse complement strand
ATATATGAAAAAGTATTTCATGCAACCAATCCCAAACCCATATACAGTGTATTATTAATGGGGAACATATGGACATTAGTATCAGCGCTCTTTCTTTCATACAGGGCAATACAGTGCAAAAAAAGCTCCTCCAGCATTTACAAAAGCACTCAACAGCTATCAGATGACATGCTTCCTAACCATAAAAAGAAAATTATAACCAAATGCTTGAGTTCAATATTTACAGTGGGATGATTTATTTGAGCATGTGCTATTGTGTGTTCAGCAGCATATAGTGATTAATGTTCTGGATGATTTGCACAGTGAATGTAAAACTATTCTGTTTGTTTTCTAACAAGAGCACTGCCACGGACTGCAGGTGTGTCAGGCTGCTGCCGATATTTCATCTTTCGGAGAGCCGTGCCCTGTGATGGGAAGCTATTTGGCTGTGGAATATCATTGCAAAGATGGTCAGAACTCTTTTGTTCCCACCCATTAGGACGCATGATGTAACACTACAGTTTTCTTACATAAAACACATTATCTGATGTTGATAATATGGTGCATTATTACTGTCTCTTATGTATTACACACTCTGGCCTTTAGACCTGTTTATTACCATACTACGTGTCTGATTGCATGGATTCATGTGTGACCGGCAACTTATCTGTTGCACAATTCTTCATATGTTTAGACTTGTTGGTCACAAGAACATTTAAGTTACATAAGCATTACCTGAGACAAACACACACACACACACACACACACGACTACTACTTGAATCTAACGTTTTACTTTCTTGCGTTTAATAATAACATCTTGACTTGAGGATAATATTAACTCTCTGCACACTGCTTGTTATCAGCTCTCCATCTGCTGATGAGCAAACTGGCTGCTGTCTTTGACAACATTACCATCACAGTGAAGTGGTTGCTGCATCCATTTCAAGGCAACCTCACGTGCACACTGAATGCGGGGGACGGACACATCATTGATAATTACAGTCCAGAAGAGTGAGTGTTTTTGTCCTTCCGCATGTTACAGCAACACATCATAGATGTTAATAATATACTGTAGATGTTAGCCGTTGTAAAAAAGAAATGCACTTTAGCAAGAAGATTATATAGGTTTTGAAGTGTATATATATATATATATATATATATTTATATTTATGCCAGAAATCATTAGGATATTAAATAAAGACCATGTTTCATGAAGATGTTTTGTACATTTCCTATTGTAAATCTATAAAAACTTCACTTTTGATTAGTAATATGCATTGCTAAGGACTTTATCTGGACAACTTTAAAGGCCATTTTCTCAATATTTAGACTTGTTTGCACCCTTAGATTCAAAATTGTAAATAATGTATTTAACTGTCAGATTATGTATAAATCTCAATTTTAAAAAATTGACAGTTAAGACTGGTTTTGTGGTCCAGTGGCACACATATGCACACACACACACACAAACACACACACACACACACACATATATATATACACACATCATTATTGTGATTTTTTTGCCACAATAATTGTAAACTGACAAATTTGATATTGTAATAGCCCAATGTAATAATTTTCATACCTCTCTTTTTTTGTGTGAACAGCTTGTACAGAAACCTAAAAAAAACCCTAGACCATCCCTTCCTCCTAGACTGTTTTAGGACTAGGGACATTTTTGTTTGGAAAATCAAAAAGATGTCAACAGAACATAGAATAGTGCCGAAAGATTCATTCTGTACTGCAATTAGCATGCAAAGAATGGAAATGATCAAACTATAGTCTCACGTAGGTAGATATATTGTATAATCGCAAATATACTTTGTAATGATAACAGTGTAATTTTAATTACCTCGTTTGTGAAAAAGATGAAAAGATTTTTCAGAAATCAGATTGAATTTCTTTGTTTTGCCAAACACAAAGGAAGATATTTTGAAGAACGTTTGTGACCAGGCTGTTTTGGAAGTCAGTGGTGACCTGGTCACAAACGTTCTTCAAAATATCTTCCTTTGTGTTCTTCTGATTGAAGAAATTCATTTTTCTAAAAACTATTCTTTTAAGTATACTTAAGTTACCTTTTACTGAATTAATATTGAATTATCTGCAAATACAGTTTTTAATGTAAAATTTAGGAACACTGCAAGTGCACATTCAATACAATTAAGCATGTTTTTTTCACATGATTGACTCTGTAAACTCTTTTTAGGATGGAGAATGTGGTGCACAAGTACAGCCCTGCTGGAGTATATACTGTCACAGTAGAGTGCAGTACTAGTGAATGGCATGTGACCGCTTCCAGGAGCATCACTATCCAGGAACCGCTCGGACAGTTTGGGACCATAAGGTGCCACAGCATGAATCAATCCACAGAGCATTCCACCTGCAGAGCACTTTATAATAACCCTCTGAAAATCCAAGTGACATTAGACGCAGGTACAAACATTTTATTTTATTGTTATTATTGTTATGACAAAAGGGACTATACATTTAATGAGCATTTTTACAGTTTCTGAAAAGGCTTTTTCAAAACTCAATACCACAATGCTAGGTAGCCTGTGTGGTGCTACACAGTTGCTGGTGTGTTTCTATATAGTTTCTGAGGTATTCTGGCGTCTATGATGTTATTGCACCTTGATATGGCATTTTATTATAAAGCTTAAAGTATATTTTAGTTTTAATGTCATTGCATGAGGTATACAGTACATTACATAGTCAAACACACAGCCTTTTAACCTTAAATTACACTCCGTCTGATACTGTAGCATGCATAAACACAAGTGCTTCACACGTGCACACTAGAAAGTTTTTATCCTTGTTTAATGTCTGTGCAATTCCTCTCCAAAAGTTATGACCAATTTAAAATGTCATTGTACTTAAATTAAACCTGAGATGCATCTCTTAATCCCTTTCCACAAGTGATCATCAACACGGAGGTCTCCTTGGTAGCTAGTTGTTGTTTATTCAGTCTCATTGGTTTCTTTTTTGACTATAATACAATGGAACTGGACAATGTTGCCACCATGAGGACAAACCTACTGGGAAAAAACAGATGGCCCTCACTGCAGAACACAAGATCCAGGGGGCACGTACCTGACATATCTCTAAACCCTCCCGTCTCCACCCTCTGATCCCTAAACCCACCCATCTCCACCCTGTAGATGTTGGAGATGGGTGGCTTGTGCCACCCACCCTCAAGGGGCACGTGCAATCTTTGGAGGCTAATCACTCAAACGCTCTTCACTGGCACATAGTAAAAAGGGTGCACCTTGACCTAGTCCAGCTCCATCCATTTGACCAATTTGTGTCTGCCTCTGTGATCAAAATGGGTGGAGCTTAACATAGGATTGTAAACTTAACTGTAAACTTAGGTTTATAGTTAGGGTGTGGTTGGACCTTCAATCTACACCCACTGCATCCAGAGAGGTGCAATTGAATATCATGCTCCACCCATTTTGCATTGAGCACCTTCTCCTTGTTTTCATAACTGAATAAAAATCTAAAGAATGTACTTCAACCTATGTCAAAAATATTTTAGTGCTTTCAAATGACATAACTGAGAAAATCCAAATGAATGTTCATCTCCTCCAGGAACAAACGTAACCTACAAAATTCAGCATGGAAATACAGAGCTGGCCTCCACTTCAGCTATCAGAGGGATTGTTCCCCATAACATCACTGTATCTCCAGAGGTGCAGCAGCAGCTAGGACCAGGCTGCCACCAGATTACTGTAGTGGCTCTCAACGGGGTGACGGTTGTAGACCGCTCCACTGTCCTGGAGCTGTGTTTGGTGGAGCCAGTGGAAGGCCTCATGGTAGATGTGGAGCCTGAGCATAAGCAGTGTCCAGTCCACGCCATCTATGTCAATGTGTCTCTGGCTCGGGGAGCTCCAGTGCAACTGCATTTTCTTGTGTCAGGAGCCAATCACACCTTTTCTGAGATGCATGAGATGCTACATGGAAGTTCACAGGTTTTTGTCATCTCAAACACAATGCAAGGTACTGCTTTTTACTTATTTAAACAGACACTATGCACTAGAGGGCCAAAAGTGAGGCATTTATAGGGTTTGGACGTATATTAAAACACACATGAATGTAGTGTGTATTTTGATCACATAGCTTGTAGCTTCTTCAATCAGATTTTTTTCTCTTATCAATTAGGCAAATTAAATCTTGTGATCAGAGCAGAGAATTCCTTCTCAAGCATGGAAATGAATGGTGGAAACACAACAGTGAATTGTCACAATGAAACAGTGAATCAACATGAAGGAGACACGGTATGAGATAATGCTTCATTACAAGCGTTCAGTACACTTGAACGTTGTTCAAGAGATGTTGTTGACTACAGTAAATGTTCACAGAAAAACTGTTAGTGTGGAAAAAAACAGTTTTCCAGACATTCTGAAGGTTTAAGTGTAATACAAGTGTACAAATGTAATATATTTTAATTTGTACTTTTTCTTCTATACAAAAACGATTTATTTGAGCTCTTAAGTTGACTAAATTGTTTTTTTCTTACTCTACGTTTTTAATGGGGATTTTATGTAGTTCATGTTTAGCTTAACATTTGTTAATACATCATTAAAACCAAAAGGAATATCTGTTAATATAACTTAATGGATCTGAGCAAACATGAGCTAACAATGAGAAATTGTATTTTTTAATTAACTATAATTAACAATATGAATTAATATTGTAACAAATGTATTGTCAGTTAATGTTAGTTGATGCATTAACTATTATAATATGACTTTATTGTAAGCATAACACATATGTAGTTATTATACTGTATCTGAACATATCACATGAAAGTTAAGTATTAAATTATGACTTTACTTGTGGATGTATTTTATAAATGATGTGTATATTACAATTATTTTAATGCAATGACTTGCCTCATTGACTTGACTTTCTAAGTGTTTTACTGTACACACATCTTTATTTGTTTTTGCAAAATGATGGTTTAAATGATTTTCTGTAGTATGCCACAGATACTGTCAATGGGGCTTAACTTGATCTGCATCTATTACACATCTATTATTTCTATAGATCAGTGAGCGTGTGAGAACTGCCAGAGCTTATAATCTAAAGATCACGACAGATCCAGAGGTCCCAGTCTTTGGTACTAACAGTGTCAGGCTATATGTTGATGGATTAGTGGATGATAATGCTATCTGGAAATGCCGTAAGTACCACTCTTGCTAAATCACAAATAATGTCTGTAATACCTGGAGAAAACAATACCAGTTGCTCAGTCAGCATCATGATTTTTGAAGCTGCTTTAATGTTGCTTGCAATGAGTTTAGTCAGAAATGTGGATATTTCTGAATAGCTGTCATATGTGTAGCTAGGACATTTCCCATCAGTCACTAATGGAACCATCCAAACCGGCCAAAAATTGTAATTTCTGAATTGATCCATTCATTGCAGCACATAAAAAAAACTGGTCTTTCTTTCTTTTTCTTTTTCTTTTTAGACGAGGTTTGCCCCTGTTCTGATGAAGTGACAAATAGAGATTATGAGATATCCAAAGCTTGTCTTCCACCAGTATACAGTTTCTCTGTGTATACTGTACAAACCAAGTCACATGGTGTCACACAATCTGGAACCAGATGCATCACTGTCATTCCTGGAGAAAACATAAAGCTATCTGTTACGTAAGCACGCTGCAGTTTGTTCAAATTATATACTTAGATTTGTTGCCATTTGTAGCCTACTTTTTTAACTGGTATATTCTTTATCTCCTCTCTGTTTAGCTGTTCTAACTGCAATCCGGTGAATGTCGCTGAGAGTGTCACGCTACAAGTCCAGTGTGAAGGATGTCAGAAAATTTTTTGGTACTTTGAGAGCAAAAAGGATATTACAGTAAGTGTTTCATGTTATGTTAAACATAAGACATGTGTATTAAAATACTGTCTAATGCATTACCTTGTCACAGGGTTTGTTAAGCCAGTGTTACTCAGAATCAGTGACAAAGCCACTGATACAGAAGGCAGAGGGCAGTTCTTTTACCATAGAGAGTGGTGCACTACGAAAGGCAAAGCAGGATATCACAGTGGTGGTTTATGGTAAGAGTTGCTTAAATCTTAAAATGAGCTTGGACACTGAAATCACGCTTAGAAATGCATGCATTTCATTGCACAGATTGCACAAGCAGAATCTGCAAAGAAATTCTAGCTATTTGGTTACTATTGCCATGGCACACTGGTGTATAGCAGATAAACAACAGGTTTAGGTAATCACATGAACTATAACCATATTCCACTTGTTTCATAACTACTGTAGAACGTGTCTTGTTCTTCTGTGTTCATTTAAAATATATGCTACTAGGTTTGATATTATCTAATGCAGTGACATCTATACATTTTTAACGTGGCTTAAGAAAGTACTTTGCCTAAAAATCTAAATTGGACAAAAAAAAAACCTGACTCATCCTCAGACCACCTAGAGACATAACTCACTCACCAATGGATGCTCTGCAGGGAATGTGTGCCGTCAGAATGACAGTTGATAAAAACAACAATAATCCCTAAGTAATCCACAAGTTATCCAATACCATCAGTTAATATTATGCGATGTGAAAAACTTCATGCTTGTAATAAATCTATTATTAATTAGTTTAAATTTAAACCTTTGATTCCGGCTACAATAGCTTTCCCCAGTAAATAAGTTTGAATCAAGAGAAAAATATGCACAGATTAAACACTATTCACAAGTGAAAAACAATGCAAAATATTCTAAACAAGTACAGTACTTTTTATCATATGTTTGGACTTTCATTCTGACGGCACCCATTCACTGCAGGGGATCCATTGGTGAACAATTGATATAATGATACATTTCTCCAAATATGTTCCAATGTAGAAACCATCTCATCTACATCTTGAATGACAAAAAAAAGAAAGAAAAAAAATTGAGTGGCTTAAGAATTTGATCTTTTTGGGACCCCCAAAAAACAAATCTTTGTCCTTGTTATCCACCGTGTTCTACAATGTGGAAGTAAGCCTTTGGGTGAGACTTCCGGTTCAACAGCCGCTATTTTCAGTAAATGTTTTATACAGTCAAAAATAGCTGGATGAAGATGAGACCAGAGGCTAGATGCATAGAATCTACAAATGGCGACGCCCATTTTTATGTCAAGAGAAAGATGGATACATACTTCTATAGTAAAAAGAGTTTTGCATAATTACATTCAACTACACCTAAACCAAACCCTAACTCTATAGTATGTACATAATGTTTATTCATTTTACTCTGTATTTGTGTAATTACCCTGTAACAATGACATCTTAAAATAAATCTTCTTGAAACATTGTGAAATCTAAGACCATGGTTGACTGATGTCAACATCATATGTTTTTATCTAGCTATCAACGGCAGCTTATCTGGATCTGCTAGATACACTGTTCCAATTGATACATCTGCTGAGGATTCGTCGGTCCAGCCGCTTTTGCCGACCGCTGTCTCTCCATCATCTCATACTACTGACAAATCCCTCAACTCTGTAAAGCCCCCAATCCCCCTGAGTCCTCCCTCCTGCATTATTAGCCCTCTCGTGGGTGATGTTCTATCTCCCTTTAAGATCAGCTGCGCGGTCGATCCATCTTTTTGCAAAGCTAGGTCCTGTGTTTTCTGCTTTAAAACTGCCAAGGGTGAGAACTGAGACTTTTATGCTAAATTTGTCTCTTCCTGATAAGGGTCCAATCAACCTGTGTGTATAAAGGTTTACGCCATGCACTTTGACCTATTTTGCAGGTAATTATTTTTACTGCGGTGCTGAGCCGACGGTGGAGTCGCTTTACCTCCCTCTAGGGAATAAACTTAACAACTACAGTCTGACGGTGGTCATCTCTGTTAAGAACACAGCAGGCGTTACTGCCAACACTGCTGTAACCACTCGGGTTTGTAGACAAGTTTATTGGTTTATGAGCATCTTTCCAAAAGCAAGTAAAAAAAAAAAACACTTTAATACAGTTAAGCTGAATAAATTAGACAGATGGTTCTTTCTCAGAAAATTGTGCCATTTGTCCTTCAGAAATTGAATAAATCACTGCCAGATTTTAAGACATTATATTTTTCCACTTCAGGCACAAAATACCAGATCTGCACAGTGAGCATCCAGCGTAGAGGAATTAATATGAGTAGTTGATGGTATGACAGCAATAATAATAACCTCTAATAATAATAATAACCTATGCTATTTGTTATTCTAAGAATGAAGATACATTTTTTGTAGTTTGAAGTTTTTTTTCTACATTTTTTGTCATGACTATAGGACACAGTCCGGTTTTTATTTGTCAGCTACCTGTATTCAGATAATAAACATATACTTGTTTTTCAGTGGCCTTCAACTCTTAAAAGGTGTCAGACATATATAAATATGCGGCCATAATTTTACACTATACAATTTTGTAAGTAATTCTAATTTAACTCTGTCACAGTAGGTTTGGAATTTACATTTATACTTAATAATAGAAATATATATCCAAGTAAATTTTGGTAGTTCGTTTTCAAAAATCATAAAAAACGGTGTAGAACATGAATGATGATTATGCAAAAATTTCAGTCTGTTTTTGAACCTGTTATTATGTAACTGTGATGAATGAAAACATGCAAATTGGCTAAAATTCATAAAGAACAACCATCAAATATTTATATTTTGTTTTGATTACATTTAAAAAAGCTGAATCTATGAAGAAATGCAATGTAAAGTTTATATATCTATGATAAAGTTTATTATTAATGTGATTCTTCTCGTTAATCAATTTCAGTGGGACCACTGAACCATTTCCTGAGATGAAGTCAGACAGATAATGTACAGAGGAAAAGAGAGACAGAATGATATGACATAATTGTGGAAATTAAACTGTAGTGCATCATGTTCCAGGTTAAGGACACCAGTAGTAATCACACAGTTGGAGATCTCCAGGCTCTGGTTTCCAACCAGGTGTCTCAGCTGCAGCAACAGGGCCGACTCACCGGGGCTGCACTGGCACAGATGTTTCAGTCTGTGTCCGACAGACTTAATGATGCACTACCTGAAGGACAGCATGACAGTATCAAAAAAGAGGTAGCCTATAGGGAATATGCACATTCAGGACAGCTTTATATACCCATCTGTTAACCAAATCTTCTCACTGAAGCTGAGACAGCAGATGTTGCAGAGTTTGAGTACCGCCACAAGTTCCTTCCCTCCAAAGAATCCAGCTGAGGTGCAGATGAGTGCTAACGTGATTGCAGGCCTTACCACACAGGGTCATGAGCTGACAGAAACTACTCAGGTACTTCTCAAACTGAATTTAGATGGTAGCAATACATTAGCAGTAGTACATCTCTGCTAACTCATTCTTCATGGCTACAGTTGCAGGCTAGCTATCTGCTTACAAACCTCAGTGCATCCTTGGTTTCCTTGACTTTTTCTGGTAAGGAGTTCTCTGAACAGATACTGCAAGCATCTACGCCAATAATTGATGCCGTCAGTAACATCATCAAAGTTTCTTCTAGTACTTCTAAGCAGGTACATCACAATACTCAAGCCCTGCTACATACTCTGACTATAAAATATAATAGTTAACATTATTGCAATTCCACTCTGTTACAGAATGAGATCTCCAGTCATTTACTGAACACTGTGGACAATGTTCAGAGTGCCTTGTTGGCTGAGAAAAAAGTGAACGAAGAGCCCACTATACTCAGCACTTCAGTTTTTGGTTTATATGTTAACAGGTAAATGAATAATGGTGTTAGGTGTTTTAACATTTCTGTATGCCTCAATGAAACAAAGACGTTTTATTTCATTTTTTCAGAACAGGATATTGTGTGAGAAAAAACGATCATGATTGATTGGATCATGAAAATGTTCTTTTTTAAAAAACATTATTTGCTGTGCTCTTTTAGAATATCATCGGATGGTCTTTCGAAACAGCCCTTTAACATTCAGAAGAACAGCTCTGCCAGTTTTATCCTCCCATCTCTAAGCTCTGATGTTGTGTCTCCAGATGAACCAGTAGATGTTCGGGTGAGTTGAGTAACAATGTAACCTTTGTCCCTTTAAAGGAAATTTAACTAGTTGATCAAATTTACATTTATTAGTTCAAGTGACCTGTGATTCATACTGAGGGAGCAACAGAGCAGGGACATAAAAATAGTAAAGCATAGCATTTCTCTAAAATAAAAACATAGCATTTTAGCTGTTACTTGAACATTATAAGAGAACTTGTCTGGATAAGGTTGTGAGGATCAGTTCACCTATTACAGGTGTGCCAGGACAAGGAGGAACGAGAATTCAAAAGGAAGCACAGACATTTATACAGATCTTAGGTGAATGTTATCACACAACAATGACTTCAGGCGAAGGTTTATGGGAAATATAGTTTGCGGCATAATCGCAAAGGAGTGGTAAGGAGTGCCCTCTGGTGATTGTACATGTAGGACATCAGCCACAAAAACATTACAATAGTCTAGCCTAGAATTTACAAGGGCCTTTATTAGGAGTTGTGCAGCGTGATCATGTAGTGCAATAAATTGTGCATGGCTGTGCTGCAGTGTGGTCTTTGAAATGTAGCCATCAAAGGTTACTCCATGGTATCTGGCTGATCTGGTTGGAATTATTATTGAAAAGCCTTGCTGGATTGTAGAATTCTGCTGTACTGTTGGAGAACTATATATATGATGTAGAATATATGGACAAGAGGATGCTTACCTCGGACACGTCTCCTATCAAGGCAATCTTGAAAGACCTGCTTGTGAAGTAAGATTTAAACATTAGACTTTTGTAATGTTAATTTACTCTTTAACCTCACAGATGACAAGTTTTGGGATAAATCCATTCTCTTTGCATGGGGACGAGCAGATCAGTGGATCAGTGGGGTCTCTCTCTCTTACCAAAATAAATGGCTCTGTGATTTCAGTGGCAAACCTCACTGAGGAAATAGAGGTAACGAGAATGTCAGCAAAAAAAGCTTAAAGCGTGACTACTGTAAACATAAAACATCCAGAACTTACTCATCTTCTTCTTCCTAGATTCTCTTACCCAGGACAGAGGCGGCAGAGGTTAACCAAACTCTTCTGGAACTGGCAAACTTCAGCACTGTGGTCATTAATGTGACTGTACCCAATATATCTCTGGTTTTGAAGTTAGAACCTTCAGTAGAGACACCTCTGCAGTTGCTCCTGGGTTTTCAGGACTACCCTAACGATACAACTTATGAGGCTCGGATTGACCTACCTCGAGACGGTGACTCTGAAGGTTGTTAACAAATATAAACACCTCTGCAAAAAATGTTAAAATACTTTTTGCAAGAGATTTAAAGTATTCTGTGATATTTTTGTGGTGCAGAGGAAATGTACACATGGGTGCTTAACCCTACGGAGATGACAATAGAAGTAGGTGTTTACTACCTTCTGGTGAGGCCTGTTGTTGGTGCAGGGGTGAATTCGACAAATGCCTCAGTTTTCATCACAACCATTGCTGCTCACTGTTTGTACTGGGATGAGATAAAGGCCAACTGGAGTGGCGATGGCTGTAGGGTAAGTCAAACATTCATTCTCTTAATAAAGGGGTCATATGATAGAATTTCAAGTTTTCCTTACCTTGAAGTTGCAAAATGTAAAAGTTTCAAAACCAGAGATAACCTCCCTAAATGTTATTTAAACATGCCCCCACTTTTGTTGTTGCCGGTGCCATGTTTAGGAGATGCTGTGTGTCGTTGTAAAGGTGAATCTACTTTGTTTGAGCTTTCAAAACAGGACAGTTAAGCTGTATTCACAACTCTGTTCCAGAACAATTCAATCCAAATATAAGAGTTGTGTCCAGTGCATTTACGGAGGACAAAATAATGGCCAATGCTGTCTGTGCACTGAGACTATAAAGTGGAGCAATTCTACCTCTGCACTCCTAAGTTAGGTTTCCTTTTTAATTTCTTATTAAAAGATTATTATCTGCTTCTTACTATTCAAACGCAAGTTTGGAGCAGTGAAGGGTAGTGCTTGCTGTTTGTTGTTAATCCGATCACAAATGCAGACATGGTGTTATGTTTATTGTAAAAAGACAGTACTGTCATGATAATGAGTAATTTTGTCCCCACTGGATGCATCAGATGCCTTGTTTGAAATGTGTTTTATTCTTTTGGTGTCATAGCACCGGGATCACCAGCATCCCGCATAACATGCTTGTGGTATTCGGCCAATCAAAGTGCACTGGATTGCTGGGCAATCAGAGCACACTTCACTTTTTAAGAAGACTTTTTAACCACATAAACAAATTGCATTACACAAAATGTTATTTTTAGCAACATCATATGACCCCTTTAAAACCCATTCACACCAACAGTGATTTTTTTACCGCAATCACTCTTTGTGTGAATATTCCATTAAACTGAATAAGCATGTAATGTATACAGAAGATTCTATGGCTAGAACTTTACCTTTTTCAGGTTGGCCCTCGCACTACAACATTGGTTACTCAATGCCTGTGTACCCATTTGACCTTTTTTGGAAGCTCTTTCTTCGTCATGCCCAACGTGGTTGATGTGTCCCGCACTGCTGAACTATTTGCCACCTTCGTCAACAACCCAGTGGTGGTGTGTTTTGTAGGCGCCATCATCCTGGCTTACCTGATTATTGTGATGTGGGCAAGAAGAAAAGACATTCAGGATGCAGTCAAGGTTTGCTCTTACAAACCTGGTTCTCTTGAAGATCTGATTTGAGATATTTGTAATTCCATGTCTCATTTGAAACAAACAAAAAGATAAAGATAAACTTCCTTGATTAATCTGTCTATTTAAAGGTGAAGGTCACAGTACTTGAGGACAATGATCCCTTAGCGGAATATCGTTACTTGTTGAGCATCAACACGGGACATCGTCGTGGGGCCTCCACCTCTTCTCAGGTATCATCCAGCTATCGTCCAGAAATATGGTTGTGCCATTCCAGTATTAAACCTGCCATAAAACTTTTCCAGGTGACAGTGACTCTACAGGGCACAGAGGGAGAGAGTGAACCACATCACTTAACTGACCCTGAAAAGCCAGTGTTTGAAAGAGGAGGACTGGACATGTTCTTGCTAACCACCCCTTTCTCTCTGGGAGAGCTACATAGTATCAGGCTGTGGCATGACAATTCAGGACAGCATCCTGCTTGGTAAAATAAATAGGAGTGTGTCACTTTTTTCTGATTTCTTGGAGGAATATCCATGTAATTTCATTACTTCCTGTATTTGAATGTCTTTGGAACTGTCACAGGTATGTTAACAAGGTCATGGTACAGAACCTGGAGACTGGGCAGAAGTGGCACTTTCTGTGCAACTCATGGTTGTCCATTGACTTAGGAGAATGTACACTAGATAAAGTTTTCCCTGTAGCAACAGAGATGGACTTGAAAAGGTTTAGGTATGTAGATTTGAGACAGATTTGTAAGAAAAATAAAAATGAGATGTTTTCTCAATAATGTTTAATTAAATGTTTTTAAATGTTACAGTAATCTGTTCTTCATGAAGACTGCGAAAGATTTTCGTGATGGTCACATCTGGTTTTCTGTAATCAGTCGTCCCCCAAGTAGTAATTTTACACGAGTTCAGCGTGTCTCCTGCTGTTTTTCACTGTTACTCTGCACCATGTTGACCAGTATCATGTTCTGGGGTATCCCGTCAGATCCCTCAGAGCAGACCATGGACCTGGGTATGACCAATAAAATATTAATCTAACAATATTCATTTCACTTAAAGGAATATTTCACCCAACAACGAAAATGATTTTACTCACCCCCAAGCCATCCTCGGTGTATATGACATTCTTCTTTCAGACGAACACACTCTGAGGTATTGGCCTTTATTTTGAAGCTCCATAAATCGGATATATCCGCCATGAAACTTACCTCCGAGGAGTTAATACATGTCTTCTGAAGTAGAACGATGGGTTTTAGTAACAGATATTAATATTTTTGAATACAGCTTACGTCACACGTTGAGTCAAAGGTCAGCCAAGAATCTGGAACTCGAATCTCTCTTAAATGTTCATTTAGCCAAAAATCATTAAAAAAATTATTCAGCACATTCATTAAAATTTTTAATATTTTTGTTACAGAAACCCATCGATCTGCTTCAGAAGACATGTTAACCCCCCAGAGGCATATAGGTTAGTCATGATGGACATATCTAATTTACGGAGCTTCAAAATAAGGGCCACTATCCACCAGCATTACCAAGGCTGGAAGAACAAAGATACATTTTTGAAAACCTCAGACAGTTCGTCTGAAAGAAGAAAGTAATTTACATCTAGGATGGCTTGGGGGTGAGTAAAATATGGGGCAATTTTCCTTTTTGGGTGAATTATTCCTTTAAGCTCTTTTCAGCAAAGTATCACCAAAACTGTGCTTGATTCAAACATATTTACATTCATAAAAATGTGATTTTTGTCCTTGTATGAGTACAGGTCAGATTGAGTTCACTTGGCAGCAGGTCATGATTGGCATCCAAAGTTCCATTATCATGTTTCCTATAAATCTCCTCATTGTAAGTATCTTCAGAAATGCTCGACCAAGAGAGCAAAAGTCTGAATCATCTTCCAAACAGCAGTCAAAGATAGATCCCAAAAAGCAAGGCAAAACGGGACGCGTGTCTCCGAATCAGCCTCCATACAATAATCACAAGGAAATCACACCTGACACTGTGATAAAGGTAAGTGTTTGACCTGGACTAGTTTTATGTCTCGGTTGTAATGAATTAGGTATTATGACCTTTTTGTTTAAATAATATTTTTTCAGGACATCAAACGGATAGCACGGTCACTCTATAAGGTCATGAGAAGACCTGTTCCAAAGATAGAATCGGACTCCACCAAAACAGATATCAACCATCTGCTGTCACTGGTTGAAGAAATAATTTGTCAACACAATCGAATAGGAAATGGTTTTTACACTAACTCTTCTAAAAAGGAGCAAACTTTTGCTGCTTCCCTGGAGTGTGTAAATCTGAAAGGTGAGTTCATAGACATGGACAATTCAGAACTTCACCTCAAACTTTAAAATAACACTGGAACTTTGGTTTGGTTTTGGTAAACCTGAATTCAGGGGGAAGTTATAATATTCAGGTTGGTGGAACTGAAGCAATGTTCCACATGTTAATTTAAAGTGGAAGTGGGAGAACTTAAGTTCTAGTTGTAATGATTGAAATGTAATATTATTTTGTCCCTGTAACAGAGAGCCGTTTTTGTGAGAGCCCAGAACAAAATGGAAAACACAGCATCTACAGCCAGTATCTCTACAAACAACTGCAAAATGTGGAGAGAGAGCTGAGACTGCTGGGGCCTTCATCCTTCTCTAAGCCAGACAGCTACAACCAGGCTGTACTGCAGGTCCAAGGCATGAAGAACCTACTTGAAGCTCAAGTCTCCTCCTGTTCTGTCAGTGGTCTACATTCCCGTAGCTCCAGCCCCACAGAGGGCAACAGTGGAGACAGCAAAAAGTGTTGTCAGAAAGGCTTGCCCTGGTGGTTTGTGTTCATTGGTTGGTTTCTTGTTGTAGCCACCAGTGGCGTTTCAGCATACTTCACTATGATGTATGGGCTGACCTATGGGAAGGAGCGCTCAATCAGCTGGCTCATTTCAATGGTGGTGTCATTCTTCGAAAGTCTCTTCATCACTCAGCCTGTAAAAGTAAGATATGGAATAAAAAAAGACAAATCATGTGACCTTATATTTTATCTAGTATATTTTTTCTGTATTGTACAATACCACTTCCTGTGCAGCTTGTTGACACTGTCCGCTAGATGTTTTGTTGCTACACAAACCTGGGCTTGTTTTGGTTTCTTTAGGTACTGGGCTTTGCAGTCTTCTTTGCTTTGGTACTCAAAACTGTTGATCAAGAAGACTATGGAGATGTTCCGATTGATGGGACTTTACCCAACACAGGTAACTGGACCATTAACCTCATGAGCAAATTTACAGCATCTTATTTGTTCACTTAATCACTTTTAAGACAAAACATCTGTCCACAGATGATCCAGATGCAATCAGAATTGCCAGGAGAGACAGCACATGTAGCTTCTATCAGCCTCCTCCTCTCACCGATATAGAAAAGATGAGAAACAACATCATCAAGGAGCAGAAAGTTTTTGCACTCATCCGAGAGATTCTGAGTAAGTAGGACAGCATTTCTTTTTCATTAACAGAATGACCAGCTTGTTTGAAAGCTTTTTCTGTTGTAGTTTATGTGGGATTTCTGTGGATGCTTCTCTTGGTCGCATATGGTCAGCGAGATCCACATGCATACTACCTCACCCAGCACATCCGTCAGAGCTTTAGCAATGGTGTTTCAGACAGTATGAAGCACAGAGATATATTAAATTGGGCAAAATCCTCTTTGCTCAGTAATCTGTTTGGGCAATATCCAGGTATTCCTTCAATATTTTGTATTTTTATGTTGTCTACTTGCGTATTATACCGATAGACCTACAGTATATGTAACTTATCGTGTGTTACCTTTTCAGGATTCATAACAGATGGAAACTCAAAACTTGTTGGCAATGCTCGACTCCGGCAGGTTAGGGTAAGAAAAGACTCTTGTAAAATTGCCAAGACCATGCAGCACTCTGTTCCTAACTGTCATGCCCCATACTCATGGGAAGCGGAGGACATGGGTTCCTACAGTCCAGGCTGGAACCGGATTAAAAATGTGAATGGCTCTAAGATTATACCCACACCTTGGCACTACCAAACTCAGGCCAAACTCCGGGCAAACTCTGTTTGGGGTGGGCTGGCCCTTTATAAGGGTGGAGGATTTGTGGTGGAACTAGGTCCGGATAAAAAGAATGCAAGCAGGTAGTGCAATGTCTTATAGCATTCAATGTCGATTAAAATATAAGTTGCAATAGTTCATTTGTCATTTCCTGTCCTACAGTCTTCTTCAATATCTTTATGACAACATCTGGCTGGATGTGTATACACGGGCTGTCTTTGTGGAGTTCACCGTTTATAATGCAAATGTGAACCTTTTCTGCATTGTGACACTCATATTTGAGACCACGGGAGTGGGTGAGGCATCTCATTTTGATATTCTTAAAAGATTCTCATGTTGTCGAAGGTTAGACTCATTTTGTTTTTTTGCAGGTGCATTCCATTATCGCAGTGAGGTGCAGACTGTCCATCTTTATCAGTCCACTGGTGGCTTTCATGTATTTGTTATGGCATCAGAAGCCATATATTTCCTCTTCATTCTCTACTACATGTTTGTGCAGGTCCATTTTCTCATGGAATAATAAAATAAAATGGTGTAATTTGCAGTAGTGGAGCTATAATGCACAGTATCTTGTGGATTTAACAGGGCAAACTGATGAAGCAGCAAAAATGGGCATATTTCAGAAGCAAGTGGAATCTATTAGAGTTGGCCATTATCATTTTAAGTTGGAGCGCACTATCTGTGTTTGTCAAGAGGACGATACTGGGTAACCGGGATATTGAGTACTACCAAAATAACAAAGACATGTGAGTGAAAGCTTCAATCAATCAGCATGCTCAGGATACCAGACTTACTGCACGATACATTATACACTTTATATTTAAGAATATTTACAATAATACAGCTGCTTCTCTAACAGGTTTGCTAGTTTTTATGAGACTGCCACCGCGGATGCTGTACTGGGCTATCTGATAGCCTTCTTAGTTCTGCTGGCCACCATAAAGCTGTGGCATCTACTGAGACTTAACCCCAAGCTACACATGATCACCTCAACGCTGCAGCGGGCATGGACTGATATCTCTGGCTTCATTGTGGTCATGACCATCATGTTTCTGGCTTATTCCATTGCTGTTAGTATGGAAGTGTTTTTTTTTAACATAAAATGAAAATAGACTTTGATCACGGCCTACAACAGGGGCAGCTCCTAGAGGGCCGCAAGAGTTTAGTTCCACCCCTGCTCCAGCACAACTGTAGCTTCCAAGGGTAGCGTCCAAAAGCTTTGGAAGCCGACAGGACTGCCCTTTGAGGCAATACCTGTGCAAGCAGCATCTGCTCTGTATTTTTCAAAATAGATTTTCTCATCACCCAATTATAAGACAATTTCCAATTTAGCTGGAAGAGGTGTGCTTAATTAGGGGTAGAGCTTAACTGTGACCTACTTAAAGCTGGTCTTGGCATACAAGCTACTGTCCTGCAGAGTTGAGTTCAAACCCTGATCAAACATTTTACCTAGCTAATTGATCCCTGCATCCTAATGTGCTGCTATCCACCCTACCTGCCCTAAATAGTATTGTACATTACTAATACCACATAGAATTTATGATGGGTAGTACGCACATTGGTTCAGTTCAGTTCTAACCCTGCTCCAACACAATATCAAGTGTTTCTGAAGATATAAATTAGCTTGTTCAGATGTGTTTGATCAGTTTTGGAGCTGACATTTGCAGGAAGGTATATCTCCAGGTTCTTCACACATTCAATTTGAATTTGAAGTTTTACAATTTGTGTCCCAACAGTGTAATTTGATGTACGGCTGGAGGCTCTACTCATACAGAACTCTACTTGAGGCTGCACAGACAATTATTTGTCTACAACTGGGTATTTTTAACTATGACGAGGTAAAAAAAGGCATATACTTAATTGGTACTCCGCTAACGTGGTTAAAATCTTAGATTTGTTCATTGCATAATTTCCTTCTACCTACAGGTTTTGGATTACAATCCAGTTCTAGGAGCTTTCCTGATTGGATCCTGCATTATCTTCATGACATTCGTAGTTCTCAACCTCTTTATATCCGTGATTTTGGTGGCTTTCAACGAAGAGCAACTTCATCCCACTGTAAATCTCTCTTAATCAACGAATCTATTGCTATGCTACACATTTATAAACAAGCTAATTTAATGTTTCACTTTTTTCCTCAGCCCTCTGAAGAAGAGGAGATTGTAGACCTGATGCTGATGAAGCTCTGCAGTCTTCTTGGCATCAAATGCAAGAAAAAGCAAACTGATGCAGATGCTTCTATTACTACAGCTTCAGTCACACCATAGAAACAATTTTAATAGTTTAATAATATCAGTCAGCGCAAGCCTTATTGTAAAATGCCTCTTGGTCTGTAGATGCTTAGTAATAATCGATAAAAAAAAGCTTATATCTTAAAAAGCTTCATCCTCACATTTACATAGCAGAATGTGTCTATTAGGTATGTTTCAATATTTGTCAGTGCTATTACAACAATTATTAAGCATGAAATATGCAACTCCTCTGGAAGTTTTTGTCCTGCTACATCATTGCATTACATCTACCAAGGGGTTTGCCATTTTAGGTAACAGATGAAAACATTATTTTTTTCTTGCAGGTAAAAATTTTTAACTAATTCAGCCAACACACTGTGTATGAGTATTGATACATAAAGAGGTCTAAATCACATAACATACGCTCTGTGGCATAAACAGAGTTGCTGCCATGCACTTAATGTCTCTGTGTTCTAGGAAAATTTTAACCATACCAACTGGCTAAGTCAATAAAAAAATATTAATTCTTATATTGCTTTAACATTCACCAAATAACCATAAAAAAAGAAACTAAAAAGCCTTTGGTTGCTCAGCCATTACAGATGTATAGTATGCAATTCCAAACCAAATGCAAAATGGTTTTTAAACTTGGTATAGTCATTAGACTGGAAGACTTTCTCAAACTACACCAGCATTTTTGACAGTTTGGACTCACATTTCTGCTTAGAATTTTGGAACGGTGTGGCTCGGATATACATTAAGTGCCCTAATTTTTATTTTTCATTCATACACTTACTGCAATTTGAAAAAAAAAATCCTCTACAGTTGGGTTGGATAATTATGATACACCAATTAATCTCTGTGTAATGCTTGGATCCTCATTCCTGATGCTGGAGAGCCACTTTCCTGAAAGTCAGTTCTGCTGCTTTATCAGTTATTCCTGCTAAATCCAGATGACACTCTGCATCAAAGGCTTCACTCACGCACCTATTTCAGTGTTGCATGCAGAGAGCTGACCTGCTCAATTTTTAGTAGAGTAAAGAGGAAACAGATGGTCTCTGAGGCCAGAACAAACACATAAAAAGCCATAATTAGTCAGTCTGTACTTATCCAAAAGCATTTATTTGGTTGTCTTCAAATTTAAGTTACTTCTATAGTTACCAAGCTTTAATATATATAGTATTTTGTGATTCTGATTCCTGAACCCTCAGAGCCACTTTCCTGCTTTTAGTTTAGTTGTAACCATGCCCAAACACCCGGCTGTAATTAAGTCCAATTAAATGTATTTGTATAGGGCAAAAACACATTATTTCAAAGCAGCTTTACAGAAAATTGTGATGTTAATCTCTTAATATCTTCATGCCTCACAGCCTCGTTTAGCAGATTAGAGCAGGGCAATAATATACCATAAACACCTTGTGAAGCCAATCTCAAACAGATGAGATTTACTATACAGTAGATCACCCTACATGAACATACTTTAAACATTAGCTGGTTATCTTATATATCCAACTTCATATACAGTGGAATACAATATAGCTTACATTTTGCCTATATATAACATTCATTTACAATGTACTGTGCGTATATATAAATATACACACACACGTTTACTGCTGGTTGATCATATAATTTTAAAATGACCAAACTCAAAACCCCAGATTAGTTGATTTAATGCACTGAAATACAACACAAGCTAGATCCTGAAAGAAAGTGGCTCTTCAGGAATTGGATTAAGGATCCCCGGTGTAAAGCATAAATTAATGCAAAAGTATGGATGGCAATCACGAGGCTGTATTTTATCACTTTGGTGTCCAGAAGTAAAATTTAGAAAGGGCCTTTATCTCAGTGTCTTGGGGCTGTCCAAGTGGTTAAGATGACAGTGTGAGCTACAGGACAGTTACAGCTGTAAAATAAGGAGACATCTAATATGTCCAAGTTTGTAAACTACTGGCTCAGACTCAGACAAAGTCAAAAACCTAACAAATTTTTCTTTATTATTTTCAAGGAAGTAAAGCTAAGAGGTATACCCAAGACCATGCCTTAAGGGACTCTTTACAGCTCTACGACTCCAAAAAAACACAACAAAAAAAACCCTTCAGCTTTATGATACGCATTGCATTGGTGTACTTGACCACAATATTGGTGCTTGCAGCTATATACTTTGCGTAATTTTTTTACCCAATAATATTGCGAGACTACAAAACCACTAGGCAATCATCCTGTGGTGTGTTACTGTAGTAAAATGGCCAAATCTCCATCAGTTGAACCATAAGACGCTTCCAAATAACGTTTCACACACTTCAGTAGCGGAGTAATAACTTCTGCTCAGCAATCAATTAAAGATTATTAGTCAATTACACAAGTAGAAAGCTGTTCATCGTTTAACCGGGTTAACCTAATTTCCATACATGGGGCATTCAGTTTTCTCCAAAAATAATTTCTGCTCCTGCAACATCTGACTACTTCGCTATTTTCGCACCCGACTGTGTTTAATTGGATGTTTATCATGGCGTTCCTCTTTCCTCCAGGGTTCTTATACGGATTTACTCACTCTTCAAACATAGCACTGTTTACACACTAAATGAAAGTGATTGAAATATACTGCATAACTTGCTTATTGCGTCCAAGAGCATGATCAATGCAAGTCCACAATTATAAGAAGAAACTAAACTGGAGCTGCACTCCAAACAAAAACTACAGATTTGGAAAACAGAATTATAGAACTATGCCAGTAATGACAGAACGCTTTCAGGAGAAGAGAAACTTTAAATTGCTTGAAAAATGTTAACCAATCCAAAAAATAAAAATCATATTTAAAGTTTTTTTTTTTTTTTTTTTTTTAATGTTGTGTATATTGATGGTTCATCCATACATCAACCAAATGCTTGAGACCTCCTTAAATCATGCTCCAATGACTTACAGTGCTTGTAACAATATCTTTATCCAGATCGAACACCAAGTGCATTTCGTTTGGAGCCTAAAACATTATCATTACAAGCAGCAAATGATTGCCACACACTATTATTGAAGCCCTCTGAACACCAACCATTATAGGAGAAGTCACCATCCAGGTAACAAATGTTCCAATTCTTAAATAGTCTTCAACGGAGTTAAAAAATTTGCAGTCTGATACAGAAGGCTAAGAGACCTGAACAATATGAAAGTGCTAGTCATTAATTTACAGAGATCAGGCATCACATAGTGCTATGACAAGTATCCAATATGCTACATTTGAATACACATGTTGACACCTTACAAATGCCTCTGGTTGTTTGACCAGGCAACTTAAAAATCAAGTGCCTTGGCTAATTATGTACAATATGAGATTTGTTTTTTTTTTTGTTTCGTTTTGTTTTTTTGATGAAGAAAAACGTTGACACACTACTGCCAGAGGTATAATCTTGAAAAGGCCCTTTGGCCCATACAGTGACAATGATTTTGACATTATGTCTCAATTTCAATTCATTAGCCCCCGTAGTATGTGTGTGGGAGCTGCTGTTATGGTATCCCTCTTATTTTTGGATTCCATAAGACAACATTGTTCAGAGCTTTATTATTATTTTTTTCCCCCACTTGCTTAGCGTTTAAGTTCTTGGTTTGTTTTCCCAGGCATTGGTTGCGTTTGGTTGCTTTCCCACATCTTCCGGTGCTGTTCAAATTTGATAGTCAGATTGAAGAGTGAGAGAGAAGAACCAGTTCTGGAACCACTACTTCAGGGAGCAACACAAGTGTTTTCATTTCACTACATTCAGTCACAGTTAGAAAGGGGAAGGGAAAGAGAGGACTCAATTCATCCCAGGGGCGCTGCCACCAAAGTTGAAATTGGATGGCACCACCGGATCCGCAAACTTGTATCCTCCATGTTTCTCAATCATCTTTGATTCTAAAAATCAAATGGGGAAACAAAACCAAAAATAGGATAAACAAAATCAGCAGGCTGAACAATTGGGTAACATTTTGGCAGCATATTAAGGCGACTCACATTTATCTTGAAAAATCTTTAGAATAAAAACAACAATGAAGTGGGCAGGATCATACGGATTAAAAGATCATTGCACACTGAATCCGAAATTGTCAATTTCCTCTTATGTTAAAAAACGAATACAACCTCACGTTGTGTAAAACACGTTTCTGACTCTAAAACTTCCGTCTGTCAAGTTTGGATCAGGTTACATTTTCTGTGTTTTCGCATCAGTAGCAAGCATTTAAATAGGAAAAGAACGAATACAGAAAAAAAACCCTAGAACAAACAAAAAGTAGTCAGCCTAGGTGCTCTAGCTAGCAGGTGAAGATGTATTCCAACCACCATTAAAATACAAAGAAGGGGGATCTCGGAGCTCAATCATACAGTACGTCGCTGTACTTGTGGATCTGATTTACAGAGCTTCAAAATAATGATTTTTTTTTTTTAGAGAAACAACTATGCAAACATAAGTTTCCTAAACATGTACATCTTATTTTGTGGCTTTAGAACAGGGTTCCTCAAACCTTACCCTGGAGGTCCGATGCACTGCAGAGTTTGGATCTAACCCTAATCAAACACACTTGAGCATGCTAGTCAGTGTCTGAAGAATCATTAGAAAACACAGGTAGGCGAGTTTTATCAGGGTTGGAGCTAAACTCTGCAGCGCATCGGACCTCCAGGGTAAGATTTGAGGAACCCTGCTTTAGAAGAATCAAAAACTTGCAGCACCTTCAAAATTGTAATTTTAGCACGTTGCTAAAATTCAATGTTGTTTTGTACAACCTTCATCTTGCAACTGCTGTCTAGGATAGGGCCAAATTGGAACATCAGTGGAACATCGCAATGGACAATGACTTCCCCAGGTGGTTGGGGTTCGTCCCAAGCGTGAATTCATATTCAGAAATTCATAGAAGATAAATCATACGTTCTACAGAGCCACGGAAAGGATGAAAGTAAAGTCAAAAGCGAGCATGCATTCTAAAGGGATTTCAATGCCATATTGAGATAATACTGAAAGGCGAAGTTGTAGGGTTATTATGTATTAATAAGTGCTCATGATGTTTTACATATGTGCAGCAGGGTGACGGATGAGGTGCCAGTGTGGACTAGTAACTTTTGGAAAACTAATGCGAACATAGGCTAAGTGTTTCCAGCTCGAGTCTGCCAGAAATACGCTAAATAAAATATCGGTAGTGTGTCAAGAGGAAATAGTAAGTGCTGCGCAATCAATTACTCAACCGGCCTTTTGTGCCTCACCATGTGCTGCTCGTCGCTGATCTGCGAGTGTTGCAATATCCTGAAGTTGTTTTCTTTGTTCCTCATCAAGACACTGTGTGATCGCCTGGTACCATGCAGGGTCACGGACCTGGACATCTAAAAGGAAAGAGAAGCAGTCAGTAAAACACTCTTTTAAAAGTCTCTTGTTTCATTCAAACTATAGGTGAAAGCCATACTCTGAATTATGGCTTTGAAGATCTGGTATTCATCAACAAGGTTGTCTTCGTCGTCAACTGAGGTCGTGTAACCCTCAAGAGCCGTCTCCTCTGCGTCGTCTTCCTCCCAGTCTTCATCGTCACCGTCCTCTCCTGCTTGTTTAGCAAGCATTTCAAGGTATTCCTGGCCTTCATCATCTATGTCGTCTTCATCACTGCCCAACTCGGCTGCAAGGATACACAATGAGTCGCATGTCAAAACTAGTTAATCATTTCAAAGAACAGCAGGAAATACAGCAATTTAATCAAATACACCAAATCACTCGATTCGACGTTCATTTCCAATGTAATAAATTAACTGGATGAAATACAAGCTTGACTATTTGACCCAAAGTTGGAATTATTGATGCATTTCAATTATGAATAAACCGATTTTTCAGTCTATTACTATGAAGCTGCTTTCAGACAAACTGTATTATAAAGAGATATTTAAGATCTCACTAATACTTTTAGTTTTTGTATCATTTGTTCTACATATTAAAAAAATTGGCACCACACAGAAAAATGCATTCACCGGGCGACTAAATATTAATGCAACCAATATCTAAATCTACTCATTCATTTTAGTCAGAAGACTGAAATACTGCTTCTACATGGATAAAGGCCTGAAGATTTGATAAAGCTTATTTACCATTCTCCTCTTCCTCCTCTCCATCCTCTTCTTCATCATCCTCGTCATTCTCATGTTCAGCCCTGCAGGCATAGGCCCTCTTCAGGCCATTAAACAGGAGAATGGCTGCAGGGAGGAGCTGACCTGCGACCTGATTGACCGCCTGTGGCCTCTGATCAAGGTCCATTAGAGCGCACAGGCCCAACACGCACATCTTTCGATCGTGAAGTCTGCAAACAACACAGATCGCATGTTACAATAACCGGTACATTTTTTTGCTCGGAGATACCAGGAAATGGTATGAAGTGCGTACCCGAGGAAGCAGTCGATGTCTTTGAGCCATTGGGAGATGAAGTGATTGGTGATGGGCTCTGTGTTGTTGGGGAAGCGCAGATTCTCCAGTGTGTTGAGTAGCAGAGGAGGGCTGTAATAGAGGGCGGCAATGGCCACCTGCAGACACATGGTCCTCAACTCGCTTGTCTTCACTTCACGCGTCAAACGCTCCAAGGCGGTCGTTACAAACAAGGGCACCACCTGCAGGA
This sequence comes from Enteromius afrohamiltoni, assembly GCA_034779775.1. Classification (NCBI taxonomy): domain Eukaryota; kingdom Metazoa; phylum Chordata; class Actinopteri; order Cypriniformes; family Cyprinidae; genus Enteromius; species Enteromius afrohamiltoni. The sequence goes on along the minus strand of JAUYWG010000249.1, from coordinate 1,748,784 downwards.
ACAGGCACCAACATTAACCTTTTCATTATTGCCAGTGCTTTCATTATAAAATCCCACAAATTTGGATCTTAACACTTTCAACTGCGTTGTCATGAAGTCAGTGGGCTTTTGGTTAAATGTCCGAAATAGGGTCTGTGGTGCACATTATAACATGGACAGTGTTCAAGAAACACACCTGGTCAATACCACGACCTTTGCACTGTAGAATGACGACCTCCAGCAGCTTGGCTGCATGGCATTCTGGGTCCTCTCCAGGGTCTCCTGACAAAATCTGATTGAGCCCAGAGATAACAGAGTCAAATCACCAGTTTAGAAGTTAGAAACTTGACAGTGGCACTTTGTTTTAAAGTAAAAAGGCAGTAACCCTGAAGCAAATCCTAAATCTAGCCTATATTAAGCAGCGACCTTGTATTACTCAGTACATTGATTTATTTTTTGTTTTCTCTACAAACTGGCTTAACTTTTGGTTTGCTTTGAAGTAGCTGTACCTTTTTGCACATGCTGTAGATGATTTCCAGGTATTTGGTGTCAGACAGGAGTGTGTCTGTGTCAACTGTGATGTAGTTATGGAGAAGTGGCATCATATCTGAAATTAAAAGGGTAAATGAGAAATGATTTTAATATCTATCAGTTAAAGTAAACATTCTGTTAATAATTTAAAAAAAGAAGTTAATCAAGTGAACATGCAAAGTAAATGCCAGACACTGCACTACCTGTGAAATAGTCAAATCCATCTTGTTGAAAGACCTCATAGACCAGAGGGAGCAGCTGCCACATCTGAGGGGACACCTGCTGACATGTCAGACTGTGAGCCAGAGACAGGATCTCCTCGTAGAACTCTGGGAAAATCAACCCCAAACAATCAATACAAAACCAAAACACAAAACTGTTTTTTTTCCATTAGTGTGTGTAATTTACCCAGGACATGCTGCTGGAGGACTGTGCCGATCACCTGCAGACAGATGCCCTCTAACTGCTGGGTAATCTGAAAAGCAATCAATCAGCAGTGTTAACGCACAGAACTTCAGAATCACAAATATCATCACCCATTTTTGGTGACCGCAAAAGTAACCAAATACTAAACAGTATGTTTAACATGAAAGTGTGCTTGTCCTAAGTCTCTCCAAACTCCATATGGTTTGCAATCTTCTATAAATAAATGACATTCATACATTTTTAAACGAGCATTCAGTTCAAATTCATTGCAAAGGGATTAGCATGAAATTGCATACAGTGCAAAGAAAGCGTTTATAAATATAAACGTATATAGATTTCCACAAGGCTATTTAAAGATGCTCTCCAGCCAGTAAGGCACTTTGTCAGAAGTTGGCATACATGGATTTTTTTGTGTGTTTGTGGGCGGCTGGAAGCACTTCAGCAGGGTGCTACAGAGACAGGAAGAACTTCCACAGTCCATGTTTCTATTTTCTCACCTCTTTATGGTCCTCCACTACACTCAGCAGTGTGTCAATGGTGTTAAGGATGCCCATGGCGGTCACCGCTTTATCGTCACCTCCTTCCTCATCAGGTCCTGTCTGGATCACCTGGTTGAAGGTCATGGCCTGGGAGAGAGGAATAAAGCAGGAAAGTTTAGTTCTGAGATAATTCAACACAGCTCTATTGTGCATATTAATGCAACCCTATAAAGCCTACAACATAATATTTGACATATTTCTCAGCCCTTTAAATAATATCCTTGTATATTGCATCTACTACTTACTACTTGTTTATACATATATAGCAGTCTTTTAGTAGAATTCTGAAAACATCCACTGTTGCTGTGAAATCTTTACTGATTTCCAAAAAAGAAACAATTAGCAATATTTCAAGATGAACACTAACTGCACTGAAGTAACTTGTACTTGATTGTTTTTTTTCTAAAAATGACGTAAACAAACACATTTCTAAAGAAACATTCATGTCCATCTCTCAACAATTATGTTTGCCCCATAATAAAAAAAAAAATAGGAGTTAAGAGAAATAAAATTAAATATCTTACTAAGATATTACTGGGACATATGGAGAGACAACTGATATTTACATGCAGTTTATTACATGTAGTTCAAGTAAAAGCTCCATATTCCTCTTTATTGTATTTTATCTCCAAATAACGTGCTTTATTTTTAATAAACGTTCAAAAAAATGCAGTTTTTAGGACCATTATTTGATGTGTCATGCTTTAGAAGGTGAAATGAATATTTTAATGACTCTTACCAAATGCTGGGTCATCTCTACAGCGATTGGTGTGACCTCCTCACTGTACTCGCAGATCATCTTCTGGATGACGTTGGTAAGATCGTCATTCTCTGTCTCACGCACAATGTGGAGGAGGGCCTGCATCACGGGCCGGATGTGGGGGGTGATGTAATCTTTGGCTGTAGGAAAACCAAACAAAGCCATCTCAAAATCAGCTAATGGCAGAGGAAAGGCATTAAACAGTAAGAGAGACAAATGAGTGGAATCCTACCTTTCTCCTGATTGCTGATGAGGACCTGGAGGGCGATGGCAGCCTCCACTTTAACAGGCATCTCGTTGTCGTTGATCAGACACAGGCGGGTGAGCTCGAGGGCTGTCTGCAGGTTCTGGTCACTCTTGAACTTGACCTCGCAGAAGTAATGAAGAACCCAGCAGGCCTAGAGGCAGAATTACAATGTACAAAGAGGAGTCAAAACTTTGCAGCACTCAAGTCGTTGCCTTTATCTAGCGGTTGAATTATTCTTTAATAAAAGTGCAACGAGCACATCTCTCACCCTGGCTCTCATGTAACCCAGCTCACTGCGGAACAGAGGGAAAACATGATTCTGCAACATGAACTCCATCTGGTCTTTGTAGATTTTCCTCTAATGGAAGGGGGGGGGGGGATGGGAGATCATTAATACAACTAATCAGGATGTTCAATCCTAGAATAACCAATGCTGCTATTTTTTTAGTAAACTAATATAGAAACTGGATGCATATCATTACACTGGATTGTGATTCTGCAACTGAATAATACTGGTTGAACCATTTCCTTTAATGGTGCTTTTGTGCCACTGCTTGTAAAAAAAAACAAAAACGTACTGACTATTCACTTTCCTTCCATATTAGTTGGGCTGCGATACTAAAATTTTAAATGACAAATGTTGATGTCATAAGCTAATTTCTTAGAATACAAGGTAAACCGGCAAAGATTTTCTATTATATTGTATTTTTATTATCATTAACTGCATTATTATATCTCAATAAAACCACCTTGAGAAGAATCTCAGCCAGTGAGCCGATCATGTGCAGAGCACCATCTTTTTTCCTGGGGTCACAGGCCTGGTCTGTGAGTATCTGATAACAGAAGCCCATGGACTTCTGCAGCACCTGTTATACAACAAAAGTGGTTAATACTCAAAATACCACAACACCTCATGATTCATGTCATGTGCGGGATTTGTAGGAGACTATGGAGGCTGGCCAGTGGTGGGCTGTCATTTAGACGTCACTGGGCCAGTACTATGATCTCCAGTGGATCTGTGGCTGCGAGTGTGGCGTGAGAACCGTCTCACAGCCTGTAAGACACAGACTGGAGACGGCGCTAAACGCAGATGGACGCTACGCACACCGTCCACCCACAGCCAATCAAAAAGCACTTTTAAAACACAGGCTGAAACCTAAACTCCCACAGTGCTTACATACTTGAGAAAGTTCGGACAGAGCATGTTTTTAAATTTAGCAAGGTTTGGCCTGAGAGGAAGCAAGTCTGGTACACAGGCTTCTTGTGCATACCGAAGGACTACATTATAAAGGCATTGCATGTATATACAGAAAATGAACTTGAGCTTGTTTAAAATGTTTAATTGAGTAAATATCACATTAATCACTATAAATCTCAAAATAAAAGAGACACAGCTCTTTGAGATGATGGAGAAACTCCTTCCACCTGGCGTCAGAAGCTTCCAACAGTTCTGTGGAAGGAGCCGCAGGGTGCTGATTGGATACATGAGGGTTGGCAGTAAGAGATACACAAAACTCAGCCAAACACAGTCACATCATAGGCCTCATCATGCCAGATGGCGCCTCCAAACACCCACCTCCTTCCTTTTGTTGCAAGCAGTGAAGAGAAGTGTCTGAGCTGCAGTGGTGGGGGAGATGAAGTCTTCAAAAACATCTAAGAAGAAGCAGAGAGAGAATGAGCAGATCAATTTGGCATTGGTCTTCTGCTCAAAGAACCTTTCGGTAGTTTAGACAAATGGGGAGAAGCTCTAACCAAATTTCATGCGGATGTACTCGTAAGGGTCTTCCTGCCAGAGCTCTTCATCGCCATCTGTGTAGCACATGAGGGGGAACACCACGTCCTGAATGATTCCCTGAAACCAGAAATATCCAGGTACTATATTAAGAACTTGGATTAGATGAGGCAGTGCTTTACAGTAATTTTACAGAGGTTTTCAGTTAAAACTGGACCTGTAGTAAAATCAAACCAACCACTCAGACTATTACCAGGAAAACACTCGGGTACTTCAATAATAACTAGAAAAATTAAGAGTGACTGCTTTTAACAAATAATGCACCTTTTAATTTGGCCATCAACAACTTGTGACTGAGATAACCGACAGATTTATTTTACTAGGTTGTCTGATTTAGACATAACGGTAGATAAAACATTGCTTTAGGGAAATCCGATTAACTTTTATGAATCTGTTCATTTGAAGGGTACTTCTCAATCAATTGAATACACCGATTCAGTGCCCTTTCTATGTCACACACTTCTGCTTTAAAATGTCTATAAGTATAGTTTACCCAAAAATGAAAATTCTGTCATCAAGTACTTGTCCCTTAATCTGTTGTTGTGGGTGAGTTTCTTTACTTTATCAAGCATTTTAAATGTGAGCAACCGAACAGTTTGGTTTCAAAAATTGCTTAAAATGTCATGTGTTCAATAGAAGAAAGGAACTCATACAGGTTTGGAACAACTTGAGCGTTAGTAAATAATGAGTAAACTATCCCTGAGATTTATTATTTATAACTCTTGCATGTTATCGTTTTATAAATCTTATTTATTTTTTGAGCTTGTAGAAATCTAACTTCCAGTAAAAAGTGAGACTTCCCTTTAGCAAGATATGCTGGACATGACCAATATTTCATTTATTTAAACCCCAAGCCTTTCTACAATTGACTACAAAGGCTCTTTTAGATCTATGCACAACTCCCTTTTTCAAAATGCACTAAAGAAAATGTGCATGTGCCACTAATATTTTGTTATATTTTGTCCCTAATACTTCTTTAAGATTTCCTTATAACACAAACACGTAGAACAACATATACATACTTGAATGTGTGGCTTTAGGTTCTTCCAGGTAACAGCGTGTGCGATTCCCTGATTGATGTAATTCAGTGTCTGCTGCAAGACTCTGGGAGCCACGTATTGCTTTTCCTTATACTGATACAACACCTTTAACAGTACCTATCACAATCAAACAGTCAAAGGTCATCAGTCATCTCAACACAGGTCATGCCAACAACCCACAGAAACATCTAGCGAAGTTTCCTGTATACCTGCTGTGCAGCCACGGCATAACCCTTGAGGAAAAGCTCTGCAAACTCCGTGTACTCTTTGGTTGTGTTGCCAGGGCTGCCATACCTTGGGGCAAAAACATGCATGAAAATCCAGTAACCGTTTGAAACACAAAAGACCTTCAGCTGAAAATAACTACTCGAGTGTTTCCAACTGCTCAGCGTGGGTCGGGATTCAAATGGACCATGAGTCATCTGTGAAAGCTTTATCTTTAGCATTCCTGGGAGGAAGTGATGTTATGTTAGTACCTTTCGAAGAGCCGAGCGAGGATGTGAAGCGCCCACTTCTTGCATTTCCACCAGGGCAGCTCGGGCCTCTCGTCTTCATCCACCTGAAGCGTCTCCTGCAATGCCACACAAACAAGCACTTTAGAAGATCAGCGAGACAAAACTGAATACTGCACACTATATATATATATATATATATATATATATATATATAAAAAAAAGTTTTGATGAACTTTCTAAACTGTAGTATATATGTGTAGTATATATATTTAAAATTCAGAAACTGTAGTATGCTTTTCTGAACATATGCATCGATTCAGGTGAAGTTTATTGGATCTTGTAGGAGACTATGGAGGCTGGCCAGTGGTGGGCTGTCATTTAGACGTCACTGGGCCAGTACTATGATCTCCAGTGGATCTGTGGCTGCGAGTGTGGCGTGAGAACCGTCTCACAGCCTGTAAGACACAGACCGGAGACGGCGCTAAACGCAGATGGACACTACGCACACCGTCCACCCACAGCCTATTGACAGATATTAAAGAAATCATTAAAAAGAAACCCTGTCCCTATACTAAAGTCACATGTGAGAACCTACACATGTATTACAAAAGAGTTCTTACTGGAGGAACATCTCTGTCCACAACAGTCTTCAGAATCTCCATCCACTCTGTCAGATTCTGCCGATTGATCAGTTCCAGAGGGAGGTTGTACTGTAAACACAGACCAATCAATTCATGAGTAACAAACAACAAAAGTTTCATTGTGGAAAAGCTGTGAGGTATCAGAAGTGATGTAATACCTGGAAGAGAGCGTAAAGGATCTTGAAGATCTGTTTCTGAACAAGAACAGATTCGCTGGAGGGTTCCGGCAGCAGCTGTATGAATCGATCCTTCAACATGGGCATAAAGATCTGCATGGCAGCAACCAGTGGCTGACGCTCCTCAGGTTTCTTATACCTTACAAAAAAAAAAAAAACACAACAGACTTGACTCCACATGGGTGGTATAATATGGCTATTCTAATCTTGTTTTGGTAAATCATATTTAATTTGGTTGCGTTTTAATAGGTGTGAACCGCTCTTAAAAAACTGATTTGTTTCAGCCTAAATAAGAGATTTTGTGTGTAATTTGGGATGATGAATAGTCAATAGTATTTCTATCCATCTCGAGTGTCTGTGTAGTTACAAAAACAAAATATGTATTACAAAAATATAAGTATAATATCATATTCTTCCTCATTGCTCTGACAGAACAGCTAAGCAGTTTGCTTATTCAATGTGTACATGTGCAAACCTTCCAGTTAAAATGGAAAGAAAACCAAAACCATTTCATCTCGATATGCAGAACAGTCCTCTTTGCTATAACAGGTATGGGTGTGGCAAAATTTCCCTATTTTCCTTTTCAACTGCTACTCAGTCATTTTAGAACAGTATCACTTGGCATCATGTTGCTGCCTACATCTTTACCACAGAAACTGAATACATTGTCTGAACTTAGCAACTACGAAATATCAAAATCAAGCATTCTGTGCCAAAGCCTAGCTGCACTGAACACTTCGTGCACAGTTTGAACACCACCTGTGAGTGTTTCACGGCTCTCTTACTCGTAATTTTTGACCAGCTGGTAGAGGCACAGCAGGATGCCCAACCAGCAGCCACTGTTATCAGACTGCAGGTAAAAGCCGATCTTGTCCACGATAGCCGTCCATCTAGCGGGGTAGTCGTGCTTGATCATGTGGTGAATGCAAGTTGTGAGTTGCACTCTATGAAAGTGAGAAGAAAGGGTTATAAAAGAAAGTGATCCTTCACCACCACCCCCCCCCCCATTGTGTACATGTACCACTGTGTTACCTGAGGCGCTCTGGGGACTGGATGATAGCCTCCACTATGTGGTCTCGAATGAACTGCCTGTCCTCTTCGGGGATGTTACTGGTAGGCGCTTCAGTGTTTGCATTATCTCCTTCACTCCAATGCTGTGTGACCATGTTCTTCAAATAGATCACACCTGGACAACAACAGGTTAGAGAGATCAGTCTTAAAGGCTATGCTTGGCTCACAGGGCAAAAAGTCATCAAATCTGAATTTTCAGGACAGGTCACAGAATTCAGCATTCTGAAAAAAAGATCAAGTTAAATTCTTTTAACCATCAAAATAGAATCCAGAAAAAGAGATCAGAAACCCATCCCAGTTTAGGCAAAGAAGGGACAAGGTTAAAACGCTCTGTTTGAATGCCTCTTTGTAATGTTAAGAAAGCCTGAGCTTTGTCAGGCACTCTCAGTCAGTGCAGCTGTGCATCTGTTGAAAAATCCCAGCAGGTGCACTTGAGGACTCTCCAGAGAGCAGCTTTTTCATATTTAGAAACACTCAGCATCTGGAGCCTCAGTTTCTCCCTGTTATAAAAGTCCTCGCAGGCAGCCAGACCACATATGTAGAATGTAGACCGTGAACGGTTAAGGCACACAAAGTTGTTGGCCTAAGTGCTGAATATGTAACCAGTATTAGCTGACGAGGAGGATGAGTTAGACCGGAGACAATCAAAGCGCAGACTGATGGCAGACAGGTTCATAAAGCCGGACACAAGTAATCCTGTCTGCTGCTGCTGAATCAGCAACTCTTCTCATGCCTCCCTCTATCCCAAATCTAATGGTATTAACAGCAATTGGGTATGTGAGCACTAAACTGACAAAAAGCAGTCAGGTGATGGTTAACTTTAAATGGCTGATGACACTTTGAGCAAATTCAGCCACTTCACAAATAGAGTACATTTAAGTCAGATGATGTCCCGTATTCAGCGTAACGCAATAAATAAAAGCCCCGAGTGGAGTATGCAAAGATAATTCTTGCCTTTTATAAAAGTTTTTCCTTGTAAAACTGTAGCTTAGACTTCAATGGTTTTATTAAATACAATTCACAAAAAACATGTCAATTAAACATGTTCAAATACAGTCAATAACTCATTTGTTAAAACTAACCATTTTATGCATTTATTACCCTAAATTCATTTTGAAGATTAAGGTACATCATCCTCACCCATGACAAATAAACTAAAACTTAATTCAATTAATCTACCCAATCTTTAAAAGGGGTCACTTTTTCAACAGTTTGAACTGATGTGTGTGTACACAACCACCCTACAATGATAAAGATCCACCAGCAGTTTTTTTTTTTTTTTTGATTGAATAAAAATAAGTTGCCCCTTCTGAAATCAAGCCATTCTCAAATATGTGTCAGTGTGACGCCACTCCCACAATAGTTGATTGGCAGCAGCGTGTCACACAGACTAGAGACAAGCAGGACTCCTAAGAGATTGAGGTGTTTTGTTGTTGAATGTATTAATGAACATAGAGGTAGTCATTTACTCCCGACATCTGAGTGACTGAAGACTTGGAAGATTAACGTTATGTTTGGTTCTGAAGGGAAACGCACCCTTGATCAACCTGAATGCATTTATGTTTGCGAGAATCATTCTTGATCCAGCCTCACCTACAGAAGCAGTGAGTATAATGTCTTCTAATGAATCTTTGCAAATCGCCTTTCATAATAATGTGCTAATTAGCAAGTTTCACTATAAATACGGCTAAAAAAAAGATCCTCCGTGAGAGCCTCAGAAAAGAGGGGAGAAGTCGGCGGAGCTCACTTTAAAGGGGAAGTACACAGAACAGAGTGATTTCAAATGAGCCATTTATGACAGGGTAAAATGAGCGTTTTTAAAACTCTCTACGAGAAAATTTAAAACAAACTATATTACAAACTTTCCATTAAGACCCTAAATAATCATATTATCTTATGGAAAACTGGGTTTGTATGACCACTTTAAAATGTAATCAAATGTAAGCAACAATTCCTTTCATACAAAACATAGCATTTTATCAAATAACTTGCTGCACAAAAGTTTACTTTAAGAAATATCCACAACTATTTTTGTAGTTCATAAACTCTGAAGTACATTTCACTAAGGTAGCAATATCTTTGTTGTGAAAGCTTAAATTTAGTTTGGCAGTTTGCAGTAAAGACCTTTGAGTGTCTGTGCAGGCACTTTTTTTTTTTTTTAAATGAAACTATGAAAGGCTAGTAATGAAGGTATTCTCAGAGCGGCTCTAGAGATGGTCACATGAAGTCCCTCAAAACAAAACCTCAGAGGTCAAATTGATTAAATGTACTACTCCTTGATTTTCATCATGTTAGTAAACTGTTAAAGGGGTCATAAGAGTTTACAAGCTGTTAGTGCATAGATAAGATCCCTGAAGTGGCAAAGATCTAAGTTTCAAAACCAAAGAGATTCCATTTAAAAGTTATGATCTAAAACGGCTCATTTTAAACACGCCCCCACTTTTCCACATCAAACATTAAATGCAAAGAAAGAAGGTTGAACTATTATTCTCAATGTAGTGTTGTCGTAGCTCCATGTGCTGCACACCGTGTCCTTGAGAAAGTGAAACTACTTTGTTAGGCTTCCAAGAGAGGAAAGAACTAGAAATCAATGGTAACGTTTTTTTAACAACACTGTTCCAGAACAGTTCAATCCAAATATTAGAGTGTGTTCTGCATATACGGATGACTGACTTCTAAAACCTGTAGAGCAGCCTATGCTGGCTGTGCACAGAAATATAAAAAGTGGAGCAATTCTCGCAACCTTTAAGTCACGTTTTAATGATTAAAAGAACCTGCTACTTACTATTTAAACCAAGTTGAGCAATGAAGTCTAGTACTGTTGTTTGTCATTTTTCCGAACACAAAAGCAGACATGGTGTTATGTTTATGAGGCGCGATGCACAAAAAGACAGTACTAAGTAATAAGGCTGGGTATCGCTTAAAATGTGCTGATTTGATTCGATTTTCCATTTCAGTTCTCTATTTGACTTGACTACATGAATGAATATAGATTTAATATAAATCCTACAAGTATACAGTAGAGCTTATCCTCTTTTCCACAATCGGGCCAATTAGTTCTATTTGCAGAACCGTTCCAATTCTGTGCTGATCTGAGCCGGCCAGCACGGTTATGGTTTCATTTTCCACTGCGGGGCTGATAATGGATTCAATTCAAATGCCCAGTCGTTGCCATGGTAACACAAACGTTTACATATGAGGTGTAAAAAAACGTTGCGTTACGGAGGGTGATGAGCAATTTCTTTAGATTTTATTAGTAATTTGTGTTTACAATGCTCAAAATAGCATGCTAGCAAGCTACGGAGAAACTGACAAGTGATGGAGCCTGACTGGCGGGGACTCATGCACTCTACTGTGCCAAGAATGGTTTGTAATCGTG
>JAUYWG010000249.1:1707537-1719412 GCA_034779775.1 Enteromius afrohamiltoni | reverse complement strand
CTGGAGGATGATCAGATCAGATCTCTGTGTGGAGCACTGGCTGTTGTCAGACAATAATCTCACTGCATTATTACAGTAAATGACAAAAGTAGTGTTTGGAAATGTAAACTGATATTTCAAACTGACACGCTACCGCAAAAGATAGAAATAACTGATTTAAAACCATTTTTTGTTGGTGAAAATACTAGTGGAAAGTATTCAGACCTCCTTAAAATTTTCACTCTTTGTTATGTTGCAGCCATTAGCTACAATCATTTAAGTTCATTTTATCGTCCTCATTAATGTACACACAGCACCCGATATTGACACAAAAACACAGAATTGTTGATATTTTTGCAGATTTATTAAAAAAAGAAAAACTGAAATATCACATGGTCGTAAGTATTCAGACCCTTTGCTGTGACACTGATATATTTAACTCAGCCGCTGTCCATTTCTTCTGATCATCCTTGAGAGGGTTCTACACCTTTATTTGAGTCCAGCTGTGTTTGATTATACTGATTGGACTTGATTAGGAAAGCCACACACCTATCGATGTAAAAAATGCTGTCATTATATCAATCCATATTTATATATTTAAATATTGTTCTAATTTAAATCACAAACATTTAAAACAAAATAAAAAATGAGTAAATCATAAAATAATTTTCTATTTTGTTTTTTTAAATGGTTACTCCTCACTTTAAATTACTGTTTATCTCACTGACAACAATCCCTCTTAAGCAGTTTTAGGTCAAATGCATAAGTATCAAGTCAATACAGTTTAGTTGTAGTTGTGTATGTGTATGTATGCAGTACGCATGTTTTCAAAAGGGCAAAAAATACAGATTTCTAATTTAGGTAAATCCAATTAGCCAAAATACTGAATAAACAACACGGATGGGCGGTTGATAACAACACTGTGAATGATGAAAATGAGCACATCATGTAATAGATATGCTTGAGTACACCAAGTTGCATATGCAAACTCCACAGTGATTATTAATGCATCTGTACCACAGGAAACTAAAGAAAATGCTCCGACAACGCAAGATAGACAAAAAGCATCAGGAAGAGCTGAACAAAACACTTCATCGTCACGAGAAGGACAGCTTCCTTGGGCCCTTTGTCGGACTCAACCCAGAGTACATGGAAATGAGTGAGTCACTACACACTACGCGCCCACACACACACACACACACACACATACAGACATAAAAACATTTGTTTGTATTCTCTCCTGGTCCTGCTGGCTGTTTTTCACACTCACGCAAAAAACACAGCATTATTCAAATGTTTTGTAATTACAATTGGCGATTATGAATTATTAAATTCACAACCGCTAACTGAAATGTCTAAACACAAGTACACCTCATCTGCTCAAAGCACTGTTATATGAGAGTAATTCAAGCCTCTAGACAGCACACACTATAAGCAAGGTAAACGCACTTCTGCCCTGTGAAGGATCTGCAGTGTTATACGTGGAGTTATACCTTGTGTTACCGGCCCCTCCTCTTCTCTCATCTCGCCTCATCTCTGCTACAGCGTGGGATGGACTTCTGCTAAGAGAGAGGCATTATGGGTCCAAAGGGGGGCTGGCAGAGCAGCGTGAGATTATGAGCTTTAGTTCTGGCTTGAATTCATTAATAACATCCCACCCCCTCATCTACCATCCTCCATCTATACTTTTATCTTCTATCTGTCTCTCCTGTCCCAGTCTCCCCCCCCGAGACCCTAAACTAGTAACATCCAGGACAGTCGGCTCAAAATCACATTTACATAAAAGACAATCCGAGAAGGGTGTAATTACAGTTTGTTTTGATTTTTAGCGTCCTAAGACCACACTTCCCAGCATACCAACGTCTGATGCGATAAGATGTTCTCAGTAACTGTGCTTCAGTTGAACCTTCTATGGAAGTTTTTTGTTGTGTTTTTGTTTCTTTTTCTTATCTAGTCATTCAGTTTGGGATGGTGACCTTGTTTGTGGCCTCCTTTCCATTGGCTCCGCTCTTTGCTCTGCTGAATAACATCATCGAGATCCGTCTTGATGCCAAAAAGTTTGTCACCGAGCTGAAAAGGCCGATTGCTGTAAGAGCAAAGGACATCGGTTGGTATCTACACATTGATTTTCAGCACATTAAATGATCTTTATTGAGATGTGATATAGGTTTATACACACAAGAATAGCATTCTTGTTGCTCAAGCAAGGGAAAGCATGAACTGATAAAACAGACAAGGTGAATGCAAAGCAAGTCAGTTCGGATATGTTTCTGACAAATATGTAAATGTATATAGTAAGACACTACAGATTATGGTAACACTTTTCAATAAGGGGTCATTTATTAACATTACTTAATGTATGAACTAAGGCCCCTGTGTAGGATGTTTTATAGGACTGTTTTACATTCAATGATATGTTTAAGCAACATCACACATGCTAGTGCCCTTTTGTTTTAAATATTAGCACAGTTACGAAAGTGATATTAAACAGCTCCTAAAATGGCCTTTTTCATTCATTTTAAGTGAAATTTTTATTAACAAAAGTAGTTACAAGAATTAGATGTATTAATTACATTTCAAAAATTATATATATATGTTTATGTAATATTTAAAAAATATATGTTTAATATTTTATTTAAAGCTTTGATTTTAAGGTTAGAAAAAAAGTTGCCCCTATAAAGGTCAAATACAAAAAAGCCCCTGGAAATCCAGTTAAAAGTTAATTTCTGTGACTGATTTGTCCTTTCAGATGCAAAGGCCTGATATCAGTTTAAAGTGATTTCTTGAACACATGTCTAAAATAATTAGTTTTACCAGGAAATACTGACTTTGAAAGGACAGATCCTTGAAATGGTTATTTCTGGTCATCTGCTTATCTTTGGATCTGTGTTATGTTGATTTAAAACTATTTCTTAAAGCAACTAAAATTCTAACAGCTACAATAATATAATATTTCTATAATAGCTAATGACTTAAGTATAATGGTGAAATGACACTTGCAGACTAAAATCAACTACAATATGTGATTAAGGTAGATTTTAAAGCTTTGATTTTCATGTCAGATTAATGCATATTCGTATCGTATTGATATCAGGGCAAGCTGTCAATGTTACAATGTGCCTTATAAGTTGTGCATCACCTTTAGCAAATTATTAATGCTTTATTTATTTATTTATTTATTTATTTATTTATTGTGCCAACTTGCCTTGTGTTGTGGCAACATGCCCTGCTCTGAGGTTAGTGTAGGTCAACGTGTGTTAATTTTCAGCTCAGTAATGGAAATGTGCTTATTTGTAGTCTAAAGGTGTTTTAGAAACACATTTAATTTTGCAGGTTTTCATTGCAATGCACTGAATTTATTCCTACTTAAAGGCCATAGCAGGAAGGAAAATCTGTAAGCAAAACTTTGTGACGAGCATTTGTCGCCACCTAGTGGTGATATATATAGTCACACACGTCTTTCTTGCACACTTGTATCCAAAGGAAAATATTTAAATGCATCTTGCATTTGAGATTTTTTCTTTTAGAAAAATTAAGATTGATTTTATTATAGAAAATATTTATTTACTTATTTTTTATGACTAGTAAGAGTATTTAGTCAATAGAAATTTAGCAACATTTAAAATGCACACCTAACGTCGCTTGTCTTTGTTTCTGTTTCTTTGTCTCCAGGAATCTGGTACACTCTTCTCAGAGGACTCAGTAAAGTGGCTGTTATTGTTAATGTAGGTTTCTTCTGTATAACTCAAGCTTTTAGGAACCAGAATGTGATAGAGTCACCGGGCTAGTTAGCAAACAAACGCATAGAAAGTCATCAGCAAGGTTTGGTGAAGGCTAATCCTCCTTTCTCACTCTTCAGGCGTTTGTGATCTCCTTCACCTCTGACTTCATCCCACGCCTGGTCTATCAGTACGTGTACAGTCCAGACGGGACTCTTCATGGCTTTGTCAATCACACCCTTTCGTACTTCAATGTTAGTCACTTCCAACCTGGCACGGAGCCCATGGAGACCATGCACCTGGGATATAGAGTGGACGTTTGCAGGTACGAAGAGGCTTTCTTTTGTGTGTCTGGCTGATTTTTCTAATGCGATGTTTGACTGCGTGTTATTATTCATAATGTTTACACTATCCACAGATATAAAGATTATAGGGACCCTCCATGGTCTGACACACCATACGATTTCTCAAGAGAATTCTGGGCCATTCTGGCGGCCCGGTTAGCTTTCGTCATTGTCTTTCAGGTCAGTCAAAACCAAATTCAGAAAACATTTACTTCACAAAGAAAAGCTCATTTATTTCTGTTTTATCACCTAACTGCCTGCACATGACTATTAATTGCACAATTAATAATATATAATTTCTTACCCGTCTATTAAAACATCTGTCCAGTCCGAGGTTTTTACAATGCTCTCTCCATTTCGGAAACACCACACCAAGATCTGCTCTCGTATTATTTTGTTGATTTCAGTATCTTCTTGCCCCAGTTTGTACACATCTACGTTTTTGGGATCGTGGAGAGTGTAATCATGATCCATGATACGGAAATGCACAGTAAATAACTAACACTTCCCCATTTGTCCACATGGGTTGCCGTAGTATTTATAGGCAGAAACTGAGGATAGGGCGGATATTGCCTCACTGACAGGTGACAAAAAACAGGGACGGTTCATTATTTAAATCAGGATTTCAAATCTTTGAATTTCCAAATCCTTCAGAACTTTTGAGGTAACGAAAGTACACAGCTGCATGAAATATATAACACTGTGCAAGTGTTTTTGGATATCTCATTATGAAAATAAAGATAACAAAAGCACACACACATGCATGTTTGTCTTTTTTTTTTTTTTTGCTGATGGCTATTAATATTTCTATTTAGCTTTTAATTGCAATTTCATTAACTTTTGTTTTCAGTTATTTGCCCAAGCCACATTTCTGTTGAGTTTCTAATATTTCAGCTTTATTTCAATTACATTTTTTAATAGGTTTTAGTTGTTTTAACATCGGTAACATCTTGTCCTTCATATATACTGACAAATGCACTTTACAGTTTAATACCATTATTTAATTTTTTTTTCAGATCACAACGAACGGACCTAATTGCGATTAAATAATCTCATTATAAAAATAAATAAATATTGGGTTTCAATTTTGTCACTTTTCTGTGGTCTCTCTGTCCAGAATGTGGTAATGCTGATGAGCGACTTCGTGGATTGGCTAATCCCAGACATTCCCAAGGACATTACCATTCAGATACACAAGGAGAGGAACCTCGTCGTCGAGTTGTTCATGAAACAAGAACGGGGCAAAAAATACAGGAACACCATGGGTGACCCAAGCCCCCAGCCGCTGCGCTCGCGTCCCAGCTCACAAGCTTAGCCCAGCACCGCGAGGGAAGCAGTAACCCGCTCTATTCCAGGGCCTGTTCCTCACTCAGTCCAGCTCTGTGACCTGCTCAAACAGAACAGAAAGCCTGTAGAGGACTGGTCTGCGCTGGAGGACCACTGCTGTAAGGATCAATGCTGTTACAAACGTTGTTACATGACTGCCGCCTCATTGGTATACCAGAAAAAAAATACAGCAAGAAAAAGATGTCTCTTTTTTTTTTTTTTTTTTTCCTTTTGCCTCTTACTGAACTAAACACTCTCTTGGGTCTTTTTCTATCAGCTATATGCAATTTCTGCAGGTAGGTTTGTTTGGAAAGATGGCTGTAGGGTATCGTTTTATCTGTTGACTGATGAATATTGTATGTAGTTTTGTGAAGCACCGCTGCTTTAGCATTAATAGACAGCTAATGAGCATTTTATTTCGAAACTACAATGCTTTTATATGAATTTTAACATGAAAATGTAACCTTTATGTTTTAGATATCATTAGGATAGGATTGAACTGAATCAACTCATTTAAAGTGCTTTTTAAATTATTTAATCTTAGACATTTCATTCAGAATATTTCTGGTCAAGTGAATTAGCAACTATCAATATCATGCCATTTCCTTTTTAGGCACTGAGTAGTTCTGTTCCATCACTGTAATAATTGTGTCTGTTTAGCCTTTAGATGTCTATATATAAAATATAGACATAAAACACCGCAAATTACTCAAAATGACTACAGGCCTCACTTTGGCCTTTTTTTTGTACTCTAGAATTACTATTATATGCGGTGGAGTGCTTTAGACAGGATGTGGGAGGATGCATGCAAGTGCTTGGTTTTTAGGTAGTGCATCTGAAAATGCTATCAAGCTGTGCTGAGAATGGATAAGCTGTATATAAACCCATGACGTTCAAGAGGCCTTAATATTCATGAAAGTGTCGTACGGACAGATTCTGAATGTTTTTTCTCCCGTCTTGATTTGTGATGTTCCCACCTTGTTGAAATGGCAACGATGATGGAAACAATATATCTTGGTATGTTGCATGTGTCTTCCATTCACAGAAATGATGTCTAAAAGCTTGAAAATCAAGAGTGGTTTTAATTCAAATAAAAATAATATCAATATAAAATATAAATTCAGTCTTAAGATATACTGATTTTTTCTCTTTCCCTTTTTTTTTGGATAAACTGTAATTATTACACAGAACTCTGTATTTCCTCATTTTTGTCTCTTTTTTTTTTTTCTACCATAAATTCAAAATGTAAACCCATTTTAGACTGTTACATCATCCACACACTGTTTACCTCTGTGAAAGAAATGTTTAAATGTTTTATGTCATTGTGGAGTTTCAGTGTCTCAAACTGCTAATGGGAGGTTATGACTGTACTTTTGCTTTTGAATCATGTTTATAAAATAAATATGTCTTATAGGCTACATAAATACATCCTATACATTTGTATTGACTCTTTTGTAGACCAAATCACATTGAATGAATTTAAGCAACTTAATAGCAAGCAGGGCCGCTGCTGGTCAAACGGGTGCCCTATAAACAGAATAGTAATGTGCCTCCTCCCTCAAAAAAACCACCTACTAGCCTATAAGGGGTCAAAATAGAACTTTATATAAATATGAAAGTAAATAAATTAATAGTAATTACATTGTATTATTTATAAAGTACAATTGCAGCCCTAGACAGAAACTATATGATTTTATTAATACAGTGTGATTGGTTTTTATGGTCTTAAGCATTCAGAAATCACACAAAATTAAACGTCCACATTTTTGTTGAAGAAATTAAATAGGCTGTAGCATTTCTATTACAAAAAGCTGTTCAAATAAAAAAAAATAATAATAAATGAAGTGGATATTTGAATGAAATCTTTGTTCAATATTAAACAAAGATTGGATCGTCCTGTAAATGAAGCAACAGCAATTATCAGGCCTCTGGTGCCCTTTGCAGGCATGTATTACATTATGCATGTTTGCAGTGTTATTCAATGAAACCATAATTAAACCATATACCATATATTGCCTCGTTGATTTCATATAATGTATTTTAAGTCATGGAAACTGCAATGTTAAATCATATGCGTTGTTGTTGGTGGTGAAATCATCGACAATAAAACACATTAGTCTACTAACGTCAGTCAAAAGTGTTTCACAGGGTTAAAAACGTATTACCTTCATCAGACTGCGTACTCTGCGTATAGGGAGCGGCGGCACTGACAGCAGTTCCCTCCCTTAATGTTACGAAATTCGATTCATTCTGCGAATCGATTCTTTTGAATCAAACAAATTAGTTGAATCATTTACAGTCGCTTTGAATCTGTTCAGTCCAAATGAACATTAAATTAGTTATCTGAAAATGTGAATAAAATGCGTTTTAGTTTGACTTTTTTTTTTTTTTTTTTACTTTGAACCTTTAGTAAGTCTACAATCTGTGGAAAGAGGAGAGGATGAAGGCGGCCTTAGATGAAAATTTTATCAGAAATGACTGGTTTCCTTTGCATTTTAAACGGCTCATTTTACCTGAAGGGGTGGCCCACTTTACCTGAACACTGCTCAGCTAAAAAATGTGTAACAACTGATGTTTTAAAAGTTAAAGCACCTAACCAATAATAATTTATTCATATTATTATTTCAGCATATAACGTGGCCCAATTTACCTGATGTCACCTTATATGTGTGTGTGTATATATATATATATATATATATATATATATATAAAATTTATTTATTTTTTTTTCCCTGGAGAACCGCTTAGACTCGTTCAGTCCGGGTTAGGAACATTACACCAAATCGACTCAATTGAACAATTCGCCCACGAGTCGGACGCCCAAACGATTCATTATTACAAAAAAGAGTGGTTCAGGAGAGCCGAAGCTGTTAGCGGGTGTCGTTTTTGGTTTCTAGCTGACCCACCAGGAGCTGGGGGCTTTTAGGACACGCTGTTTTTCACGGTCTGCGGACACGAGGGAGGGTTTTTTTCGCCGGAGCTGAAATCGAAAGCGCGAGATGCGGTAGTGCTGAAGTTACTTGTGTCAGCGTTCAAACACATCATGGATAACAGCGGATTTAGAGCCATGTTACTAGCGATCTCTGATAAACTTACTCAAGAGAATGTGTCCAGTCTGAAGTTCTTGTGCCCAGAAGTCGGTAAGAAAAGGCTTGAGAAAATCAATAAAGGCATTGATCTTTTCGAGTGCTTGATCGAAAGAGCCACAATTGGGCCTGACAACACTGACCTTCTGCGATCACATCTAACCAATATCGGCCAGGCGGCTCTTGTAGACATAATAGAGGAGTATGAGACAGGGGCGACAGGAAGCCCTCCTGATGTGCCGGACCCAAAAGAGCGAGGTTTGTATCACCTGACGTTACTTTTACTGAACACTTGCGTTTTATGACACCGAGGCTGTTCACTGACAGCAAACAAAGTGGCAAAACATCTTTTTTTGCTTAACACTCTAAATTACATTTATTTTTAAGTGAAACGATGACTTAGGGGTGGGTTAAGGTATAGTTTTTGTGCTATTTTAAAATGAATTCTTTGGTTGTGTACCGCAGTGTCACGGAGGCGATGTTTACTCTGTAGAGCTGGCTCTTCCGTCTTATCACTAATATGTGAAATGCAAACTAGCACGCCGGTGTTAACATTTATCCCTTTACGTTAACTTTTTAGTAGTACTTTTTAAGTACTGTTGTGCAACTCCGTAGTAACTCAATAGCAGTAGTAATTATAATTTGTTGTCTAATCAAAATAATTCTAATAAAGCTATAAAGCCTGCTGTATTACATACCGGTACTGTAGGCCTATATGAATTTCTCAGGCCTTTGAACTATCAACACAGCTTATCCTAACTTTGCTGAAAAACCTGTTGTACGTAGCCTATGCTTTCTGGTTGATGCTTGTTTAGTAAGTAACAACCCTTTAGGTCGTGATGCATGTATTTTTGCTGTAAAATCTGAATTAGGATGAACATTTATATGACTGGAGCTGGTTACTATCGAAACAATTAAACGTTTGAAAAACCAATGTTAAAATAAAAGTAGTTTGTGCATCTAATCCATTTGAGCTTTTTTTGTACATCACTTAGGCTTATTATTACGCCGCATTGCATTATATATTTTGTCCCCACAGTTAAAACTACAACGCTTTGACCATAAAAAATAAGCACTGAATATCATCTTATGAACACACTTATGGAGATAAACTGATTTTGTGCAACATTTTATGCAAGTAACATAGAAATGTTGTTTTTCTTCACAGTACAGTCTGAAAATGTTGTCTTATGAATAACATCTAGCCTACACCAAATATTTTTTAGTATGGGACTTTTTCAGCTTTAAGTATACTCCTATTAAACTACTAAATAGGCCATCGTTGTGACACTGTTGTAGCCTGTATGGAAAACTTTCCAAAAATGCAAAGCACTTTAGTGCAACGTTCCATTGTAAGCGTAACTTTACAATTCAGTAACACAATGTGAAAGCAAAGTGGCATTTATTTTTTTTTTAGAAAGATGCAGTGGAATTGAAGCAAGGCCAAAAGGTCTTGTATCATTTGTTTGCAATGTTTGTTTTTATGCAATGAACGTCATATATTGTTACTTTAGTATCCAAATGCAGTAACTGACCAATCCAAATCCGCCCTGCAGAGAACCACTCAATTTTAATTGTACAGTTGTTTTATTCAGATTCTAATCTAATTCAAACGCTTTCTGTGTTTTTAATAGAAAAAATAAGCATTGCAGCTGATGTAATTGTTGAACACGTGGGTAGAAAGTGGCGTCAAGTTGGAAGAAAGCTTGGACTTCAGGACACTCAGCTGGATGCCATACAGGAGAAGCACAGCCGTGACCTGGAGGAGCAGGTCAGGGAGCTCATCAGACAGTGGATGAAGAAGAGGAAAGAAAACGCCAGGGTGGAGGATCTCATTAAAGCTCTGCGGGACTGCAAACAGAACCTCACTGCTGATCTGGTGCAGAAAAAGCTCAAAGAGCTCGGCGCACACTGAAAGTCACCCTCGTTCTATTATAAAATGACAGAACTCTTGAATGAATAATGTGAATTTCTTTTTGAAGAGCAATTGAACTGAATTAAATTGTGTTTACAGATCTTTGTGAAGTAACTGATTTGAGGAAAGGCGTTAGATCATATATTTTACATTTGTAATGATATTGCAGAGGCGTAAGGATACGCAAGGCAGAAGGATTTCTGTTTCTGCTGAACATACACTTAAAACAACACTGTTTTCTGTTGCTGATTTTGTCAAAGGATGTTTGACACTTTAAAAAGGAATAAAGGGACTATGATGAGTGACTGAACGCTGTACCTCATAACAGGCCTTTCAAAGGTTTGATAAAGCACATTTGGAGCCATAACATTTTCTTATGCGATACTTAAAGGTATAGAAATGCTAAATCCCAGGATTTAAATATCGTACAAACATGCTGTCAGAGAAAAGTTCATTACTCAAGAGTTCAGTGCACACCCTCAAAGTGTCTCACAGAGGCATGTTTGAGCACGGAGTCACCTGGCATGTCTCTTCAGCTCTTGCATTATTTGGGAATTGTTTATTTTGTCTGAAGTTTTTCCCCACACTGGTTGTATAGGTTGTAATGGCTCGTATGGGAACACTGATGCCAGTGAGTCGTCATAAGGTTTGGATTGCACAAAATGTTTTTTTTTAAATCTGAAAAAAATATTAAAACTCCAGAAATGCATTTGCCAAAAACATCTTCATGTGCTGAAAAGACAAACAGTGAGACAAATGAAAACAATGAATATTGTAAAATGTGCTTGGAATTTTGTTTGATATTCACAAACTAAACAGGTTCACAGATTTTTCATAATTTTTTCAAAAAAACGGAATCTGTCCATCATACACCTGGGTTTCAGTGAAATCTATCAACTCAGAATGTCCAAAATCTTCAGTCTGGCTCTGACCTTCTGCAGCTAGCTTTGACTTCTCCAGACTGCAAATGCGGACAGTAAATCAATCATAGTTTAGGTTTATGCATTTGGGTAATGCTCAAATTTAATATGATTCCTAAACACGGTTCATTTAACCCTTCTTGATAGCCTGTTTGCTTTTTTTGTTTGTCAGTGACCCACATATTTCAGTGTGTACATCTATGCTTGTGGACAGCAATGGTAATCTTAATATTTAGAATGACAATAAATGTAACAATAAATTTGATAATAAAATACATTTTTAAAAAGCAACAATATGTGATGCAGCTGACCATTTATTTTTTTGTTTTTAAATACTTCTCGAAGTGGACTATTTGTATGAGGTCATAAAAATGGCATGCATAATTAGAAAATTAAGAAAAGATTCAGCAAATATTTTTTTTTGATGATTTGCAAAATATCAATACAAACAAATATCTGCAATATTTTGAGGTGGAAAAATGCAAGTAATATACAGGTCCTTTTCAAACAATTAGCATATTGTGATAAAGTTCATTATTATCTGTAATGTACTGATAAACATTAGACTTTCATATATTTTAGATTC
>JAUYWG010000249.1:1691024-1707437 GCA_034779775.1 Enteromius afrohamiltoni | reverse complement strand
TATGGCTCGCTTGGAACCTCGACTGAGGTGGTACTAAAAAAAGGACCAGGTACCAGGTACTGTTCCCAGTGGAAAACACCCCAAAAGTGAGCTGTACTGAACCGTACCATACCGTACTATGCAGTAGAAAAGCACCAAATGAAGCTGCTGTCTCTCAGAGGTTTGTGGAAGCAGATGTGAAATCTCACATTGATGCAGTGCTAATGTATCAGAGTGGAAAGGGAAGTTTAATTGTGTTAGACTTCTGATGAGGTGGCCTCATGGGAAAGCGCTGCTTGTACACTAATGTGTGTGCCCGTCAGCAGCCGAACACTTCTGGGAAACCAGCTCAGAATCCCAGAATAAATACCCTATGGTGTTTCTGAAATTGGTGAGGGTGCTCTAGTAAAGATAGAATCCATTGTTTAATGCACATCTATTTTGACATACCATATTTTGAATGTTTACCCTGTTTAAATGTTTGTTGGCTGGCCATTGATGGTTTCAAAATGAGGCACGGGATGGAACAAAACGCCTCCTTGGCCGATTCAGGGACCGACAGTAATCCAAAGGCCTCCATGGCTGGTTCGGGGCAGGGTTTGAGTTCACAGGGCTCAGTGATGGGCTCTGAACAGGGTAAATGTTTGAAACTGATCTCAATGGCCAATACAGGGTCAGGCGTGAGCTCCATAACGGGTCCTACTGACTGACTCGGAGGCTGTGCAGCCACCAGCGGAGCCCCTGCCAAATCCACAACCAAAATTGAGATCGCAGGGGATGGTGCAGCCACTGGCGGATTTTCCATAGTCAGAACCAGACAAAGCAGAGGAAAGAGACTGAACTCTAGAGGGTGTGCAGCCACCAGCAGGGCCTCAGAAGGGTTGACTGTTCCCTTCTAAGATTGTGCAGCCGCTGGCGGAACCTCTAAAAACTCTAGGTCACTTATGGGTTCAGGTGGCTCGGGTCATAGCAGATAAAAATCCTCAAGGGATCCAGGCGGATCGGGCCAAGCAGGTCAATGTCCAGAACAGGTTCAGGGGTGCAAACAGGCTCAAGGGGTTTAGTCCAGGATGGAGTTAGAGCACAAGGGGGTTCTGGAGTCCAAATAAGTTCAGGAAACTCTGTGCAGGGCAAAACTAGATCACAAGTGGGTGCAAAAGAGCAGCTTGGCTTGGGAAATTAAGCTAATCCACTAAGGGGCGCTATGGAGCTAACTGGCTCGGGTAACTCAGTACAGGGCAAAACTAAATCACCAGGTTGTCAGTGCATAGAAATTAATTTAAAGCATTATTACTCAGTCAGATGCTTGCAATCCACAGACCTAATACTTCAAGATCAAGTCTGAAGTCTGAAGAGGTCAATATGCATTTGCAATTGCCTGACCTAGGTTATGGAATAGTTGTCCCTTCATCTGTGAGATGTGTCTTATATACATAAGTCTAAATCTAAGTAAGTCTCATTTCTTACCCTTGCATTTAAGTAATCATAAATCGTATACTTACTTAATTTAAAAAAAACATTACACATTTTAATTATTTATTTATTTTTCCTTCTGTTATGTACAGCACAGTGGTCAACTTTTGTTGTGTTTATTTGTTTTTATAAATGAATGAATGAATGAATTAATTAATTCATGAAGGTAGGTAAGAGAGGGCTGTCGGCCTTTACAGCTGAGGTCTTTCTAATACTGTTCATGTGTCACTTTTTTAAGTGACATTATCATGCTTCAGATATGTTCACAGAAACAGGTACTGAGTTCTCTGTAATTGCTCAAGCTGTAGTTTTGGATGGGACTGACACTAAAGTGCATGGGATGCGATTGATAATGAAGAGGATATGAGAGGGCTCAGGTGTGAAATCACAGAAAATAGCATTAAATCTGGACTGTAGATTTTGTGCAGCTATTTGGTGTGTAATGAGCATTGTCCATCTGTCCATCTGCTGAGAATAAATCCAGCATGACGAAATGAAAAAAAAAAAACAGTCCACATTCCCTCTCTGCTTTTGGGGGTTGAAAGGTATTGTACTGGAGTGCTAGTACAAGGTAAGTGCCTTACAAATTGTTAATCACACTCTCAGCTCAGTTAAAAAAAGAATGTTGGATTCTGGGATGTATCCAAGCACCCCAAACCTCCCGTTCTGTTCCCCAGCCACCCACTCTCTGTGTGAGGAACTGCGAGAGTCACTCTGCCTATGCCACTGACTTACTGTAATCATTTGTTTTCTCTGCCAGCAATGGGAGCTGATCCTAGCACAAGGCTGGCTCCAAAAGTGACAAATGCTCCAATCCTAAATTTCCCCTTTTTCTGTTCTACCATCTACTTTCTGTTCTCCAAATTTTTCCGTCTCAGCTTCCACAAGTAGCAACGGCCCAACTCCTTTTCCTTTATACTGTACTTTGCTGCAGAATTGCTCTTTTTTAAATCGAAGTACTCTATTCTCAGCTGTGATTTAGCTACTTATTCCACTAGGAAAAGTAACTGGATGGGTTACAAAGATGGTCATGTGATCTTAACATGTCTGCCCCAATCACAAACAAACAAACAAATAAATAAATATAAAAAAGAAAAACACAGATTTACTCAATCATAGCTGAAACTGAAAATATTTGAAAATGTCTGAACTCTGCAGTGTACTAGGCTATATTAAGAAATGTAAGGTGAGTGTAAACTAGTTGTTGAAAATTATCTTTTGCTGTTGACAGTAGCGTGCTTTGCATAGTACTTAAAGTCAACATGAAATTAAAATTGACTATATTTATTTTGTTAACTCACATTGCTATTTTTGTGGTGAACAATTCATCCTTGCAAGTCAAAAAAAAAGCCCTTTAGGTAACACTTTATTTTTTACACTTAATAGGTGTCCATAATACAGAGTAATTACCTAGTAAGTACTTACCATGTAACTAATTTATGGAACATTTGTAATTATGTAGATGTAATAGGCTGCGATTGTTACAGAATTGTACTTCTGTTAGTCAAGGATGTACTTAAGTGTACATTATGTATATCTATATTGTACACCTTATCTAGTTGCACCTTAGTTTGATTTAACCCATTAGTACACAGCTTAAAAACATGTAATACTTTCTAATTACATAAAAATGACAGAATATTAAGCAGGCACAAGCTACTTAAAATAAAGTGTACTTAAGTGTAAGTAGCTGTGTAACAGACAGAACCAGATGCACACAAACACACACACTATAAGTCCTCTGCACAATCTGACATGTGTTTAATATTGAACTGGAAATTAGGTGCTGGGCATCCGGCCAGAGGAGAATTGGCCCCAACTAAGCCTGATTCTCCCAAGGTTTTTTTCCCCATTCTCTCAAGGATGGGGTTCTGGTTCCTTGCCGCTGTCGCCTCTGGCTTGCTTAGTTGGGGACACTTGATTTCTAGTGATTATCATCATCTTGACTACAGAGACCGCCTCTGCATTTGATAAATAAACAGTTTAATTACCGTCGCTCTGTTCTCCTACTTGATCATGTTCAGTGCTTTGCTACAATCTGTATTGTTAAAAGCGCTTTATAAATAAAAGTGAGTGATTGATTGATTGATTGATTGAGATGTTCACCCAATCAGATTAATTGGTCCAAACTTCCACTATAGGCTGTCCTTCCTGCCTGTCAATAAATGTACTTCTGCGCACCCTGTTCACACAGACATGATACGTCATCAGTGTGAGTGCATTAGGTGATCTGCTCAATGAAAAAAACTATATAAAAAAAGCCCTGTTGATAATTTCTTTATGTTTAAAGCAAAAAAAATCACAGAGTGCACCTTTAAGATGTCTGTTCTTAATGTGCTGAGCAGCGAGTTGCAGAGTTGAATCTGGCTGGCTTGTTGTTCAGTGCAGTGGGGCATTTGCCAAGTCTCTGCTCCTATATCTTCCACCCAAATGCAGCATTGGGAACAGTAAGTGATAAAAGCAAAATTACTAAAGTAATCCCATGTATATGATATTTCAGTAGTCTTGGAAATGTATGAATTAGATGACCGTAATCAAAGCCCTTGTGCAGAATTCAAGTTGGCATGGGTAGTGTCTAAGAGTGCAGATTCACTAAAGCTTTGTGTGGATTGGGATACCAGTGTTCCGCGTAATACAGCACTGCAATAAATAACATTTGTTTTTAATAATTTGCACATGTAACATATTTAATGAAATATACAAATAAAGAGAAGCAGAGCTATTTTCACTCTTACTCTTCTATTATTACTCAGATGATGAATTGGATAAAGTTAGGAATAGACTGAAAACACTGTTTTTCAGGATTGATATATTGATGAAAGTTTTTACAGTTTTCAGCTCTATACTTTGAATCTAGCATGACTTTTATTGAAGCACTTAATGACTGCTTACACATTGTATTAGAAAACCCAGACTTTATGTTGTAATTACTGTAGATTAATATATGTCAATAGAAGACCATATGATAAAACATAACACACACACACACAGAGAGAGAGAGAGAGAGAGAGAGAGAGAGAGAGAGAGAGACTGTAATGCATGTAGTGCTGGAGGAGGCGGGGCATTGTGCCTTTTGTTGATGCTGCTGCATGAGACTGTGTTCACTTCTGCCTGTGGGATGCTGAGAAAGACTCTTTAAAACACTGAAACCTACATAACCTAGAGCTTTTCTATTAATTAATGCGATTGAACTTTCATAGGAACATGGGAATTTGGGAATATACTCTTTATTTTACCACCACAACCTGCCTATGGAGTGGTAAGAGAGCTAATGGATATTTCATTATGAAATACACTTGAGCTTTATTGAATCATTGGCTTATTTTATTTTATTTTTTTGCTTTATTTGAAGCTATTTAAAGTCAAACTGTTTAATGAAATTTCCTGCTTATGTTACATGTCTGCTGTATTTGGATTTCTATATTTCAGCTGCTACGGTGACATCAATTAAAATTGATATTTTGGTTTGATGCTTGTTAGTTAAAGGATACAGGCCAGAATCGCAATTCAGGTTAACAGGTATTGACGATATTTAAATCTGATTAAATGTATGTTGGCAGTTTATGTATTTATACTGTTTATAATGCTGCTTGAATCTGCTTTGCTAGGTGTATTTTAATTTTTTGTAATTGCTGAGGTTCTTTATAATTAGGGTCTTTGTCTGAGTCTCTGAATTATGTGGGTACACTGTCTTACAATGTGTACAATGAAATGTCTCTGGTAATGTCAAGGGAGTCCAGCTCTCTGGTTTCTTTGTTAGACACTCATGAATTACAGGTGGCTTTCTGAATAAAGAAAAAGCCTGACGTAATCTAGAGGATGTCCACGGTGGAATTAGATTATGAATGGGTGTGATCTTACGGGAATTACACTGGGAAGAAGATCCCTTTTATTATTCAGCTGGATGAGAGAAAGCACTGACAGAACTTTGGTAAAGAAGCTAGAGTTACCTTTTACTTACAAAAAGTACTTTACACGTTAGATGAAAGTCCTTTATGCTGTTCGCTGTCCAAGTCTGGCAAATATAAAAGAATAGTTCAAACAGGGAGTAAGATGCATGCTTAAGGAAAGTGGATGAGTTCAATCAGTCAGACTTCCTGGTGGAGATTTAATCACTGAAACCCAGCAAAAAAGCTTTGATGAGAGTTTCAGATCAATACACGTACATCCAAATGAGCTGGAACAGCTGCCTCTGTTGATTTGCAAGCGTTCTCCTGAATATCTCATTCACAGCACGCTGCAAACCTCTTCTGGAAGCTGCTCGCAGTGCAGAAAGACTCGAGGTGAAACTCTGCAACTGTGTCACATTGTTCATTCTCTGATAGTGTCACTTCAGGGAGAGCATCAGAGAAGACTCTACAGAGACTTGATGAAAGACTATAACCCACTGGAGAGACCTGTGTTCAATGACACACACTCACTCACTGTGTATTTCAGCTTCAGTCTCATGCAGATTATGGATGTGGTAAATTAATGCAATATTAAACAATGAAACACTTAACACCTCTTGATAAAGAATGACCATGAGCAATGTTTTAGGATAATACAAATACATTTGTTCCAACATCAGGTTATACCAAATCACTCTGGTCTTTTTTGGAAAGAAAATATCCACCAATCGTCACCAAAAAAATATTTTTTAAATTAAAATTAAGTTTTCTTCATTGTGAAATAACCAAGATTACCGCAGTTTGTAGCTTTCAAAGATGGCAACACAAACATTTTGGAAAGCCACGACAGATCGTTTGTCACAGTTCGTGCAGCAATAGACCTTGAAGGGTAAACACCACACTGAATTTTACACAGATAAAAAAATTAAGCTGTGAGGGATAGTTCTACACTCTGTATAATTACATACACTGGGTAAAAACATTTTAAATTTAAGTAAACTGAGTTTGTCTGTATTGAAATTTATTTTTGGAAATAAACAAATAGCATGTACTTAAATAAGAACAAAAAAAAATATTATGAAATTAATAAAGGGGTCATATGGTGTGATTTCAAATGTTCCTTTCTCTTTAGAGTGTTACAAGCTTTTGTGCATAAAGAAGGTCTGTAAAGTTTCAAAGACTAAAGTCTGCTCGTTTAAACATGCCCCCACTTTGTGATATCAGGTGGAGCTAATTTTTGTTTTGAAAGTAAAACTACTTTCAAAAGAGGACACAAATAGAAATCAGTGGTTAAGTTGTATTCACAACACTGTTCCAGAACGGTTCAACACAAATATTAGAGTGTGTTCAGCAACTATTTCCTGAACCTGGGAGCGGCCTACGCTCACTGTGCACAGAGACTATGGGGCAATTCTAACTGTATGGCGCTTCTTACTCACAACCTTTAAATACAGTAAGTTACATTTTCATATTAAAAACATTTGCTACCTACTATGCAAATGTGAGTTCTGAGCAGTGAAGGGTAGTGCTTGTTTTTTGTCTTTTCTCCGATCACAGACACTCAGACATGATGTTATGCTTACAACACTGATGCAATGTGAAGCGTAAAAAGACAGAACTAACTAAGTCATGATAATCATTAATTGTGTCCCCACTGGATGCAACAAATGTTTCATTTGTAATGTGTTTTATTGTTTTGGTGTCATAGCACCGGGCATCATGTTATGATAAGGGGCGTAACTTTTCCGCCAAATGCTTGAGGTATTTGGCCAAGGCGTGGCTTAGAGGAGAAACAGAAATGTGCAATATGTGGAAAATAATGTTCTTTTCAGCAACATCACATGACCCCTTTACGAAAGCACTCTAAATTTCAATAATTCACTTTAATATAATTGTAGTTAAGGTGTGTCCCCTCTTTTGCTTAACTATACTTAAGTGTACTCTTAGTTATTTTGTTATACCATGTAAAATTCAATCAAATTTTTTTTTTTTAAGTAGTTCTTTAATCATCTTTTCAGTTTTCATGAGAGTGCATCTTTGTCTATCCACAGGATGAGAAGAACCAAGTACTTACAACCAACATTTGGTTGCAGCTGGTAAGATGCCGACATTTATCACTGTCTGACAGACTGCTCTTCAGCATTGCAGTGAAACAGTCATGTTCCTTTAATGTGACTTGTAAGACCTCTCTGTGGGTATGTTATTAATAGCTGAATGTTAATAACTGTGAAGGCAAAGCAATGGATTTGCCTCTGCCTCCATGACAGTCCTTCAGATGTTGTCCTTGGTCAATGCTGTACACACCAAGTGTGCCTATGAATCTGAAAACCTTATTAACCGCATATAAAGATCTCAGCAGTCTATCAGTAAATATAAATTGCATCTAATTTACCTTTATTTGACTTTGCTCCATTAAAATTCCTTAAAAACAAATTAATACATTGTTTAATGTCTAGAGCTTCATAACATTTCTGCCCAAAGAAGCCTTTTCTGTATGTGCATGTAACCTCTTTAGATTCTAATGATTATTTCACATATCTAACACTTAGACTATACAGAGATGGATGCTCAGATTCAAGTTAACATCATGCCTAATTGAGTTTGCACCAAGCATGCATTTTTAAGTTTGTTCCTAAATGACAATGATGAAGCGATCTTCTCTTTATTTTAGTACTGGTATGACTACTATCTTCAATGGAACATGTCTGAATATCCCGGAGTGACGAACGTACGATTTCCTGACAGTCAGATCTGGAAGCCTGACATCTTACTATATAACAGGTTTGTTATCTTCACAAAGAGCGTAAGTGATAAACTAAAATGTGCATAACTAGCATATAAAAAAAAAGAGTCCTATAGAAACCAAACATACCTTTAGAAGTCTAAACTTTGTTTGGAAAGGATTTCTTGGGAGTTAGTAAATTGCCTGGGAGGAAAAAAGTGCTTGTAACAGTAAATGGACACTGAGTTTGCACTACGCCATGGAAAACAAAGGTTTGGCTTCATTTGTCCTTGTCTACTGAAAAAGCAGTAGCTGCCAGAAGATGAAGAGTTTGCCATTATATGTTGAGGTCAGATGAATCAAGTCAGTGAATCGCTAAATGGAAACTAAAATGCAATCAAATGAGATGTTACACATCCACTGGAATACTTATTTATTGGAAAAAAGCGTTCATTTTGTTAGTGAATCTTAGCAGCCTGGCCCACTGTGGTCTTTTCTATGGGAATTTCTGACAGTGAATTCTTTATTCTCAAACATGCCTCCATTATCTGAATAAAAGTTAATTTAGGTAAATACATTTACATAATTGGAATCAAAAACATGGCACAAGGCAAGTCTGATGTGTCATTTCCCTGAAATCCAGTACTTACCGCATAGCCATTAGTGATGCAAAATAATTAGTGTAGATGAAATGCATTTACTTTGTATTGGAATAATCAGAAGTGTTCCTCTGAGATGTTCATAAATCATTGTTGTGTTCCTTTTAGTTAAAAGGATTATTGTGTTCTCCACAGTGCTGATGAAAGGTTTGATGCTACATTTCATACCAATGTGCTGGTGAATTCCTCCGGTGCCTGTCAATACCTACCGCCAGGTACTTTTCAGATGTTTAAGATGCCACAAGTAATATTTCCCGCTTGATCTAGAAAGAGTTTTGTTCTACAAGGGGAGGATTGCTTTAAAAGCCATTTTTTAGATCAGAGTTTAAAAAACAATAAATAAAGAATGAAGTAAGCCACAGTTGAAAAAGAAAGCATAAGTATATTACAAAAAAGTGTCAGAATCATGAGAAATATATATCACAGCTTCAATATATATATATATATATATATACAAAGTCACAATTATTAGTGAAGACAGCCAAGTTAAGATGTACTTCACTGCTTGCTTTATCTCGATAACTGTCCAATTACATGACACTTTTGGTTGTGGAAGTAAAATTTATATCGCTGACAAGTAGGGTATTTATGCAATGGCGTGACAAACTGAAAAGCTTTCCTTTGCCAAGATGCTGCATCAGCGTCAGTAACTATCAATACTATCCAAAAACACTTTTGTATTTGGCCTGCAACCTAAAAGAACTAATTTATATTATGCAAAATCAGCTAATTATGCTAATATGAAAAGCTACATATTCCTTATTGGTTTGCCTTGACAAATTATAGATAATAGAGATCTGCCTGTGCATCATTCAACTCCACATCGTTTATTTTCCTCTGTCTCTTTCTTGCTGTGAAAGCTGAAGCTCTATCCTGAGATAAACATTTGATTCATGAGTGGATGTAGTCCATGCAGCGAGTTTGCGCTAAATTCTTTTTGTACTGACAATGAAGAAATTGCCTTCTCTTGAACCTCCATAAAGCTTTGTCAGAAGCCTGTTATGCTTTATGGCAAAAGAAAGCAATGAAACATAGAGGAAATATGATGTATTAAACAATCAACGGTCTGAGCTAAATTACATGTGTATGTCTTTACTGGCACCTTCAATTTACGATCCTCTTATTAAACGGTTCCCCTGAAATTAATTTTCATCATCATTAGGGTTTATAGAAATCGAATTTTCAAACTTCTCTTATATGATGGAGTAATATTACTCGTAATTATGATGATTAATGTCAGGTATATTTTGTTATAGTTGTTACACATTATGATTTTAAGGGCTTTAAGGAAGATTTGTTTTATTACTCTCCACTGAAAATGTTCTATATCAGGCAGTTCACATTTCTGTGCACAGGGATTTTCAAAAGCACCTGCTACATCGATGTTCGCTGGTTCCCCTTTGATCTTCAGAGGTGTGATTTGAAGTTTGGCTCCTGGACGTATGGGGGATGGTCTCTGGACCTGCAGATGATTGATGCTGACGTTACAGGATATATTGCAAATGGAGAGTGGGACCTTGTGGGTAGGGTGATATACTTTATACATTATAACCTGTATTATTAACCCTTATGCTCTGCTGAAATCCATTACCTAATTTGGTGTTCTAGGTTGAAAGTGACCAGCCTTTTGCAAATTGCTCGTAGTTCTCTAATAACGGCAAATCTTGTATTCAATCTTTTTGTGAACAGGTTTTGTATTGCTTTATGAAACAGTCATAAGCCTCATTGATCTGTACTCATGCACAATGGAAAGAAAACAAGTAGACAAAATAAAATATATGGTAATAAAATAGCATATTGAGAGATTTGCAAGGTTTTTTCGTAAGAGAGACATTTTGACCTGTTTCAGTACGTTTTATATCAATGTCATAATCTTAACTATTATTTTTGGGAAAATAAACTGTTTCAGTCAAAATTATGAACATAGAAGAGGGTTAAATCATCAGTATTTTGTTTTGTTTTTAGTTATTTCTAGTGTGCTTAAAATCTCGAAATATAGGCCTATTAAAAAAAAATACATATACCCATAGATAATATTAATGTAAGCCCACTTAAAATATAAGGAGAGTACACTGTCAAGACTGTTAAAATACTGTTAAAATTTGAAATCATTCTTTTGTTGGGCTTTATAGAAGTACACTATTTTGATGTGTTGACTCACATGTAAAGTATTTGATTAGCTGTAATAATAATATGTACTTAGCTCACCCAAAAGTAAAAAAAAAAAAAAAGATTTAATTTCTCGTCCTCATGTTGTTTTAAACATATAAGAGCTTTGTTCATGTTCGAAACACAAATGAAGATATTTTTTATTAAATCCTTGAGGTTTTTGACCCTGCATAGACAGCAACACAACTGATACATTTAAGGCCCAAAAACATAGTTAGTACATCGTTAAAATAGTCCATGTGGAGCTTCAAAATACCTTCTGGGTGTAAAGAAACCAAACAAATTCGTCTCCTCCATGTCAGTCTTCAATGTGTGTTCACAACAGTATCACACCACAAGCCTGTGCATTCCATATGAACTATGGAAGGTATAAAAAAATTGCATTTGCTAGTTATTAAGCACAGTATATTATTCCTGCATTGACCTTCAACAAAGCGAATGTACAGTACAGTGTTGAATGGCAACTGCACAAAACGTACATTTTCTAACGTTTCCAGTTATATGTTACACAGAGGTTCCAGGTCGAAGGAATGAGAGATTCTATGACTGCTGCAAGGAGCCGTACCCAGATGTGACTTTCACTGTGGTCATGCGGAGACGGACACTATACTACGGTCTAAATCTGCTTATCCCCTGTGTGCTCATCTCTACTCTAGCCCTGCTGGTCTTCCTGCTGCCTGCTGACTCAGGCGAGAAGATCTCTCTTGGTGAGCTGCACACTTAGTGCCTTTGTCATCATTTTAAAGTGCTAATGTTAGATGTGATTATAAAGTGATGCCGTCATCATTTTTATGTTAATAACAGAGAATTTTATTTAATCAAGTGTGCATTTACATATCTGCATTTTGTTCGAAATGTCAGGTTTTCTTCAACTTCCTTGCCTGCAGTTATCTCCTTTTGGGAAACTGGCAAGACTTTCATGGAAATTATACACAATCACCTATAAAAGGGTTTATTATGGGAGCTAAGCATGACCTCTGTCATAACCAGAAGTGCATATGTCACGTTTGGCATTTTAAAAATTATTAATTTTATTTCTCACACAGGCAAACTTCTCTGTCCTTTTTTTGCTGACTTAGTGAAATATCCACATTTAAACTGACATCATATGAAATTCACTTTCGCACAGGCACACGATTTATGCCGACATCCCCGTAAGCTACTGTACGTGGCGTGTAGTGAGATGAATGGCTTGCCAAAGATGGCGTCAGTGATTAATGCAGTTGGAGAGCTCTGAAGGCCAAATGCCTCTATTTATCTGGCCTTAGAGGATCCTGCCACAGTGAATGAGGGAACGCTCCTGGAAGAGACTGAACCTGAAGTCACAGCAGAACACAATTTATTTTATTTTTTCATTTTGTCATTCCTAAATGGTATTAGCGGGATGAGACTGCCAATGTTACTTTCCATTGGCTGTAGCTCTGTGAGTTACTCAAGATCAATACTCTAAATACCAGCAATTAGTCGACGGTGTATGATACAGTATATTGAAGATTTATTTTATATAGCCCTGCTTAGTTTTTTAGCTAAGTAGGACACTAAAGGAAGCTGTTTTCTGGTAACCGAATTAAGACTTAGGCCTGATTGCTTTTTTGCATTCTCTTTTATCACTTTGACAGTAGCCACTTATGTAGAGGAGACTGAGGCTAGTTGTCACACTTTTACTTCAAGTGAATATTTCTCATTGGTCTGTTTTTGGACAGTAACCACATATTAGATTGATAGAATTAATAGAAATATCTGTATTTAGTTTGCACTGGTAGTTTAAAACTGACATACTAGGTTCAGTCATGAAACTCTAGAGGGCTTAGGCTGATACTGTAGGTCCTTTACATGCACTCTGTTAGCAATCACTTAATTCACTGTGGGGCACTAGCAGATTGCCTCTGATGATTTTGTAGGCTGCCTTTATACATGCCGTAGCAGCATTATTTTAAATCCTCACATCAGTATGTTTGTGTCTATTTGCAGTAGCATGCCCATGATGAAACTATTAAGAGTTTTACTAAAATAGCTCTTGTAACAACAAGAGGAAGCCTTGGTTTCCTCTTTATCTATTTACAGTTTTAGGGTTTCATGTAAAAATGTGTCTGTAACATGTACAATGATGGAGTAATATATATGTTTTCATTGTCAGGGATCACAGTCCTCCTCTCTCTGACAGTTTTCATGCTTCTGGTAGCAGAAATAATGCCCGCAACATCAGACTCTGTGCCTTTAATAGGTACGTCTAACCTGCGATGTACATAATGATGTCAGATGTGTGATTGACTGAATTGAATGCAGTGATATGTTCTAATAATTTGGTCAAACCAATTTGCATAGCTTTATAAATCACTGTAAATGAGAACAGGACACATATGAGAGATGATTTTAACAATCAAACTGATACAATCCATCAATACAATAGGCTGAATCGCCGACAGGTCCAGATATTTAGCATGCCAAATATCTCACGGGTGTCTGCGACAGGTCAGCGATTCTCTCAGATCGTTTCTCAGATCGCGTACTGTGTGATCTCAAAACCTGTCGGCGAGTCAAAATCTGGGTTAAAATCATGCAGTCTGAACTCGGCTTTACATCAAACATCGTACATTGAGTCAGAAGTCAGCCAAGAAGCCGTAAGTCAGCACTCTGGCCAGCAGGTGGTGGTAATGAAGGTTGACGGAACTCTGAACTCTGCAGTCTGTCAGTCACTTATTTAAGGGGGAACATAATAACAATGTTATTAGATTGTAATCAGGTAGTATTCTGGGCTATATCCCACAGTATTAAAATGAATGTATGATGCCATTAATATGGTACTAATCTATAGCACAAAGATTTACACTACCATGGTTAATTTTTTTAAATATCACAATAGTCTACCTGTCTACATTTACAAAAGAAATGTATGAGTAGCCACACAACTGTTGCCCCATGGTAAGTGCATTTCTCTCTGTTTTATTTTTTTACTGTAGTATTTAGTCAAAATACATTTGTGTAAATAGCTTTTAATTAATCTCAGTGCCTGAAACATTTGTTTTTAGTAGGATTTTCTCTGTTGTTAAATGTAATTCTCTCTATCCTTTGATTAGCTCAGTATTTTGCCACCACAATGGTTATTGTTGGCTTGTCTGTGATAGCCACAGTCTGGGTATTACAATACCACTACCATGACCCAGATGGAGGAAAAATGCCAAAATGGGTGAGGATCTCATTGCTGCTTTTATGTCTTCTTATAAACCCATCTGGCTGAATTTAGTATGATCACGATTACTTCCGCTGTTTTGTTATTTATAAACAGTTATTTAGTAGTTCATTTTCTGTCAGACCCGAGTGGTGTTGCTGAACTGGTGCGCGTGGTTCCTGCGGATGAAGAGGCCTGGCGAGGACCGAGTTCGCTCAGCTTGTCACAATAAACAGCCGCGCAGCAGCCTCTCCAGCGTCGATCTGAACATCAGCACTGGAGCTGCGCAGTCTACCAATGGAAACCTGCTGTATATCGGCTTCCGTGGGATGGACGCCATTCACTATGCCACGTCACCCGATTCAGGGGTGATCTGCAGCCGGCTCGTCTCCACCGGTGAGGAGGATGTGCTTCTCCCTGGGGCTCAGGCGTCTTCTGTTAGTAGCAGCCCTGGAGAAAGCGAACTGTCCAAAATCTTAGATGAGGTTCGGTACATTGCCAAGCGCTTCCGGGACCAAGATGAGGAGGAGAGTATGTGTAACGAGTGGAAGTTTGCAGCATCTGTCATTGACCGTCTCTGTCTCATGGCCTTTTCTCTTTTCACCATCCTCTGCACCATTGGTATCTTAATGTCTGCCCCTAATTTTGTAGAGGCTATTTCCAAAGATTTCTTTACCTGAGGCCTTTGCATAGTTATTAATACTTCTCTGCGCCTCTTAAGTGTAATAATATATTTCTTCTATAGACTAATTAAATTTGACTTGAACAAATAGTTCATCCACAAAGGAAATGTACGTTAATTGTAAGTGAAAAGAGCAGCGTGTACATTTTGCTTAGGCTCTTCTTTAGTATTTCACACAAGAATTGAATTATACAAACATGAGGATGAGCAAATGATTATGAACCACTCCTTAATGGCTGATCATATACAAATATGTTTTTGAATGTTTGTGTATTAGCGTCTGTATGAACTGAAGTATTAAGTGAAGTGTGCACCAGAGACTGTAGCCTCATATGCACTTTATAAAAGCTTAGAATTTATTGTTTGTTTTCATAAGTGTAACCATTTGTTTTTACACAAGGAACGCGTATCTATGAATTATCTGCCATTATGCTTTGTCTATACTTCGCACTGCTGTTTTTTGCTGTACATCTTATAACTTTTTTTAACCGTTTTCCTCCACATAAAATATTGTACAGTATAATGACAAATAAACATATTTTTGTAGGTTGAATATGATTTGTCAAACATAATAAATGTGTTTTAACCAGCATAAGGCTGTGACTGAAAATCACTACATTAACCACTTAAATAGTGTTAGAAAAGCACAATACTAGTCTTCCTTTTAATGTACAGTGATTTAACAAACTGTTCTATATATTAATACCAGCATATTGTTTGACATATAGAGAGTGTGATACATCTTCATCTGGTGGCTGGTAATAAAATGTGTATCATGAGACGCTGCAAAAATAGCACATGCTTGGGTCACAAATGAAGGGCTATGCACTATATATTGTCATATGCCTTTATGGATATCTCAGCATATCAGCTCGAACATAAATGAGCTATTCATATAATTATACTCTGGAACAGTTCCCTTTTTAAGTCTCAACTTTCATCCTGTGACACACTATAGTCGCAATAGCACTTCTTTACTTTTTATTCTAAACATTTCCAAGCACATTAACTAATCATGAAATATATAGATTCTCACATTTATAGATTAGTTGATCTACAATGGGTGATGATCAAAGAAGAATAATTATGTAGTCTATCAACTATGGAAAAATCATGTTTGTTTACTTACTTGCCATAATATTTTGCATATATTTAGTTTTATGGTGCTAAATCTCCAATACCTTCTACCTTATTTTATTTATTCTCAGGTTAGGTAAAGTAAGTCAAGTCTGACCTATCTCCTAGGTATTTGAATCAAACTCACAAAAACAAGACTTCTCTGTGGTCTGTTCTAGCTCAGTCTTTTGGCAGTCAAGGGTCTTGGTTATAATAAAATTATAACTTCTATTTAGTCTAAATTAAATAAATTTAAAAAGCTTTTTAGTGTTCTTACCGCATATTCTGCGATCTCATTACTCTTAGCTGCATAGAGTAAAGCTTTTTTAAAACTGTATGCTTTTCTGAAAGCCATTCTTCTAATCTCCTTTAACTAAATAAGTGGCATTATCACAATAAACTGATTAATATCTCCCTTAAATTAATATTAAATCACATAGTTTTGCAGATTTCTTTCTTAAAGGTTTTGCCCATATGTGTAACGGATCGCGGGACTCAGTTGGATCCATAAGCAACAAAGTTTAATGTTCGTAGTCAGACAGGCAATAGTAAAT
>JAUYWG010000249.1:1635197-1690924 GCA_034779775.1 Enteromius afrohamiltoni | reverse complement strand
AACTTTTCACTTATAAGAGTGAAGGTTCTTGGTGGAAAAGTGTTTTTTTTTTTTTTTAGATTATTCATACGTTCTTCAAATACAAGTTATTTAAAAAATTGTTGACTCAAAGCTTCTTCAGTAAACCAAAATAGTCTTTTTGTGGCATCAGTGTGAACCCTTTGGGAATCTTTATTTTTAAGAGTGTATTAAATGAGCATGAGCAAGACGATGTGTTTAAAGTGTCATTTTAAAAACCATAATTTGACCACAGAATGCTTTCGAACACAATACACCATTTGAGATGCGGTAGTTATTTAGAATTATGTCACTAAGATACACAGAATAACCATTTTATTACACATTCCCAGTGTACAATAGTGCACAATGTCACAACCAAAACAATGTTTTATATACCCACTTACAAGACAAGTTGTTTTTTATGCAGTTAGATTTCCCTGGAGAACCACAAGCCAACTATTTATGGAAGTAATGCATTCTGCCACTTCCTCTAAACAGAGGAAAGACTCTATGTGGGTGGTACTCGGTCTAACAGATACAACATATATACAGACCCATGGGAGGAACAGCTTTTTTACGATTCTCTGACCTCGGAGCTGAACTTGGGTCTAGTAAACTGAACAAAGGATGGTGACTACAATGGAAAAAAACATCCAGTCACCCACAAACCTTTACTCTGAGCTGGCTCTCAAGAAATTATTATGAATGTCAAGTAAAAAAAATTGAGTTGAGAAGATTACTTTTTTACTACAACACCTTTGTTGGGATTTTGTACTTAAGGCAATACTTCTCACATAATAGTGCAGAAATTTACTGAAGGGTGACTTGAAATTTGATAAATGATACTTGAAACTGCTGGAGAGCCTCTCCAATAATAACAGTATCAAAATAAACCAGAATTCAGGCCAGAAAACCAATTTTACATACTTAAAACAACACCGGAATGTTTAAAGGGTTAGTTCACCCAAAAATGAAAATTCTACCACTAGTCACTCACCCACATGTCTTAACTTTGTTTATATTCAGAACACAAAGTAAGATATTTTTGATGATATCAGAGAGCCATCTGACCCTCCACAGACAGCAATACAACAGAAATGATCCCAGATCCAGAAACATAGTAAAAACACAGGTAAAACAGTCCCTGTGACATCAGTGGCTGAACTTTAGTTTTGGAACGCTATGAGAATACTTTTTTTGCGCAAAGAAAACAAAATTTTTAATTCATATTTAATTCTAATTTAGATCTCAATGCACTCTACTGGACTACATATACTGTGAATTGAATTCTCCTTTTTTAGTTTAGTTATCACGTGACCTACAATTTGTTATGCTCCCATAGTGATGAAAACAGTGCAAAGTTTCACTACGGGAGAACACTCCCACAGAGATCACATCTCATGATATGATCTGTGAAAACCCCCAGCCAAACACTGATGGTGAAACTTAAGATTTCTCTGAATGAATCTTTACAACAAATTCTTTGGTATTTGCTACTGAAGTTTAGAGACAGACATTGCATTCTGTGTTATAGTGGCTAAGAAACATTGCCAAGCATGTACGAGCAAACATCAAGCTAAATCTTTGGTCTCCTAGGTATTCGTCTATGTTATTATCCAGAGACAGCATCTTTAACACTGGATTTTTACCACTATGGTAACTGCTAAAGCGCACACTCAGTGAAATAGTGAGGTCAGGTTTCCACGCCTCTCCTGGAGCAGCCAGCATTCAAACGGAGCATGGAGGCCTAGTCACTGGACTGTACATCTGGTTCTGATAAAGTGACTGTCAGATCAACAGCTATATAGATCCACTTCACCATTTTCAGTGCCAAAGCACTTCTACACCTGACAATATGGCCCTGAAAGCCTGACAATGGTAACAAATGGGTAAATTAACAACAAAAATTAACATACAAATTTGCTACAATGTCATGTAAATGTAAATTTGCACCCAATTCACACAGTGACTGTGATTCACACCACCAAGTAGGCAGTTCCTTCAGGACAGTGATTCTGGTGTGTGGGGATTTTCAAGGATCTTTACCAAAGGGGTTTTACTTTCAATTGCTCCATTTACAAGCAATGAAATGATCTTTTTGTAATAGACTGACGGCTCGGCACTGAAACTGCAGCCATGTAAACGACTGAATACCTGCTACCTTCCCAATCAGATTCAGACATTTTGTATCTGACTGAGAAGTACTGGCAGGGCTGGGTAATATATCGCACAATATATTCATGCACATCTAGTCAATAAAACCGGGTCTTTAATTAGTGGTAAATCTCTATCACCTGCTTTCAAATGGAATGGCAGTTAACACACCGAGCCGTAGATCACAGACAAGCTACGGAATATTGTGTTCAGTTTCTCTCAATATATTGCCCAGCCCCAAGTAAAAAGCTTTTAGAATCTAAAAATTAGCAAACACATAAAAATGGATTTTTACAATAGACTAGCTCAAGTCAAATTCAAATATATTCATTCAAAATGTATTTGAAATGTTGAAATCCATGCACAAAACGTATGAAACGTCATGAGGACTTTAAGTTCCATCAAACCATATTTGAAGTATTATATTATATCATTGCTCATTCAAATCTAAAAACATGTGTAATAGAGTCTAGCATTGTGATTAGGGCGAGTCGTCAGCCATCATTAGAAACTTTTAGCTTTTAGTCTCAAAACAAACCATTCTCCTCTGATCAATAAGAGCAGTTATTGGCATGAGAACAGTTCAGCTGTAATAAAGCACCGCACATGTTTAGGATCAATATTTTTATCAGCATCATCTGTACTATCATCGCTCTTTTGGATCAAACCCTTTTAAGGGGCCCTAGCCATATGTGAAATTCAATACAAACAAGCTAATACATTTTTAAGGGGCAGTTCACCTCAAAAGAAAACTGTCATTATTACCATGTGTTTTTCCTTTCTTAAGTAAATGGGCATTCTGCTAAATAACCGTTTTGTTTTCCACCCAGAGAGAAAAAAAATGGATTAAATAAGGTAACTTAAACATCAATCATAATACCACAAATAAAATCTGAGAAGGTCGCAGTAGGGGGATGCAATTAACACTGAAACGCTGTGCAGGACTTACACCTTTAAAGACCAAGGGGAAAGGCAAGTGACTCATTAATAACTACTGCAGTAATCAGCTTAGCCTTCTTTACAGAAACCCACAATATAGGGAAAAACACACTGATACGAAGCACATTAAAACATCATCAATCAGCCGCAGTCAGGTACAACATGGAGTGACTTATCAGTCGAACATGATTTACACAAAATATTCTTATCAGTGAGTTTGCATCATTACAGCTGGTTACAGATTGACACCACAGATAAAATTGCACAAAACTGGTTCTGGCCAGACGCTGTAAACACAGTGGCCATGTCCTCTAATTTCAACTCATTTGATTGGATATTTATTGACTCTTATGATGAAGCCAAGCTCAGTTTTGGAGTTAAGCCCACAACTGTTAGCGTTACAGCTGCGGCCGGAGTGCTCTGCTGAGCTTTTATAAACAAACGCAGACATTAACATACACAAACTCTTTGTTAGCCTCAAGTCAGAACCTTCACTGGCTCATCATAATACAAAACAACCAGATTTGACAATTCATTTCACATCTTACAAGTACTTAAGGATGCACCGAAAATTCTTCACCAAATGATGGTTAACTACTTATCGTTATGCTCGTCCTCGTCACAAAATGCTAGACTCTAGTACTCGTTTTTTTAGAAATTACTGAACAAATATGTAGCTATGTATTTTTTGCCAATTTTTAAATAAATTATAGAAATACATCAGTAACCACCGCCCCTTCGTTTGTTGAAGACATGCGATGCGGTCTCTTGCTGTCAGTGCTTGTAATGATTTTTGTGTCTTGCTCAGACACTTTGTTTCACACTACAGACATGTTTGCTGCATTAGTGCAAGCCTCTATTTTATCGTGTCATGTTATTGTTCAACACAATTTATT
Organism: Enteromius afrohamiltoni; assembly: GCA_034779775.1. NCBI lineage: Eukaryota > Metazoa > Chordata > Actinopteri > Cypriniformes > Cyprinidae > Enteromius > Enteromius afrohamiltoni. Next base: position 1,686,935 of record JAUYWG010000249.1, on the reverse strand, counting down.
CTCTTTTCACTTACTCAATTGAACACAATTTTTTTTTTTTTTTTGCCATTTTCACCCTAATAATTTTGGTTGCCGAACATTCGGAGCATCCCATCAAATTATCCACAACAAATGCAACCTTTTCTTGGTAGAGCACATGTTGCATTGTTTTTCCAGGTATTTATACAAGTAATCAAAATTAAAGACAAGTGATTGCTTTTGTTTTGTATAAGCCCTTTAAATTATGTACTTGTGTAAATTAAGTATAAACTACTTGGAATACAACACAGAAACTGTATGGATTGCACTTATCATACATTATTAGCGGTGGGCGATATAGCGACAAATCTAGTGACTTAGACAAACTCGGAGTCTCTGGTAGTGCCGCGCATGCTCTTGCTTTCCCAGTGTGCCCACACTCCATCACAGTTCGCTTACATGTGACAAAACCAACAACAAGGAGATTGCAAAGAAAAAAGGTGTCATCGTCTTTGCTCCCTTCCATTACGCAGCCCGTACTAGTCCGCGCTCGCTGTGATGTAAGCGTTAAGTGCATTGTCACAGTAACGCAAAAATCATTGCGAAAAAACGTGACATGAACTTTAAAATGAATTAATAGAGGCTTTGAGGGATTTGCCTCGATCATTTTTTGTAATCGAGATACTCATTCGTATCACTTTACCTATACCCTAACCGATTCCACACCACAGACGATGCACCTTTTTTCTTTGCAATCTCCTTGTTGTTGGTTTTGTCACATGTCACTTCCTTTTCTCTCCCACTTGCCATTTCTTCACGTACAGTATTGTGACCTGCAGCACTCACTCCACACTGTAGACACCTCAATTCTTTCGCGTGAAAGGGAAACACACTGATGTCACATACGGGGCACGAGGCTACATTGTTCATGTCATGAGACAAGCGTACCAAACTTTTTTTTTTGAAAAATTCATTTCATGAATTGTGCCACCCCTACACTATACCTTAATATTTATCAGCTTATACCACGGCTACAATCAAAGGAATGAGTTTGTGGTCAATAAAGTCATGCATGGCTTTTATGATTAAACATACGTAATACTTTTTCTATACCACGGCTTGGATGAATACTTGTTACTTTAGTTTAAATACTGAACGTTAAATAATTGTCTAATGTGCTCAATACAACAGGTGTGGTCATTTTAGATGATTGCAATGAATAGGGTTTATAAATGCACAGCCATAAACTTACTGTATGACAATAATTTTTTACCTAATATTTTAATATTACAAATTTAATAAATATCATCAATAAGTAAGATGTAGTTTTTTGTTGTTTTTCTTTCCAAAAAAAGAAACCAATTTAAGAGACCTGTCTTATTTTCTCTTGAATATTTAATATTGCTCTTTAATTTAGCAAAAATGTTTTATCTGATTACTCAATTAATCGATGGAATTTTCAGTAGAATACTCGATTAATAAAATATTCGATAGCTGCAGCCCTATTACTGAATACTGGCACATGTCTTGAAGCTGCACTGTGAAACCCAATTTTTCACCAAGCAACAACAAGTCTGTATGTGTTAAACATTGTTTTTAAGGTACTCATAATAAAACAACTTAACCGTAGATACTAGGGGTGCAACGGTGTAATTTACACACGTTTCTTTTGTATCAAGTGTCACAGTTTTAATACAGTTCAGTATGTGCGATGCTATAAAATGAATAAAACTAGAACTTAAAAAAAAAAAAAAAAAAAAAAAAAAAAACGTTCAAACAATGTTGTGCCACGCTGCGTTTCGAACATTGTTTAAGCAACATACATCTGTATATTAAAAATTCCTCTAACATTGGTAATCGGTATGAACTGGTATACTGCCCAGCACTATTTTAAACAAATATTTTAAAAAACAATAATAAAAATATTACAGATGCATTGTCAGATTTAAGTCCGACCACGGTGCAAGTGCTTGTCGAACCGTGGGCTTAGTGTTCAGAGCAAAGAGAGGGGTGGCATCCAGAGCAGGTCATGGCTGACATTGATTATGGAACATGGGAGCATGGGAATATGAGCCTTTTATCTCACATGTGCACCCCTGAAGCAGCAAAACATACTTCACAGCACGTTCTCTCCACGTAAAACATCCATAGCTTACATAACGTAAAAGGTAACAGACTGTGTGGACGGGAGGAAACACTACCCTCCAAGGCAGCATTAGTGTTGTTGAATTGCTCAATTCATTCAGGGGCTCCCATGACGAGAGGGTGTGAAATAGTGGGAAAAAAAAAAAAAAACTGAAGATGGATGTGAGACAAGGCAAACATGAATATTTTAACAAAAGTGAACAATTTAGCAAAGAGAAATAAAAGGCTTCTATTTCAAACAGACAAACAGCTAGCGAATATTTAAAGAAGTGCCTAGATGTTAGAATTGGCCAACATTTTTGATATTGTTATATAATTTAGTTGGCTGAAATCTAACCTTGAATACTTAAGTTTACATTCATCTCTTTTTATGGTTTTTAAGGTTTATTTATTCAGTAATAAAATATTTTTGGGGGAGTCGCACCACACGACATCTGAACTAACCGTGTCATATTATTTTTAATGACCTATTGGCCCTGACACAGTCATGGTTTACTATGGCTTTTATGTTAAAACATGCTGGTTGCACCACATGATAGTGGTTTATTGAAAAGAAAAATCCAAATGAATCAGTTCTGAACTCAAGACAGCTTTGTCATGCTGAAATTAACATTTCTAATAAAAACTATCCCAAGGAAATTCAATTCAGAAAATAAAACATGCTCATCATAAAAGATCAATAAGTCACTTGATGTACAATTGTGCTTCCAATGTATTTTTGAGTAACCCATAGAGAAGGCAAAATAGTCAAGAAATTTAAAGTAAGAAACTTTACAAACTTAACACATTTCTGATGCAATCACCCCATCATAATAACTAGTACCAAAACTGACTTTCATGCAACATTTAACGCCAATATGCATAGATGTGTAAATTACGAACTAAAGCAGCGCTAGACACAGCCTGGATTGTCTCCTGCACAAAGCAATGCTAAATCATTCTGTCGCTGAAATCTTCAACAATACCCTCTAATCTTCTTAAAAGGATCTTTCCAGTGACACTAACCTCATTAGAGCAAGAGTAACTCGACACACAATGCCAGAGCACAAAGATGTTAAACACACCACAAGACTAAGCAACGTTGAATGGCAGCTCTTTACACATTCTGCGGTACAAGAAAGATGTAAGACTGAGATCTTGTGATTTTCTTGATCAAACAATAATGTTCCACTTTTCATAGCAGCCCAAGGGCTTAAAGCATTGTGCTTGTCAAAACGAAAGAACTGCCATTACAAAGAGATTCATGATGGTCTGATGCCCACCCCCACAACGCTGAGTTACTTTATACAACAGCTGTTTTTGCTAAAGGAGGAGGCTAAACTAATTTTCATTTCGTGATGCACATGCTATGCATTATGTGAAGTTTCTACAAAAATTACAGCCAATCACTACAAGTTACCACCCTCATTCTGTACCTTGAGAGCTGTTCAAACGAACAGACCACATAGCATAAACGAACACATTGCGATTCATAATATGCATCCTAAGCAGTGAGCCAGAGTAGGATTAGTGCATCTCAAACATAATGCATAATGTTTGCCGAAAGATTCTGGGAGGATGAACTGTTTGCAGTGGATTTCTCAAGTGTGCTTCAGGCTACGATTGTTCACGAAACCAGACAGGACTACTATTTTAACTGTGACAAATCCAAGGCTGAAGCAGCAACAGTTTTACTAAAAGTTCACAACATAATGGAACCGTATTGATTATTAAGCAACATTAATGTTTCATTGACTTTGCAGTATTGACATGAAATACTGGAAAATGAAATGTGGATGTCTGTTTTTACCATTGTTTTTTTTTTTTAATGTTCAATTGCTCCTGCAGACATCTACCTTTAACTGTAGTACTAAAAGACATGGTGCTAGAAAACAAAGCAAATTTTTATGTTTACTATGTTTCTATGATGCTATACCATTTCTTATTTCCTGTAAGAAGAATTTGAGCCGATCTCAGAATGAACAACTCCACATATATTAGCTATATATTTTAAATGTTGTAATATTTTAAGGTGTAGTTCACTCAAAAATGTTAACAAATATCTGTTAAAAATCCAAAATGCCCTGCCACTGAAAGAACTGTAACAAAAAAAAATTGAGTTGCCATTTACCATATTGTGCTCGATGCATGTTTGTCGATCAACTTCTCTTATGTGAATAAAAGCCTAATTAAATATGTACATAGCATAAAGCAAATATATCTCTTCAGTTTCATGAGTTTTTCTAATGTGGAATTTCAATGGAGATACAAAAACCTCTAAAATTTGATTACAAATATCTTTCTTCATTTATATTTTGAAGATTTGTATGGGATTGTAATTATAAGAGGATAAATAAATTACTCTACATTTTCTAAATGCACCATAACATTGAGAAAAAATATATATATTTTATTCAAAATAGTATATTTATTTAATCGTTTTACAATAAAACAAAGATAACAAGCAGCTTATTGGCACTGGCCAGAACGCTTTTTTAAAAGTGTGGTCCATCTAAAATTTGCAACCAAAAATGTATGCCTCTTACTAAGGTATTGCGAAATTCCAACTGTTATAGTATCGCTTAAAATAATTACTCATGCTCATTTCGTTCTAAACCCACAAGACTTTTGTTCATCTTCAGAACACAAATGTGTTAACGTATTTGGCGTATTCAGCCTTGTTTACATTTGGAAGAAAACACGTGCATTTACTATACTTAATCTGCGGTTGTTTACGCCTAGTGGAAAGCGTATGCATCTCTAAAATGGCGGGATACGTAAGTCAGGGGAGAAGAACCATTGAATAAATAATGTTATTTCTGTTGTCTTTACGCAAAAAAAGGTATTCTCCTAGCTCTGCAAAACTGAAGTTGAGCCACTGATGTCACATGGACTGTTTTGCCATTGTTTTTAGGAGCTGTGATCATTTCAGTTGTGTTTCTGTCTATGGAGGGTCAGATGGCTCTCTGATTCCATCTTAATTTGTGTCCCGAACATGAACAAAGGTCTTACGGTTTGGAATGACATGAGGGTGAGTAATTAATGACACAATTTTAATTTTTGGGTGATTAAATGGGTCTGTCTTGTGGCCCAATTTTACCTTTATACTTTAAGTAGTGCAAGCATGTGAACTGTGCGGCAGTCCTGATTTCTCCAGCAGCTCTCTTTCACCTCAGTGGAACTGTGGGAGCGCTGACAAGCTCCTTAGTGTGTAGGAAGTTAAAGACTTCATCCACTTACAATGCAACCCCCCTTCCCCCTCTTTCATTTAGCCAGGTCATTTGCTCCCCCTTCTCCTTCCTCCAGCCCTCGAGTGGCCTTTTTTTTCCCCTCAGCAGATCCGAGCAAGAGCACCTTCCAACCTCTCGCATAGCTACAAGCAGACTTCACCACTGGCATTTAACACATGATCTCTCCCCACCTCCGTTTGGAAGCACTGCGGCAACTTGAGGCATTCAACAGTTTTCTCTCATTTATTCATTCCTTCCCTCATTTGTCGGTCTCTGTTTGTTTATCCCCCTCTGTTCTGCCCTCTAGCTTTCTCTCTGCTCACATTGAGAGGTGAAATGAGGCATGCTGGAAATTTGCTGGCTGACAATGGAGGACAGCTGCTCTCACTGCTCAAGCCTTTCATGAGCTGAATTAGCAGTGCGAGCTCGCCGCGCTCCCTTCCCCCACCCTTGCTGCTGGCTTTAACACCCATCCAGACATACTAGCAGTCGCCATGTACAAAGCTGAGGGGGAAAGCACCACGAAAAAGGCTTTGTTTTTCAGATCTGCCTTTGCTTTGATGGCTGATATTTTGCCGCCTTGTTTTCTTTAAATCAATTACCTTTTGCGTGCCGCATCATCAGCAAATCAAAACCCTCAACATTTTAAACGCTATTAAAAAACACTTTTTTGCACCACCTAACTCTATTACCACAGCTAAAAAAAATCAAACCTATTGGATTTTGTAGAAACCAAAAATAAAGGTGGGGAAAACATCAGTCACAAATAAATCAGTCACTAGATCTCATGTGAAGAATTCATTATACAAATCATTTCATACTTATTTAGAATTTTAAATAGCGTAATTACTTAATATCCACTTGACCCGAGGGGAAATAGGCCTAGTCATGTGATTTTGAACAATCACCGGGAAGCAAAGATCTCTTTTGTAGGCTACTGACTTGCTTCCAAGAAGACTCTGCACTATGGAAATCTGGGGAAAGTCCAGGATTTGCCTTTGATTTACAGCATTTGGGTCATCAATAGAACATTTTCTCTTTAGCGATCTGAAAATATAGTTACAGACCTAATCTACCACGAATTTATCTTGTCACTGTATCTCATCAAAAAGACAAAAAACCTTAGGGAGGGACCTTAAAATAAGCTTTAAAACCATTCCAAAGGTCACAGGGTAGGTTCTTTACCGTGACTGGAATTTCAGTGTTGGCCAGTCTACGTAAAAGCACAACAGTAGCAAACATAATCCTGAAACGAATATGACAATCCGCAGCTGTTCTTTTAGCCGAACAGTATGTACTTGCAAAAAAGTCATTAAGTTTCATACAGATGAAAGGCCAATGTAAAAGCGACAAACAAACACTGGCATCACTTAGCTTCTTAAGATCTGAAACTGGATTTGAAGCTTTAATAGGAATATCCTTGCCAATTTTAATGATCCCCAGAAGCTTTTCTGTTCTGATTAAAAGCTTGTAAACAAGCAGTTAAGTGACCTTCTTCCAGCCCTTCCCCCACTGCAAGTTAAGGCCAATGGGGTTGGGAGGGTCTGAGCTCTTTCCCTACCCCCCTCAACCACATCTTGGGCTCCTGGGATTAAGCCACATGGACAGTCAAACCAGGGCTAAACTTCCCTCTATTCATAGACCAGAAGAAAAAGAAAACCAAGCCAACAATTTTGAACTGTAATAGTGTTAGCATAATACTGTAAACAAACAAGGGTTGCTACATCTCAAAATGAACATGTCATTCTAAAACCATAAAAGCACACAATTAAAGATAATTTAGACAAAAAACACAAGGATGCACTGTTTTTGTTCAAATAAATACAGCATAAATACGCCTAGAAAACGTATCATAGCTAACAGAATAGCATACATAGTTTTCGTCCTGTGGATATTTTCCCAAATGGTGCTACGGTGACACTGAGAGACAGAGTGGTGAATTATTGAATAAAATCATTATTTTGATTTTCTTTGTGTACAAAAAGGGTTCTTGTCGCTTCAGACCATTCAGATTGAACCACTGATGACAGATGGAGCATTCAGATGATGTTTTTTTATACTTTTCTAAGCCGCCCGGTTTTCAATTAGAATATCATAAACTGTGTTTTGAGGACAAGCATGAGGGTAATTAATGATGGAAAAAACTCATTTTGGGGTGGATTATCCCTTTAACAACAGCGTTTTTACACAAACTATGACTATTTAATCTTTTAAATAGATTTTATTTAAATGCCAGAGTTGCAACCAAGTGAATAAATAACCATGATGCTTATTTGCATAATGCAAGTTTGAATCTGGCTCATAACATTTACTCTATTTGTTCGTGCTCTTCTGCATATCTTTTCCAGTCCTCTCTTTACTATCTGATCCATAAAAGTGGCAAAATGTCAATCAAAAAGCACAGAAGCAAAGAAAACATTACCGCAGAGGAAACAACTTACTCGCATTCAGGCGACTAGGTCGTTAATATTGACTCACGTTATCAATACCTCAATAACACAAATTCCATTAGCTGCTAAACGGTTCAAACACACAAGCGGGCCTTCCGCGCTTACCTTTTCATTTTTCACCTTCTTCAAAGCTCTGCATTCCCCGTCAAGCTCCTCCGGTTCTGATTTAATAGCTAACGGAGAGACAATTCCAACAGTTTCCAGAGCGTTATTCCCAAGCTGCTCTGTCACAGCCATGTCTGCATTTTGTGTACTGTCAAAGGGCGTGTTGCGTGTGCTTCCAAACGCCTGAGCGTTTGCTACGATCTCCTTCTCAATTGCCACGACTGCAACTGGTCCGCTTTCGCTTTTTTCTTTCTTATTTTTCCCACTCGATACTTCCTTCTCCTTTTTGCTGTTGGGCACACCGCGTGAGGCCTTGGTACCCTTCTCGATGCCTTTGCCAGGGGCGGAGTTGCTACCTCCTGAACTACCTGTCGCACCAGTAACCTCCCCTTGGGTCCGTCCCTGATGGTCCTTTTTAGCTCCATCAGCAGCTGGAGACTTGCTGCTATTGTCTTTAGAATTTTTGTTGCGTTTCGATTTCGATTTGCTCTCTTTGCCCTGAGGGGCACTCACCGGGCTCACGAACTTGATATTGTCTGGCAGAGCCGCTACTGCACTTGGCGGAGCTGCCATTCCCCCTCCGTCCTTGGTGCCAGACATCTCGAGTTTGTCCTTCTCTAGGTCAGCGTCAAGGTCGATAATCAGATTTCCAACCCCGATATCCCACTCATCACCGCTGTCGTAAGTGTCCACCGCATTCGAGTCCACACCTTTCCCGCCTGCAGTGCCACCACTTAGGGACATTTTAGTGCCAGCGGCCCAGGTTTGTCACAGTAACGTCTGATTTCTCAGACTGCCAGGGTGTGGGGAGAAGGAGAACAGTGGCCTCAACGTATTGATGTCAACTTCCCAGTCACCCACATTTTGCCCTAGAGGAGAGACATACAAAAGGGATTATCTGACTTGAAATTGAAACGGTAAGAGATGAATATGCAGCACTGCAAATGGACTTACCACACAAGAGTAAACATAAAACATTAGTAATTACATTGACCTTCTTTAAATAGCATACATAAACCTTCTTTACATAGTACACAAATTGAATACAAGAAAAGAATGAGAGTTATAGTGTCTTTAACAGATGCGATCAATATTAAGGTTCTAATAATAAACCTTAACTTAAGCCATGTCAAATGCACGTAGTTACATTACTCTGTACTTTCTTGGTTAACACTATATCGTACATTGTATGTGGATGTACAGTCAAATAATTTGCACCCCACACTTCAACTTATGTAAATAACTTGTGTTCCTGTGGTATTTAGTGAAGAAACATTTGCAAATGTTTCTAAACAATACTTGTGGTAAAAACACTATTTATTCAGATATAAATGTGCAGAGACTTGTCAGTAAAGGTACACAAAGTAGAAAAATGCAAACTTCACAAACATAAAAGTTAGTGCTGAGAAACGATTAATCGCAATTAATAGTATCCAAAAAAAACTTTTTATTAACATAGCTGTGTGCTGTGTATGTATATATATATATAAAAAATTACAAACACATGCATATATACATTTAAGAAAAATATGGTGTGTATAAATATATTATATATAATATTAAATAATGAATATAAATGTATATATTCTATAAAAACAAATGCATGTGTGAGTGTTTATACATACATAATATACACAGTACACACACATTTTGTACACAAAAACTTTGGATGTGATAAACCATTTTGACAGCACTAATAAAAATAGATAACAATTTGGTGATTATGAAGATGTTGAATTTTTCACACACACACACACACACACACACACACACACACTAGGGCTGGGTGATATATATCAAACAATATATTGTGCGCATCTCATCAGTGAAGCCGGTTCTTTGATTAGCGGTAAATCTCCATCAGCTGTTTTTAAATGCAGCGGCAGTTTATGAACAGAGTCGTAGATCACCGACAAGCTACGCATTGAGTTTCGCGGGATTCAGTGGCGCAGCTTCTCAGTCACCAAGGCTCTGTGTATAAGCTGGCGTTCCTTTTAAAAAAAGGTGACGGAGATTTGCCGCTAATCAAAGAACTGGCTTTACTGATGAGGTGCGCACAATATATCGTTCGATATATATCAGCCAGCCCTAACACACACAAACGTTAAACTTTTTCATTCATTATTACAGTAATATCCTATACTGGGACTTGTAACCATTAGCTATGGTTGTTAGTTATAATGAACTCTACTGGTAATGTCAAAATTCCCATCTTTGGCCATTTCCAAAATTATGGCAACCAACAGATAAAAAACATTGGTAATGGTTTCCATTTTTTTTCATTTCATTGGCATTGCATTTATAGGCCACTGCTTTAAATATCAGCATTGGCTATTGCAAACCCTATTACCACTTGACCGCTACTTTAGCCGTTAACAAACGTCTATAATCTTGCAAACAAAAGCCCAATGTTACACCCTGAGCAGGCTTGGATAACAATGGAAACATTTCAAAGCCATTCGCTCCTAAACAGAACACTGATGTGTGAAATTCTAAGCGTTTTGACCTATATTTTATGCCAAAGTATTGGTTAAGAGCATGTGTCTGCTGACACTGGGCTTCAATCAAAGTCTGATGTCTGTAAACTAATTAAAGCGGCCATTCTTTTTCACAGGTCATCTCTGCTTAGCGAGAGTACGGTCAAATAAGCTCACACAAGTCGAAGGAGCATGCACTTTGACCTCTGACAGTGTAAATAATTAACACTCAAGTCTGCAGTATTTGTCCTGCAGTGCTCAGGGGCTTGGGGCTGCAAACAAGGGCTGGGAAGCAACGACCACAGTGTTGTAATAAAAACGAAACCGCAGCCTCGCACTAAATCTGTAAGAATCTGATTAACTCGTGTTAGTCTATCCATGTTTGAAATGCTTCACCAAGCTTAACTGCAGATCAGTTCAGCGAGCAGAGGGCTTTGTTCAATAAGCTGGAGCTTGTATCCGCCTTTTATTTAGTTTCATATAGGTTTTTCGCAAGTCTCTGATCATCACAAAACCCATATTGTATGCGAGTCGCATCGCTTCAGACACAGAAATTCCTCAATCGAGCATATCTCATGAATTGACTTGAATACTAATGCGCATCTCGAAATACATGCTTACGGTAAGGTTTGATTTATATTAAGAAAACTAGCTTCTATATCGGAGTAAATGTTAAAATCCTCTTTCATTTTGTGATTCTAGATTGACAGTCCTGATGGAGGTGATTGCGTTGCCATTTCAATAAGGATTTGGTTTCTGCTGCAACAGAGCTATTGGATTCTCTGTAACTATGCCTTGTAAATGACAATAGCCCACCAAGAACAAGACACAAAACCTTGTATTGATTGTAGGCCCCTTCATTGATGAGCCATCATCTGACGACCATGCGTGCTCTACATAATCCCAGATGGTCATTCTCTCTCACTGGGCAGATCTAAAGACTGCAGATGTTCAGCTGGAACAAACAGTCAAAGGGGTCAATGTCAGTTTGTAACATCTGTAGCAAACCTGTGCACCGCGGTTTCATGTGAAAAGCCTGCTTGATCCCTTTAAAAGTGCTGGAGATGTACAGCTTATTCAATACGCTTTTAAACCTGCCATCACAGAATGATCACAAATCCCAATGTTTTTTAGCCTTTGCGTATTGATATTTGTTTTTCTGTTATAAAAGAGTTAACAAATGGTTCAAATCCAAAATTTAAATACAATACAAATACCACTTTCCACAGTTTTCCACTAAAATCATACAAGGAAGAATGACATCTAATCATTTCTATTTGTGCAACGATGTAGAAATACAGTAATAGACAACAATGTATTTCGTCAAAACATTTTTCAGCCATACAGGGATTTTGTGAACATTTAGAAAAGATAACGGTAATAAAATAGAACTGATTCTAGAACGATACATAAGATATTAAAACACAAACTTATATTAATAAGTTAACTTTATGCCAAATAAAAGTAGGACTACATTAAAATAGTCACAATTTTTATAATGTTGGCTAATTTTACATTACCGATGAAATGTCTAATATAATTATAATTACCATCCACATTGATGTCGCAAAAACCGACAGAGAATAATATTCATCTGCATTAGAAGGATAACCTAAAGGCACGGTCTAACAAAAGTGCATAACAGACCATGTGTAACGGCAATAAAGATCGAATGCTGAACTGAACGATGCGCATAGCTTGAGTGGTGACATGACACTAAATTCATAATGAGTGTATGGATCTTCTAAGCATTTGCAAACATTACTGAGCTACAGCAATATATCTCTCTTGCAGATGTACGCTCCCATCAGTGCAATCGATTTCTCTGGACTATCCTAACACAGGATCAGAGAACTTTCAATATCAAAGCTTGTTTGTTGTAGGGGCACTACAATATATGGACTAAAAACAGCTGTCTAGGCTTTTTAAGCTTTTTTAGTGTAAAAAAAAAAATCTAGCTCTGGCCTGTAGACAAATCTCAACTCTACAGACACTAAACAGCTAAAAAGAGAGAGGAAAAAAACACTGTCTGAGACACAGGTAATAGATTCGCCCTCCGGCTGGCCGCCAACTCATCTCCACACAAGTACTCTACAACATTATTACTGATAAAAGCAAATCATGCTGAAAGTAGTTTATATGAAAGTTCGCATATTTTCCTGTGTTTGGTGTCAAGAAACCCTTACGAATATATCTTTTTGGACAAGTACTTTTAAGTGCCATAGTATTACCATCTAATAATAACTCTGCTGTGCAATAATATCAGAGTACTGCAAGGTAAAGCAGATAATGTTTGGCCAATGTAATCAACCTACACTGTATTAACATAATCTGTCACCAAAGCAGGACCCTCATATTTAATATTACGTTTAAAAGTCAAGCTCAGAGTCATTAAATGATTTCTGAAACATATGTCAACACCAATAAATCATTAAATTACATCACACTTCTTCTTCTCTAAACTAATTATTTTCCATATGCTTTATATGATTATTTTTCTGCCTTCTGCCTAAATGTTGTTTTCACTTGACGCTACTTGATATCTGTGCTGCTGACTCTTTATATAGATGCAAAAGGGCAAATGCATTTCAGTTCTATTCACACACACTCAATAGCGAACACTATTTGCACTAGAACCATGGGATTGAATAAACCGAGATCTTATTAACATACCAGCGTATTTACATGCCCGAGGTATGTCAAAGAATTCCATGGTGGTAATATCAGGGATTCGGTAGGTTTTATGAAAGAATTACAGTTAATACTTTAGATTTAGAGACCAAGTAAGAAAATATGAGGGGGGAAAAAATGAAAGGAGCACAAGTCAGTCAATTTGATCTCTAAATAAGTAAATGTTGTGCATTAGTGATGTTCTTCAACAGTATTTTCTTTTGCTTGTTTTCACTGCAAATGTCTAAAGATTCCTAAATGGATAGGTTTACTTGAAAAACAAAATCAGTAGAAATGAAATGCGTTTTACGCTTAAAACTAGAGCAAATATCTGCCAATGTCCATTTAATTCACACAAAGTCTTCTTCAGTTTCTCAGTAAAGAGACCTTGCATGTTTGATTTGTATTTCAAGTAAATGTATGCTGATTAAAGGACGTTTTGATATTTGCATTAGGGGAAAAAAATGCTTTAATTTTTACAGTGCATCCTACCACTTAAAAGCCACTGCTTTGTGAATTTAAGATTCAAGACATTTCTACATCTTCATTTCTTCAAGGGTACATTAATACTTTAAGACTCGAAGAAAACTTAAAACACTAAAACACGGTAATACAAATGTTTCACAATTCACTACAATGTATGGTGACACTAAAACGTACTTCCCATTAGCCTGCTGCAACAAATCACTTTTTAATTTACTTTAAAGATAAGTTAAGTTTCGAGATCCATTCACTAGTAGCTCATGCGAGCAGTTTATAGGTGATGAGCAGGAAAACTAGTGTTTCTAGTGTAAGGCAGTGAAGATTAGCCACAGAGCTTATAATCCCCGTCATAAAGCAAACACATTTGGCCTCTACTCAATCAACACAGTGATAAAACTAGCAGAATTATGGCTTGATATAATTATTCTGAACCAGTGGGAAATGCAAGCAAGCAGATAAGATAAGTTATAAAGATGGTATCAAATGTTAACACCACGGCACTTTGACATACATTATCTACGTTTCAAGTACTCTTAGACAGGCCACTTCAAATATTGTTATAATACTTGTTCAAAAACATGGTATTCTCTACGTCTAAAAACCATGGTCCCATGACTAAAAAGCCATGGTAATCCCATAGCACCTTTTGTTGTGCTCTGAAGACGTGTGGCTGCTGAAGGTTATATTTTATGGCGTCCAAGAGTGAGTCGTGTGTTTGAAAGCAGTGATTCACTATGAATCTGCTGATACTCACACATCCTTTGACACTCATAACAGACTTAAGCTCTTCCAGAGAACTGCAACTCCAGCATAAACAAACCAGCGCTGTTTTAAACACAGTCTGAGTGTTTATTGACTGCACAACCCGTGTATTTCCTCACTCCGCGAGGGGGAAAACGACTGCGCGGTGTAATCGAGTAAACTGGAACTCGTTGTTCGATTCGCCGCACCTAACGCGCGGTTCAAACGCATTGGTCCGCGTTGCTCTTAAGGAAATGACTCGCTAAGACGGTCAAAGCATGTGTGAGCCATGACAACCGAGCTAAGCTAACGGGCTAAAGCACCTCCAGTCTCCATCTGCACCAATAAAACACCACCCCCTACCCACACACACACACACACACACACAAAAGAAATGCATTAATCCCAGCGCCACTTACCCCACACGCGAACCCCTATCCAGAGAATACTTATGTACATTCCATAGAGAAAGGTGGAAATGCCTCTGGATTTGCGAACGGAATTCCAAAAATGATCCCAAAGCAGTGCACTTTCCAACACATCCAGCAACTAGAGAAAGGGAAGGCCAGCAGCCATCACACTCCTAAAGATCCCGTTCAGAAATGGAAACACTGCCTTGAAACTGGCAGCGCAGGATCTAAATCTCAAAGCGCTCTTCAAATGTGTCTTTCTTAAACTCCAAGAGAATAAATCCAACATCCCGGCACGTCCATTTTCACGTATATTCATTCATTTTTTCCTTGAGTTGAGTCCTAGATCCCTCGCTCCTTTCAGTAAGGGAGATACAATGTAACTAAAGGGCAGGAGGAGGAAGCGCCATGAAATCCAGGAGAATGATCCGCATGGATTGAACCCCACGCGCGCAGTGCGCGATAAGACGCGGAAACCGGATCGTGCTCCATTCCACCGCTGCCAGGCATTCTTTCTGAAACTTCCCACGTGTTTGAATGTGTTGTGAGTCAAAGGCGTTTTGGTGTCTTTTCTTATTTTCTTCTAATCTCCCGATCCGGTTTTAACATGGTAACTCTTTGTTTGTCTTTAACACGACGTGATAAACCGTTTGTACAATTTTAGACAAATTTTAATGAAAAGCAAATGTATAAAAATAAAATCAAATATAGTTTACTTTTGGTATCCTTTATGTTTTTTTAAGATTAATTTAATTAATTAATTAGTTTTTAATTACTTAATTAGTCTGAATGATAACAGCGTGTTAGTCTTTTAACGAATGGCATAAACTTACTTTCATTTAACTCTTCGTCAGATTTCATAAATGAATTATTAGCAGTCCAGGTCTGTTTATCTCACTTAACAGTCTAATAGATAAAAATAAATTATAACAGTTGCCATCACTTATTGTAAGATTACAATTTAAACTGAGTGTATTTTAAGGTCACTTTATGAAATTAATTATAGCTAATTACTGGTTAGGTAATTAAACCTCACAGTCTACCCTGACTTTTGAACATAAACACCTGAAAGCACTTACATTGCCAGAAATACACTGAAATATTGTAGCTCTGAAACCTCAATTACATATGTATTACAGAAAATGAGCAGCATGGGCTTTCTGCAACATATGCTTTTATATCTTAACATATGATTTTAACTGATATGACTGTGATGCAGTTATGCCCGAATTTACATTTTGGATGAACAGTCTCTTTAAAAGAGGAGGAGCTATTCTATCAAACACAGTTGGTAGTACAGTAGCATAATTTATCTGTAATATTTTTGCTTTCAGTTGGTACACCACGACTGACAGCATTGCTTCTGACATGACTGAGAGGAATGATCATTTTTAAAGACACAAAAGGCAGACATTTAGCACTTAACGACTCATTTTGCTACTGTGCAGTAGACAAAACCCATGCATATTAGTTTAATACAGAAAACAAACACCTGCATTCAATGCATCTTTTGATTTCTTAATAATGTAAAAATTTGCTGATGTGCAGGTAGGTTATTACCTGTTTTCTGTTTCCACAGCTCAGTGAACACTGGAAAGCTCCTCTAAACAATGCTAGCTTCCAACTGACTGATAACAGACCAGCAGCTCCAGGTTTCATCATAAACTCAGCTCTGGGGAGAGATTTTTCACTCTATTTCTGGGTGCCAGGGTGGCAGCGTCGTGTCTGTAACCACAGGTACACTCATTTGCACTTTCTTTTATTCTGGGTTAACAGAGTGAGGCCTGTCAAACAGTGGTAAGAGAAGGAAATGCCTGCGAGGAAACTGCTGACTGAGAACAGGAAGACCTGCTGCTGACATTCCTTCTACAACCTAAGCCTCTTTTAAAATGCCCCCTCATTCAAATGCAAAAACATAAGCTTTTCATAAGATAATTAGCTCCTTCACACTTGAACCATGCTTTCAATACTGTTTGTTTAAACAAATGCAGCGGATTTGTTTCAAAACTCTATAATACTGTTGTTTTATTGATAAACATTTTTCATTTATATATCCCTCGCATCAGCCGTGCATTGAAGCCTACCCAACGCCACGTCACCGACAACGGCTCTGTGAAACAGAATTTTGGAGGCTCTACAGCTCTCTGCAGAAAATGTCTTTTGTACTTTGGCACAAAGAAGTGCCCAGCACCCCATGGGTGGTTGAGATGACCGAGTTTGATTAGCTGCTCTCTGGCTTTAGGCAAGGGAGGGTTTTCAAAAGGTTTAATCTTAAACTCAAACAGTATTTGTATTTCAGACAATTAATTGCACATTACAATATGATGGAAAAATGAAGCGAAGTGACAGATATGCTGTAAGAGGGTGGTTCTTATTAAGTAAGGTCACATTTGAGAAAGAAAATATATCCTTTCTCAATCATAAGTAGATTATCGTGAAAAAAAATACTAGATAATAAATAAATCTGCACTTTAATCTATCATAGTAATACCATTGTGTTTTTTTTAAACACCAGTATGTTTCTTAATAGCATCTTAAAGGAGAAGAACAACAGTGAAGGGCCTAATACAGAACTTTGTGGTACACCACTTTCTATGGAAAATAAATGGATACACGGCTAGATTTTTCATCGCTACATTACATTAAGAATAAAATTTCTTCGAATAGCTGGAATGGGCATTTGGTGGAAGTGTACTTATTTGAATTAATATTTCTGAGGTTTACCAAGAAATATTTGCATATACCATATGAACCGAAATAAAAATAAAGCAATCCCAGTAAAGACTATGTATTCAACAGACTGCAGATGCTAGTTGATCATTTATCATGCTGATGTAGTTACCCCTTGTTGAAATACGTAGAAAGACCGATGCCCCTTTTGCACAAGAAGAGGAAAATGCATGCTCAATACATGGCAGGCTACTTTAATGCAGTTCCCATCGTGCAATCAAGCGTTAATGGAGCCAGTCATTTGCTCTTTCTGGTGCGGAGATGCTTGTGTCACAAAGAGGCCACTCAATCACTTTGAGAGCAGCAGGCCCAAAACCTGAGAGGCTCTGGCTTTGACAGCCATTGTGGCCCAAATAACAAGAGCAGCTCCAATATGAGCTCTCCAGCACAATTGCCTCTTTAGTAAGCAGAAAATTCCATGCTCAGCCAACCGGTTCAGGTTCAGACCGTCGGCTTTATGAGCTGGAAATCCAATTGAGATTAAAAGGGAGCTGGTTAATTATACAGCAGTATTATACGCAAAATAACCCAAAAGACTAAATTATAACAAATAAATTATAGTTTAAAATGCTTTCCAACTGAAATGTATTAAAGAACCAATACACAAGTAGTCTTCAGCCTTTTATTGCAGAAAAAGCAATAACATTTAATCAGGGAATGATTGTGCATTTGCTGTGCTACTGATGTCCCATATGTGACATGGTGATTCCTGCTGTAGCATGACAAGGCCAACGTGAGGCTTCCACGGGGACTCTCTGTTCCTCGTCTCTTGACCACCGTGGCTTTGTTCAGGTCACGCTGGCTGCATTAAACACTTCTTGGCACTTTGGTGGCTCTGGCTCTCCAGTTTCCCTGTGTGAGAGAATGGGGAGGGGCGAGGTTAATGGTGATTCAAGTACCAGTGACCTTTTCAAAGCTCCCTGTCAAACAACGAAAAACTGTCCTGCTGAGGTGAGGGCTGGGATCAGGAAGAGAGAATTTATGAATCTGTTTACACACACATTCACACTTCCAACACCTTTTTCACACTCTCTCATCATACATAGAGGGATTGCAGGGCTGTAAATGTCACACTTACACATGATTACTCAGGGACAGGTTTAAATCTAGATGATGCTTTCACAGAATAGTCCATCTGTTGCTATAGAACCGCAAGAAATTCTGGGAATACTGATTCACAACCAACTAGCATTTACAAAACAGCTCTGAGAGCTATAATTTTCTTCCTAGAATGATGTGCAATGCAATTCATGTAATTTGTTACTGAGAAGACAGTAAAAAGTTGCACTGTTGTACAATGTGCGGTAATATTGAGGCTGTAGCAGTTTTCGGCTATCTTCTGTTTAACAGTGTTTCACTCATAAATGGGAGCTTTGATAAATAAGGTTTACCATAAAATAACTGATGAGAAGGAAGCAGTTTTATTCTCAAATGAAGTATTTATTCTCAAAGTGTACCAGCAACAAAAAATGCCATTAAACATTTAATTACTCAGAATTTTAGAGTAAAACATTATCCTAAATATACTAAAATTTATTTCATGCTAATTATACTATAAATACATTTACATATTTGTGTATACTTTTAGTATGCTAAACCTTTATACTTCAAGTCAGCTAAATTTGGACAACTAATTTTGTACTTAATGCACTTTAATTGTGCAGACATCCAACTAAAGATGTACTGAAGCATGTGCTAAAGTGGAACTATTGTAAGTACTTTAAGTAAATAATTTAATGTAAATGCAAAAATAATTTGCATTTACAGACTGATATTATTCAAAGATCTTGCAATCCTAGTAGTGATATTAAAATTCATATTAAGAAATGCTACTTTTTAATTAAGAAATAAAAGTAGCACTGCAAATTGTTTCATTATAATTTTATAGCAGTAAATGTCATTAGTCACTTAAGGCCCCAATATACTTCAAACTAAATCAAAGAATGAACTGAAATGTAATATCAAATAAAATCAGGCCACAACAAAGTTCGTTTTGGCAGTTCAAATCGGCTCCTAAATAGTTTTGAGCTACTATTGGTCCGAGGCGGTTACGCAATCGGTGGGTGTGTTCTGAAACGCCACCTTCCTTGACGTAAGATTTTTTTCTTCCCAGTTCATTTCTCATTCAGCAAAAGTAAGGCAAGGGAGCAACATCTCCAGGTCACTATATACACTGCTGAGATGATAGAGATATATCCACACCTGTACGATAATTCGTGGAGAAGTTCTGCGAAAGCAATTAATTACTACAGACATTACAATGAAGCTTGTGTTGACCAATTTGGCATCGTACGATGTCTTATGCGAAACATCACGATGGATGATGATATCGTCATCGTAGGTGGCTGTTGGGGGGGTGTTTAGTTGTCACTAAAACACCGAGCCCCGCCCCACGACTCACAGAAATAACAGTGTTCGCGTGAGCAGGTGAGAGAAGATCGAGCGCAGGAATGATCGCGAGTTCTTGAATTGCGCACGGATGACATATCGAGCACGTGCGAGGGTTTGAAATCAGTTTTCCTCTCGCGAAAATGATTTACCACGCTCGCCAGCATCAGTGCTGTGCTCGCTTATTAATGGCATAGATTTGCCACCATAGGTTAAGTGTATTTTCCGCAGGCTTGGTGCTGCGGTGGGGCGGCTCAGCATCGTGATGTCTATCGGCCATCTGCGATGGTATCGTCTATCCACCCAACCCTAGTGGAAACAGTATACCATCGCTCCGCCTTTTTAAACTTCTTTTTGCCCTCAAACTAAGAACGAAAATGTAGTTTGTTTAAAGTATACCGGGGCCTTTACCCTCTTCCCATGCTGTTCCAAACCCATAAAAGCTTTGTTTGTCTTCGGGACACGATCTAAGATATTTTGGATGAAAACCGGGAGGCTTGTGACTGTCCGACTGATTGCCAAGTAGCCCTGTCAAGGTTGAGAAAAGTATGAAAGACATTGTTTGAATGCTCCATCTGCCATCACTGGTTCAACCGGAACAATGTGATGTGATGACAAAACTTTTTCAGGTCTATAATGTCCCCGTTGCGCAATTTGCAGAGCAAAATACTTTCATTTGAACACTAACAGCACATTTGTGTGTGACTGACAAAGAACTGCATACACCATCACAAGCCTCCCAGTTTTCATACAAAATATCTTAAATTGTGTTCCTAGGACGAACAAAGCTTTTACGAGTTTGGAATGACATGGAAGGTAAATGATTAATGACAATATTCATTTTGGGGTGAATTAGATTTAAATTATAATTATAATCAAACAAATGTCTTTTAAATAAATACATTTTTTAGTAGGGCAAAAACTTGAAGGATCAAGAAATCTAAATTTCAAGCAGATATGATCGGTATTATCTGTGGGCTAGGGTCAGTTGCTCGGTCAGATTCTTCAGGGGTGAGATTTTGTGATGCCTAATTCTGCATTACCGTGGCTAAGAGCTGCCTGCACAAGGCTCTGAGCAGTCTTCACTTCTGAAACTGGAGCCACTCAATCGATAGGAAAGGAGATGATGCTGATCTGGCTGGCATCAGCATCTCTTTTCTGTGGGAAAGCAAAGACTTTCAATTCAACCCTTGATCTTAGCTGGCCGCTTTTTCAGATGATTTGGCAGCATTCAGCACAAGATGTACAGCGGTAGCATCTGTCAACCTCTGACTGCAAAATCTGGCTCACTTCAAACAGCTCATACTGATGAAAGCTGTTACCTGACCAAAATTTGAGTCACGTAACACGGCACACACTAAAGCCAGCTTATCAGTTGTTGTCTTTTTGTCAGGAAAGCAAAAACCAGTGAACAATCTTCCAGAGCATGTATCTGAATGCTATTTCAAAGCAAGCTGTCACAACGCAGTAAGAAGAGAATTTCACACTGCCAAGACGTGAATGAACAGATCAGATCAGGTCAAGAACAAAGAGAAAGAGTTTTTTATATTTTATGAAACACACTTTTTAAGCACAGACTGAGCAATAAAACTTTATCAGTCAAAACTTTTCTGGGATCATTTTGAATAAAAAAAATCTTAAGAGATAAACTGTATATTATACATTAGATTATACTGTATACTGTAGATAATTACACAGACATGTCACAGCACAAATGCATTTCTACAGTAGATGCAATTCTAGTTGTGTTGAGCTGCTGAGTCCCAGGATTCTGCATTGGCTGGCTGGTGTGGCAACTTCTAAGAGCCCAGACATCGATCTAGCAAGATAATTTCCCATTGATTGCTCTGGTTGGGGGCTGCTGTGAAGCAGTTTATTACCCATACTGCAGCAAGGGAGCCAACCTAATAATAGGTGCAGTGTGTCCGTAGCATTGCTGGAACTCCATCATCTAACACACCTGGCTTTTCTCCAGCTGTCCACACTCAGATCAAGGACTGAACGCCAGAACTTATGCAATCTTCCCATCTTAGAGGACTACATACAGTATAGTCTAGGAAAACAAACTCTCACACAGAAACCCACTGGTCTCACTCAACTGCCACAGTTTAGATTTTATTTTTTGCAAGTAAAGTGTAATGACTCCACTGGAACGTAAAAACAACAGACCTGAAAATTTTAAATCATCTTCTCATCTCCATGTTACTCAAAAAACTGAATGGAACGTTGAATGTGGTTTTTTTTCTTTCCCATCCAACAAAAGTGTAACATAAGCAGTCACTTAAAAAGTTACAACTAAAATCCTATAAAACCATAATAATGGTATGTACAACTTATATCCTTATAACTATATCCTTAATTCTTATATAAAGTCAGTCTTGTAAGTGAAAAAGACAGGAATTTAAATTGTTACACCCTAATAATCATGTAATTTAAGTATGGTGTGCACCAAGGCTCTGTCTCTGGCTCTTTGTTGTTTCCAGAAGTAATATTACAGGGAACCATGACTTGACAACTTTTACTGTTATGTTGATGAAACTCAGCTTTATAATTTCTCCAGGTCACATGAAATATCAGTTAGCTGATTGTATTAATGTTGTAATTACTGGATGACCCATCATTTTTCAGACAAAGCAGAATTTCCATTTTCAGGCAAACTGTCTCTTTAATCTCAATAAAGCCTTGATTAAATTTAATGTGCCCACAGAAGACTTCAAGTGCCAGACATCCAGTAGTATTATAAATGTTCAAGATGGATTTCATTGTTGGAGTTCCTAAAAGGAAGAGCACAGGGGAAAACATTCTGTTTTTTTGTTGTGTTCAATCATATCTGTTCCCTGTTTGTCTTGTAGCCACGGGCAGTAAACGGTGGGTGGAGGGACATCCACACATGCACTCAGTAGGGGTAATGAAAAGACAGCTGATGCATTGTGATCTAGCTCTAGAGGTATTATTCATGTTAGTGAGTTTGAAGTTGAGCTCGTACAAATGACTAGAAGTAATAATGTAATATAAGTATAGACAGGTTTTGGTGTTTTATGTGATATTTTGCAAAGTGAAAGTCTAAGGAAACAAATCACTATTCAATTCAGGATCTGACAAAATCTGAAGGTCTCAATCATAGATAACACAGAGCAGAGTCGAGGGAGAATCACATCACTGTCTGGGGAAATCCAGCTCATTTTTCCAATCTAACTCTAAGTACCTTAATGATTAGAGCATGTCATGAATGCTCACAGACACTTACAGCTCCCTCAGTGCAGTAAATTCAATGCGCTCAAGTCTCCTGGAAGAAAGAGAGACTCTCAGCTGGTTTACTTGCATAGAATTTACTGAACTACTACGTCCCTTGCTGCAGAATTGGACTAAAATGAAAGGTATAAATAGATCAACATGGAAAGTGTGTTTTAAATCTCTGTCGGAAGAAGTTTAGAGTAGGGCCTTTCACTATTTCGTAGTATCCGAACTAATTGTGGTACTACCCAGTTTTTGGCGTGTTCCCACTGCAAGAGCTAGTAATTCTACTTCCTTTAGGGTCTTAAAAATACCAGAAAATATCAGTGACGTGATCAGTGATTGGCTAAACGCTTACGTAAAAGCCCTCACCCGCCATGATTTAAAATGGCGCTTAAACACACAATGTCTACACAGTATATCAAAGTATTTCTTTTATAAATAATATTTCCCCTAAGACTTCTTCGACGTTCTTCGTTTTTCTTGCTAAACGGCGTGTGCAAATGACGTTGCTGTCGACTGGCTTACATCGCTTCACTGTCAGTATAAATAAAAATCTTCAAATGGTACTGGGAAACAGTTTGTGCGAAATCGTCCCAGTACATTAATACTGTACTTTTAGTTCTGGAACTAAAGCAGTGCAAAGGCCCTAGTGTAAAAAAAAAAAAAAGGCAGCCAGAATTCTGTGGACATCTTTCTGCTAAATGTATTTAAATACAGTAAAATGAGTAAAATGAGAATATCTAGAAATATCTAAAAAATCATTTTAACGTTCGCAAAGTTTTTTATAGTGACATATTCTTTAAGGCCTGGGTATGAGGGCTGAAGCAGAGAGAATGTTCCATAAAATTCACTGCATTTTCCCGTTTTAGATGCAAACACAGACTAGGACAGGTATGCAGAGGAATCGCAGTGCTTGGTCTGTTGAAACAGGGACAGACTGTGTTTACAGCACTTTCCCTAATATGCTGTGACATTAATCAATTCCACCTGCCACACAGAGTTTGGAGTTTGCCGAAACAGCCAGCTGAGGATGGGAATTTTCCAGACACATAAAGAGAAAGACAAAGAAAAGGCACTGATGAAAAGAAAGACACAACTCAGTCCTATGAGCTGCCAGGGAGCTCCAGACCAAGAGAAAAATCTTCCAGGGTCGCCCATACTAATGGGCCAAACAGAGAAAACAGATTAATCCTGCTGCCATTAATAATTCCTGCAACTGTTCCCTCCGAGGCAATTAATCACCTGCTCTCTCTGTCAGCGCAAGAGCCTGGGGCTAAGCAAAGATCCAGGGCTACTGCTGGAGCCTTGACTAAACTCATTCTCAATCACAGCCATATTCATTCCGATCCCTAAAGCAATGTAGACGTTTTGAGCAGAATCTACCTAAATGTAAAAAATGTACAAAAAAATATCTATCTATGAAAACCGAGGAAATAAATAATGGTGTGCCAAAAGGTTCTATATTAGGACCTTTGTTGTTGTTGTTGTTGTACATGCTCCCATTTAAGGTGATATTAAAAAATATTCTGGTGTTTTTGCATGGTATTACTATAATAATATATAGTACTACCATAGTACCAATCTTTAGACTCAAAAGATTATAATTAAGCATGAGTAATGTTTCAACCATACAATGTTACAGACAACGGTAGCTCTTACTTGTTGACAAACTACCATTTTATTCACATAGCAACAAAAACCAACAATGCTCAAAAACATGATCTACCACAGTAGACTTTTTTTTTTAAACAAGCTACAGTTGCCACTGTATATTTTATTAAATCTGTCTCTTTTTAGGACAATCTTGCAACACACCATGAGTGTCAAAACCACATCCAGGTGTCAAATCTCTGACAGTAACTCACTAAACCTCTGGAAGAGAGATCAGGCAGATTTTCTGAGCAAACAGTGTAGCACAATTAGTCACAGAGCTCTTTACATGAGATATGATGGCTCCATTATCATTCATTAATGAGAAACACTTGAGTACATGACCGCTCCCCCACACTCAAACACTGCTGAGCTCTCTGTTCCACTTCTCTCCTGTGAGGGGGAAGCAGGGCAAGAAAATCTTCATTAGCAGAGCAGCGGCAAAAGAAAGCGGATGAGAGAAAGGAGGAGAGAGAAACAGAAGGGGGGAATAAATTGAGGCTGATCTGGTGCTCTGTTTTTTGAGGCGCTGAGATTTGCATATATGTGCAGCAGTGCAGAGGGAGAAATGTGTCAGCACTGACAGCTTCCTGAGAATCTTTAAGCTCGAAGTGGGCGCCTCTCTTTCTCTCCCAGAGACTGCAGGAGCCCTGCTAACAGCCGCTCGGGGGTCAGGACCAGTGCCTTTGTGCTGAGCCCTCCTATGGCAACCTAGCAAAGCGTGTTTAACGGTCAGCTCAAGTGCAAAGCTGCTCTCTGGGGGGAGGGAGAGTTGAACCTTCCCTTCTGCAAGGGCAAATGGAAACGTGTGTGTGTGGGCTGGCACAGAGATATACTAAGAGAGAACAAGACATAAGCAAAATCACAGTCTGTACATACATTAGTCGAGGTAGATTAATATTTAATTTGACATGAGGCTGTGAGGCACAGATATCAACAATAAGTTCTTCCATGCTTCCAGGTTTTTGTCCTTTTTATGAAAGACACAAAACATGCTTAAAATATAAAAATGCATTAAATATGGCGTACATTATGGTCGACACTGTTTTGTGCACCCACAGGAAATGAAGTAGGGGTAAAAAAAACAAAAAAACTGCTTAGACACGCACTATGCTGGTCCATGGTTGGTTTATTCAGATTTGTTCTAATCGTGTTGTTCACCAGAAAACATTGGCTGGTAAAGGTGGTCAACCAGCATACGCTTTTAAAATAGTTTCCATAAGGTTTTTCAGTGTCACCATAGAAGAACCATTTTGTGCCATAGAAGAACATATAAACGAACAGTTCTTTAAAGAACCATTCTTGAGTGTGAAGAACATTATAATAATCTCAAGAGCCCTTTACAACTATTGTGTTTTGAAAGTTCCCATGGATGTTCTTCATGGAACCATGGAAGCCAATTAAAAATTGACATTGTTAAGAGCTTAAAAGATGGTTAACAGGATATCTTTGTGGCAAAGCTAGTTAAGAAGCTTGCAATCATGTAAGACTACAGCTAGTAAATAAGCACTCTAGAGATACAGTTGTGGGGGTTGGGTTGATCATCAGGCCCCTCCATAGAGCCTGACCTGACATCAGCACAGCAGTCTCTCACGCGCGTGATTCGGCAATTCCGCTGGTCTTTTCAGCAGGGAAGGGATTCAAACCTTTCCCCAAAATAATAGTGAGAGCAGACAAGCTCAGCATTCATCAGCAGACACACTCCTATACCAGTCTCATGAGGTATTGCCAAGCGCGCACACAGCCTTTTGCAAACACATGGATCTAAACCCATCATCGTGCATGCAAAATCCATCATGGTTTGTACTCTGTTGCAGTTTGAGACGTCAGAGAGAAAGGCTCTCTGGGAGAAATCATCCCCACTAACTACCAGGGGTCCTCTTCTTGTTGGCGTGAGTAAGTCACAAATCAAAAACCAGCAGGAAAGGTTTTTCCGAACACTTCTCCAACTGTTCATCTTCCTGCAGTAATTTCTGTTGAGCATGAAAAACGACAGTAAAATAAACAGAACAGCTGCACGGATTTTCGCTAGAAGTTAATAAACTCGATTTTCACAGTTACTCAAGTAGTGTTTAACCGTGCAATATTACAGTGTTGTGGGTGGTTTTTAGCACATTGCTATACAGTTGCTAAGGTATTCAGTATAGTTGCTAGGATGTTCTGCATGATTATTAGTGTTGCTCTGCAGTGCTGCTATGGTGTTTGCTTATCAGAAAAACTCCAGCTGGCCATGGATCACATGGATACACCTGTTTTTTCATCCACAAAGGTAAAAATTCGAAGCCAGACTGCTTACAAATGTAACAGCACACCTCTTTTCAACAAGGCATGTGATTTAAGGCGTAAATAAACGTCTGTAGCACAAACAGAACGAGTTATGAACCAAAGTGTAACACATAGATTTAGGGATATGAACAAACCCCTAATCCCCCATAAGAGCAATAGCAATAGTCCTGCTTGCCTTCGAAAACGCCACTAATTAAGTTAACAGCGAGCACTTGAACAATCAATTACCTGCAGTGTAATGGCAAGAAATCGCATTGTAGTGCCTGTTAAAGACTAGCTCCTTTGATAAGACCTTGAGAAAGGTAACATAAGCAGTATTTATAGCCCTTCCTTGTGGGCTGAGCACAGAGCAGGGGTAGGACAGGAAGCAGTTAATGGTGTGCTTGTGCTGGCTCTTTGGCATGCTGGAGGGAGAGTGACATTGATCCACCAGCTCCCGTCCATCCGTCTCCCTGACAGAGGTAACAGGATTGTTAATAAAAATGGAAATTGAGCTGCACTACCCCCTCACACACAGACTCACACACACTTTCTCTCTGTCTCTGACCGTATCCAGGGCTTGCGCTCAGCTGGCTTGCTCTGCCTGACATCTCCCTGCAGAGACTCAGCACTGGTTGCACTCAACGCCATGGCTGTGCTTCTAGTTAAGCACGAGCCAGAGAGAGCGAACACACACGCGCGCGCGCGCGCGCACACACACTCAGCTATATTACCTGGCAGTGGGGGAGGAAAACTGATAAACGGTTGGTTGTCACGACATGCATTAAAACATTTTAGGTTCACAATTCAATACAGCAGGAAAATGACTTGCAACTCAATTACGCTTCACTAACACTATATAGTGTTAAACTCAGCAGACATATTAGATTTTTTTGTTTGTTTAGTTTTTAAATGGCTGGTGCTGATATCCAGAAAGGGATTAGAAGATTAGTTAAAAACTCCAGGTCCAAAATCTGCAACCACTAGTGACACTGCTTCTATTCAACCATCTATCTATGTTTTGGTGGAAAGTGGAACGTAATGGGCTTAAAAGCTTCTTAAAAAGCAGTTCTGCATTAGCTGTGCTAAGCAGCATTTGTGAAGCAAATTACCAACGCGGATCCATGTCTTTCAGGAGTATATTTGAGGAGACAGTCATTTGGCACTTTGAGGAGGAAAGACAGACCACAGCACTTAAAATGCAAAATGTCTTAGTGATGTCTGTTTTTATAGCCTATAGTTATAGAGGAAGTTATTTTTCCATCAATTGTGATTTAACTATTGGGGTAGTTATAGGCATTTCTAAGCAATCAGTAAACACATTTAACCTTTTAAAACCAGATCTTAACCATATTAAACAGGTAAAGAGTTCTAAACACTCAATTTATTATTGCACGGCCCAAAAGGTTTTTAAAAGGTTATTCTCATTCTAAACTCTCAGGTCTGGTTTTATTGACAGGGCTTAGCATAAACCAGGCTTAAGCCATTGTTCAATTATAACATTCAAGTAATTTTCATTTACATGCCTTTGAAAAAACATTAGTGGTGTGCATCTTAAGACAAAACAAAGGCACTGACGTGTTTTAAGATTTTCAACTTTCTTTCAGTTGAAATGGCTCAGATTTACATTTAGTCTAGGGATAGGCTTAAGCCTTGTCTGTGAAACAGGATCAGTGCATTTTAATAACTTGCCATTCATTGCGTCAGATGCTGAAAAACATTAAAACTTCCTGAAGATGTCTGTCTGCAGGTGTACAAATGGAAAAAAAAAACTAAAAGACGTCAAATGGTTTGAACTGGGCTACCTGAAGTAGCTTCTTTCTTTGACATCAACAGCAAATGACACTGGAAGCTCTCTTAAAGTGCCCCTTTTATGCCTTTTCAAATTCGATCTTTCATGCAGTGTGTCATGTAACATAAAGTCGACTCACAGTCATATCTTTTTCTGTTACGGATCCACGTCACTAAGTAACATATTTGCATAATGTCCGCCCACGCTCTACGTTGCGAACAACTTGCCCTGCCCACAAATAGTACAATTTCCACATGGATTACATCATGTCAATAAGACGCTATGTCCATTTTTTCAACAACACCTCAGCAGTACAATCTCTTGTTGTGTTCGCCTCATTTTACTGATGACTGCTTTTCCAATCTTGAGGACTATAACGCGATATTCACCAAACGCTTGGTCTTAAAAGATGGATCAGTGCCCAGTTTACGTGGACCGGCTTGCTCCTCTGAACTTCTACCTGTAAGTATGATTAATAATTGATGATGGTATTTTCTAGCCATCTTTCAAAATACATATTTGTGTATGTTATGTTGTGTAACAACCCTGCACTTGGTAACCGGCTAACTTACATTTCTGTAGTTCAGCTGTGGGACTAATGTAGTCTAAACATTGTGATTAATGCAGCCTGACTGTCTGTCTTATTAGTTTAAGTAATGATAAACGACGTTTAACACAGTGTTAAGTTCACAACATAGAGGTGTGCCCGATTCACTTACAAAAGCAAACTGTAAGCACTTTCCACAGTAGTCCGTGCTAACACATTTTCTCTGAAGGCATCCCTAGTAATGTCAGAAAGTGTAGCGGTAGACCAATCATAAAGGACTGCACCATCTGACCAATCACAGCAGTGAGGGCTCACAGGAGGGCGGGGTTTAGACAGACTGATTCTTCGAACTGCTTCACACGAGTCGTTTACGAATCATTTAGAAACGGGGTAAAATTAAATCTATTTTTGAAGAAAACTAAAGTGTTTTTTGACCTTGCATACATGTAAACCTGTTTTAAGAGACTAATAAAGCAATATTAGCAACTTTTAAAATAGCATAATAGGGGCACTTTATTGCTCTTTTAAAATAAGGATTATTATACAATTAATTGCATTTTATTGTTTAATTGTTTTGCTCTAAAGTGTGTAGCAATAAAGAACAGTCCTGCAATGCACTATGGGTCATGATTCACCAGATGAAAACAACGAGGTTAGTATATCCCCTAATTAAGAGATAACCTAAAGATTATAAATTAGCAACCAGTATAAGCCACACAAAAAAGAACAGTCAAAGAAACAGTTATCTTTGTAGTTTAAAAGCACGATTAATTCAAAACTTGGAAAAACAGCAAAGGACGATATATTATATATATATATATATATATATATATATATAGCCTGTTTGTTTATGAGGCTGAGATCAAGGATTGATGATTTTAGCCCATGGAGCCAGTCTAAATGTGGACTTGCACAGAAACTGGGTCAATTTGGCTCCCCAAAGGCTGTGAGCACAGAGAGTAGAATTAAACGCTCTTAGTAATCATCAAAATGGGTTCTCGGGTTGGAAGGTTATGTGTTGGGTGTTAAGGAATTGACTGGCACGGTAACTGTGGACACAGCACAGAGATAGAAGCTGATGGAATATATTCCAGAAGCCCAGCTGGTTTGCCGGAGTGCAGGGAAGAATAAACAGAGTGACGTGAGGCAGAAAGAGCTCAGCAGACTGAGTGCTGCCTCATTGAGCAGCCCTGGAAACCTGCCAGTCTAACGCCACAAAGCATTAATACACACAGAGTCCATCGGTGGAGTTTATCGCACACCTCTACACAGCCACTGCTTTTACAAGTAAACGTGTCAGGAGCACTTATGAGTGCACTCCGTGATGTATGGTTTCTTTTTTACCGGAGCCAGTTAAATTTTACATTTCTAAAAGTCTTTGAATTTCGTATCTTGCTGGCAAATCCCTTTTTGCCATTCAAGCTTAAATCTAAAAATTTAGTGAGGTTTAGGCTTGAAACTAAAATGTTTAACTACTGCTTCATATACCCACTGGACATTCTTGAGCATCTGTAAATGTTTTCCACGTTTGTAATAGCCGTGTGGGAGTCCCTGAATTGTCCATGGATTTTTAAAATCATTTAGTTACTTCTTTTTTTATAATAATAAAAAACATTATTACAATTATTAACGTCATTCATTACTTAACGGATTCTGCAACTGGTCTATATAAACATATGACTGCAGCAGTATATAGATCATTTCAAAATTAGAGCTGTCAAATGATTATTCGAGATTGATCGCATCCAAAATAAAAGTTTTAGTTATAACATAATGCATATTTGTTTACTGTGTATTTGTATTGTGTATATATAAATACACACACATATACAAGTATACATATAAGAAAAATATGTTATATTTAATATATTTATAGATGATATATACTATATAAATACATATATTATGAAAAAAAACATTTTTATGAAATGTTTTTAATACTATATTTGCGTCCACACCAGTGTGCGATATATACATATATTTTTATAAGCTCAAGCATGTCTGCTGCTTTAAATTCTCAAGCGTGTGACAGCAGGATTGATTCTGTTTGGTTGCCAATGTTTCTATAGTTCACCAATTGGAAAAAATTATTCTGAAAATGATTCCAATGATATTGTTTCTCTGTGCCTTTATCGTTATAGTTGTGGTGTGGACACTGCTATTATTTAACGTTGAGAATGATTTTTAGAACTATATCTTTATCTTTATAGCTATCATGCTTTGTGTAAACAGGGCTTTATTCAAACAACAAATAAACGATACAGAAAAAGCGAGAAAAGGACACAGCTGAGCTTTTTGAAACTCCAAATTAGTTAAACCGTTGTGTCATAAAATGATTTAAGTGCACAAATCGGATCATGTATCACACGTCATTTGATTCAGATCGGGACTTCAAAGCGGGCATCACAAATCATTTAACGTTAGATCGGGACGTCAAAGCGGGTTTGCAGGATTTTTTTTTTATCCCCACCAGGGATAAAACGAGTTCAGCAGAGGCAGGGATGCATAGACCTTTTTTTCTTCTTTCTTCCACCACTTCCGTGTCATTCACACCATTTAACAAAGAAATAATAGGGACATAAAACGGGAAACAAACTGGACAGTGAATGCCAGTTCAAATTCATAAAGGTGAAATATAACTGTAAAATTACCAAATGCTTTTTTTTCCTGAGAAGCAAAACAACGGCAACAACAACATCAGACATGTCAGAGATCCTCACTGGTGCTTCCTCAGACTCTTCGAGTGCTGTTCTCAAAGTGTGAATCTTACAGCCGGTGAACACAAAGCCTGTGGGGACCCGGTATAAACATGTGCACTCAGGGCCTCTTCAGCTCTCAGAGAACTAGTCCATACATGGGGAGACAGGAGTGAGGGCCCCTCCCCCCACTCGCTGTACGCCACAAAGACGACAGAGCTGGCTGCTACGTAGGGGGTGAGCAGATCAGACTGCAGATTATCCTGCTGAGAGAGGTCTGGGCTCAGCCGAGGTGGCTACAGACAGCTCTCTGAGTGTAAATACACTTCTTTCAAAAGCACAACAATAAGCTCAACAAGAGCTATGGAGATTAAAACAAGCTCAACACAAAGCCGGGGCTAGCTGTGGGAAGCACTGAAATGTAAAACAAAGAGTCATTCTAAGCGCTGTGTGATTTCGCCATGGTTTTTATCAGCACACTTTCAAGGGCACTGGCACAAAATATTGTAGATAAGATAAAGATCTGATAATTACCATGAGGAAGTGTGTGTTTGTGTGTAACCTTAGTAATCAAGACAGCCTCGTCCCTGTAGAGCACACTGGGAAACATCAATAGGAAATGACTCTAATTATCAAATGATCTTTCTGATGATGCAGTTATTAAATTGTAAATGACTAATTGTGGGCTCCAAGTACAAATTTTAACTGCAATTATGGTGTTTGTTAAAATAAACAAAAATGACTTGCTTTTTAAATGTTATCTTACTAGCAGCGTTAACGTTTAGTTATACATTGCTGATGTAATTGTTAATGAGGTTAAATTGCACAGAGATTGTCGGTACAAGATTCTAAAATTTCATGCATACTAAAATAAGAATGGTATTAAATTGTTGGTATTAAACAAAGATTTTTATTCTGTCATTAATTACTCACCCTCATGTTGTTCCAAACCCATAAGACCTTTGTTCATCTTCAGAACGCAAATTAAGATATTTTTGATAAAAAAATCTGACCCTCCATAGACAGCAATACAACTGAAATGATCCCAGCTCCAGAAACGTAGTAAAAAGATTAGTAAAACAGTCAGTGTGACATCAGTGACTCAACTTTACACACACACAAAAAAAAAAAATTCTCCTATTGTGAAGAAAACAAAAATAAGAATTTACTCGAGCATTTTTCTCCCCTGACTTACGCCTTCCACCGTTTTAGACAGTATTACGCATTAACGTAATCTGCGATAGTTTACACCTAGCAGAAAGTGTTCAAATGCATTGTGATACTCTCTAAAGTGGTGGAAGATGAAAGAAGAATGCTTGAGTATAGTCACGAATCGGTTGTAGTTACTCGCAATATCGCTTCCTTGGCCAGGGCAGACAGGACTCGGAGGCACGACTGAACTTCAAAAGTGACATTTATTTAAACAAAACAAGAAAACGTGGAAACGTGGACTCCAACACGACATGTAACGTTAACATCTGACATTGAACTTGAGACAGGGAGTGACATAAATACACAGACCAATCAAAGACTAAAGACACACCTACACCTGGGAAAGACAGCTGGCAGATGATCAACACCAATGATGGGGGCGGGGTCACAAACGAGGCACAGACATGAGGGGACAGGTATGTAAACAGAGCACATGGATAAAATGAAAATAAACACACCAAGCACATGGACTTAACCTGAAAACACAACAACACAAGACGAAACTAAACACAGAACCATGCCTATGGCGTGTATATTATGTTATTTTTATTTTATTTGCGCAAAAGATGTATTCTATTAGCGTCACAAAACAGAAGTTGAGCCACTGGTGTCACACTGTGTTACAGATATTTTTTACCACGTTTCTGGATCTGGGATGATTTCAGTTGTGTTGCTGTCTATGCAGGGTCAGATGGGAAGTATTATTTTGAAAGAGTGCATATTTGAATGATTATTCCTTTTCTTGACTCATAGACTACCATTGAACGTGTATTACCTTAACATTCTTTATTTGTTTTTAAGCAGTGATTATTATTATTAGGAATCTAATTGAAACATTTTTCATGCCATCTTTCACTCACAACTTCTTGGATGAACAAATATTAACTGGAAATTGAACTGGAAATTAGGTGCTGGGTGTCCGGCCAGAGAAGAACTGGCCCCAACTAAACCTGGTTTCTCCCAAGGTGTTTTTTGTCTACATTCTCTAATGGATGGGGTTTTGGTTCCTTGCCGTTGTCAATGCTGGCTTGCTTAGTTGGGGGAACCTAATTTCTAGTGATTATAGTCGTTTTGATTACAGAGACCGTCTCTGCATTTGATAAATACATAGTTTAATTCTCGTCATTATACATTACCATCACTCTATTCTCCTCTCTATGTTCAGTGCTTTGCTGTATTGTTAAAAGCGCTTTATAAATAAAAGTGATTGATTGAAATATATACATTTTGGTTCATGTTTCTAGAACAGCACACATGTAAGCTGTCAATAACAGAGTACAAGCAACTTAAAGGTCATAGTGGAAACAGACAACTGAAGCACACTGATAATGTGTTTGAAGCCAGGAAAAAACTGTGTCACTGTCTGAATGGCTAAACAGTTTAGGGCCAACAGGGCGCCTGATGATTTTTCAGCAGTGATCTACTTTTTTTTGTTGTTTTGTTCTGATTCTATAGACCTTAATGTGTTTAAAACAGGAAATCCAGCTTGAAGGTGAACAGCTGATACACTGCAGTAGAGAAGCAGCAGCTTTTCCCTCCAGAGACAAGCATGAGTGTGTTTCCAAATATAACCAAAAAGCTCTCTAATTACTGCAGTCACGATCTGGGGCTGGATCTTCAGTTCAAAACACTGTTTGATTGCTTAACAAGGACATCTTTTCAGTCTTCTCTACCACGCTTCAATTATGAGTCTGATTCAAATGGAAAAGCACGTCCAGTAGCTTTCAAGTACTGGAGAAATTCTACCAGACAGTTTGAAAAAGGATTTCTCTTTGATTGTGAAAGCCCAATTAGAGGAAGGGAATGCCTGCCATGCCGGTCTTGTTTGTGGCAGACTTTTGGGGAAATTCCAGCCATATCTCTAAGGCTCTCAAAGCAACACATTCCTCTTTCAGCTCAGGCAGTGGCTGCTGTCCAGGTAAAAGAGAGATAGTAAACATTAAAGATGACTAACACCAGTGCTGACTCTTTTTTAAGCTCCCCCAAATGATGCCGAAATGGTTTCACAGTGACAACCGTGACATTCAGTGACTTTTCAGCAAGGTTTAATAATTGGTTTTGCATCCAAAAAAAGTGAATAAGAATATTATATATTTTAATCAGGTAGACGTGACATTTTTCCATCTACACTTAAAGTGAAATACGGCATTGCTGTGGTTGGTTAGAACTAAAACTCATTTTCACATGAAAGATTTTATCTTGTTTATTTATTCTATCTCGTCAAATGCAGTCATCATTTATACAAGATGGGGAAATCATATGAAAAAAAATAGTACTATCCTGAACCTAAACATTACAGCAATACTGTAAAAAAAGTATAAAAGTCATTTGTAAAATTGATTTACTATCCATGTCAAGTCAAGTCAAGTCACTTTTCTTTATAAAGCTCTTTTAACAATACAGATTGTAGCAAAGCACTGAACATTATCAAATAGGAGAACCAAGTGATGGTAATGTATAACAGTTTATTTATCAAATCAATTAATACAATTTAGTCTCTGTAATCAAAATGACGATAATCACTAGAAATCAGGTCTCCCATGTGCATTATTTTTGTGCGGAACATACCAAAAAGAAAGTAGGCCTATTTGTTCACTAAAAATCTTTATAATATAGTCAGTGGACTACTATTGAAATACATTAGGGGTGTGACGAGACAAGAATGAGACGAGACAAAAAAAAAAGTGCCCCTATTATGCTATTTTAAAGGTTGCTAATATTGTTTTATGAGTCTCTTAATACAGGTTTACATGTATGCAAGGTCAAAAAACACTTCAGTTCTCTCCAAAAATAGATTTAATTTTACCCCGTTTCTAAATGATTCGTAAACGACTCGTGTGAAGCAGTCCGAAGAATCAGTCTGTCTAAACCCCTCCTTTCCGTGAGCCCTCACTGCTGTGATTGTTCAGATGGTGCAGTCCTTTATGATTGGTCTACCACTCCAGAGCTTGTACAAAAACTTCACTTTCTGACATTACTAGGGATGCTTTCAGAGAGAATACGTCAACTAGTTATCACAGCAAGATGCATGTCGGTTAGAAAACTGTCCGAGTTACGGCCGCCTTTATTCATATAAAAGAAACAGAACTGAAATTAAATCACGTTTATCAACAGCGCATTTCACTCCTTCCCTCACTGCAGCCGCCTACTCTCGTCTCCATTTCAGGCGAGGCTAGGCGCATCTTAGTCTCAGCCTCAGACGTCACGTCCACGGAACGTTGGCTAAATGTCTGATACATATGGTACACTTAACACCCTTCACGAATGTCGAAGTCGTCATCTGAATAGTTGAATTTTATCAGAGGAAACAAAGTGCAGACGTGTGATTGCGGAAGTAAAACTGTTGTGTTTACATGAGTGACAATGAGCATGTATCAAGATCAGCTAAACGTTTTCTCTAAACGTATTCTAAAAGTATGCGAGGTTCACGGCATAGACTCTTTAAGAGATGTCCAGGAGTTTTCTATTGTGGAAGATCAAGCAAAGTACCCGAGTTAACTGCGAAGGGGATATCAGCCGCGTTCACGAGCAAACATGAAACAACATGTGGGTGTTAAAAAGTGGAGAGATACGCTTCAAACAAATGTTTACCACAAGCGTCTCATTGGGATTTTCCATGGTGACTAACTTGTTGCACGCCAGTCTGTTGTTTTAGGGACATTTCCACGCCCTGAAACGTGATGCTGAACGAAACTAACTGTGATTGGTTGTGTGACATGTCAGTCAGACGGCCTTATGGGTGGGCCTTGACCAAAGAAAGCGGCTATGAATTCCAGACCTTCAGCCGTCAGTCTGAAGGTCTGGCTATGCGAGACTAGGCGCATCTCAAACAAGCCTAATTTTTCAATTTATTTTCTGAATGTTTTATCCAAGTTAGTGGAAGGGCCAGCTGCTCAGAGATAAGTGCACATAATGACAGGAATATGCAGAAAATTGCTGGGTAATAATAGATGTGCAGAACCTTATGCAGCCAAAGCCCAACTTACAAAGATGTGAAAAAAAGGTCAGTGCATGATTTCAGGGTCAAACACAGATGTGCTCAGGCATTTTGAGGGGAAGTGGACCAAATAAAAGAAAAATGGCACCTAGCCTACCCACCCCAGGCCAATTTTAAATATACAATCCACAACTTGAAGCCATTACAACACATCATGAGATGATCCACTACACACAGACACACCCATTATAGCACTCCAAAATTCTTTGTTACCTGAGGGTTTCAAAAAAGTTAACTGGGTAACAATCTTATAACCTTTTTTTCTGCTACAAACATTTATCACTCAATTGAAATGTGTAAGGTAGAAAAATGACTACAAAAAATATTTTCGGAGGGTAAATCTTCCAGAGCAATACAATTCCAGAAAGACATCATATTTCTGCTTCATAAATGTTGATTGCCAAAGATCATCTTGATAATTTCTCTCATGAAACTCCAGATGGTGCAGACTAACAAGTCCTTAAAGCCATGTGGTAGATAACATCCAAATAGTTTGTCTCTGACTTCTGTAAGCAAGTCTTGCAGAGTGTTATCAGAAACCTCTGTCTCCCCCAGCTCCACCTGTCTAGATCTCCTAATGGTGATTTCCTGTATGCCATTCCCAACAGCAGCATTGCAGATTTAGTCCACCAAAACCAAATACATTAACATTGTCATATCCACTACATATTAAGTATTCTTAGTTAGATATAAATATATTTAAAGTCAGTTTTTTGTTGCAGTGCACTGACTGCAGACAATTCTTTAGCCATATTAAAGGCAAAGAAAAACACTACCTACAAAAGAAAACTCCATCATGAGTGGAGCATGATAGGAGTAAATGTAAAATAACTGCAGACACAATGTACACAATGTAGTGAAATCCACTCCACTTATACTGTTACCTACACTGCCACGTCCCTGGGGTCAAAGCCCCGGCTAGACTCGATTTGAGAGTAATGAGCACATAAGCCACGAAAATCGATCCAAGCATGCAAACATCATTGAGATCATCAATCAGGCAAACTGGAATGTTTGAATATCAACACTTAGAAAAGGGCATTCAGAAAGTGTACGACGATCCCTTACTGGTGTATTTGACACAAAATGTCAAATTTAACCATCTCATTTGGAAGGAAGCAGAAAGGCATTTTTATTTATATCAAGTATCAAACAGTGTTTAACTGTACACTGGGTGGCAGATCAAACACCCAAACATGAATCTACATATTCTACCAATTTCCATGTTGGAGCTCGTCAACAAAACTAAAAACATGTTTGCTGTTCATAATACAGAGCTGTTGGCAGGTCAGTGCAAGGGAGTGACTCTCACTGCATGCTGAGTGAACTTGCAGCAGTCGCCAGGGCACCTAGCCTACATATGGTGGGGAATGTGTTAATGCAATTATCAATGGCGAGCAGAGCACAACACAGCATTGAGGACTCTCTGAAGTTCCTTTCACACTCAACAGAACAGAAATGTAGCGTGAAGTAAAGCCATGTGTGATGCACCGATGCTCTGGCCTTTCACAAGCTTTATTATAGTTGTGACCTTTGACCGCTAAGCAAATGTGTAACTATTTGTCACTGAATTTCTTGGACAGAATCTTGGTGTAAAGATACTGAAGTTAATTGAGATCTATGGCATACCAACATAAGCATACATCTAAGGGTGTACTCACACTAGGCAGTTTGAACCGTTCCCGAGTGAGTTTGACCACCACAGTGCGGTTTGTTTGACCAGTGTGAATGCTCCGAACTGTGCCCGGGCAGGGTTCGTTTAGCCGTCCCTGGCCCGCTTGGAAGAGGTGTGCCAGAGCACGGTTCAGTTGGACTCTGGAAGCGGTTTGCATGTAGTGTGAGCACTAAAAGTGCTCAAGCAAGAAACAGGACGAGCGACGTCATGTTTTTGTGAAGCTCCAAAAGCAACAAAAGCGATAGACCTGTTTAACAATAGGCTGTGAGAGGGCTGTGGACCACCGTGCACAGAGCGATGGACTCCACTGCGGTAAGCGAGAGCGCCGCTCTTCCTGTTTATCCTGAAACCGTCGCACTCTAATGATGTATGATATAAGCCAAATAATCTTATTTCAGACAGAAAACAAGATTATTTTGCTTGTTTCAAGTAAAAATTCACTTAATTTTAGCTTGTTCTTTCTGAAAACAAGACAGTAATTGTTTCTTGTCTAGAAAATCCTTCTTGATTTGAGAATTTTTAGATATTTTGGCTGGAAATAAGACAATCTTGCCTTAGAAAGCATTTTTTGCCATGTAGTGTGAGTCCACCCTAACATAATATATAAATATAAACATAATAATAATAACAAAAATAAATATTTACAGCAATTCTGTCTGTTTTACACAAATCTGCTTAGAGGAGTCAAATGTTTCTTTCCAACAATCAACAACCCTGTACATCTTGTCGTGTTGACCTTTAGCAGCATTGTACTTCTCCAGTTAGATTTGTTCAATGAGTAAATGGTCAAGGTATAACCCTGCCTTTGTTTTTAAGCCACTTAAGAGGTAATACAGCATGAAGAGGGAAACACCCACTGATTTGAAATGGTTACAACAAAGCTATCATTTAAGGTGTTGTGCTTGGCAACCTAGTATGTAAGGCATGTTGTGATAGGGCTGTGGAGAGCAAGTAAAAACATTTGAAGATAGTGTCTTGCACAATCGACATTCGCTTTGTTTCATATATATCCAATGCATCCGATCAAACTCTATAGCACGTTTGAGCTTACTCAATTTGAAGTTACTCAAATTAGGAAAATGCCAGGACAAAATGCACAACATTAGGCCAACCTTAAAAAAAACCCATTAAGAAAATGGCTTAATTTAAAAGGGAAATGACCCAAACTAAATACAGCTTGACTTGCAACAAAAATCTAATTTAAGCCTACTATAATGCATTGATCTGAAACTCAAGAAACATTTAGAAAACAAAACGGTCAATTTTCCTATTAAACCTCAGTTATTGGTTGTATTATTTCAATGCTTTTAAAAACACAATTCTTCAAGAATAACTGTAGTAGACCACAGTTTGAATAGAAAAACAGTATTCCAATTAATCCAAGTCAACAAACCATTTTATAAGGCAACTGAAGGAAAAACTAGGCAAGAATATTTAGGCATCAAAGAAAAAAATTAAAAAAAGGTTATTTTGGGGGTTTAAATTAAGCACTAGTATAATTGCAATAGCATTTATGAGATGGAAGCTCTTTTTTATCAAGAGAAAAGCTTCAAAAGTGCTCATGCAACACTTGAAAATGCAAGGTGCAAATGAGCAACAACAGTAACTAGAGCCCAGCAACTCAACTTTCATCTATGCACACAGTCTTTCCATTTACTCCCACCATCTTCCTCTCTCTCACTCATGCATTAATTTTTTAAGAGCTTAAATGGCCATCTTGGCAGAGGCTGAGGGCACAGAGTCAAGGGTTCTTACTTCCAGTAACAAAGTAGTAGATGTATTTGTCGACAGATGAGCCTGTAAAAACATGCTTGACAACACCAAACCGAGACCTTGTAATCTTTGTCATCATATGGTGTGGGACTTCAGTACTCCCACACTGTTGCAAGTGCTCTATTGCAGTTGGCTGTTGTGTAAATTAGGATTAAATTAAGATAAAGAAAAGGGCTCTTTGCCTCATATCATTATTCACACGTGCTCAAACGGGAAAATTAAACCTCAGACAGCATGAGAAACATGGGAGCAGCTGGCAGCCCTCACATAGACATGATCTCCATCGCTCTTCTCTGAGGACCTGGGCTCTCTAAGCAGAGCGGTCATTACTGGTAACAAATGGAGGGCAACATCATGCCAGATCACCGCAGATCTTCCTCTCAGGACCACAGAACTACTGCAATTCTGTAGCGGGAGACATTAGGGGTGAACAGTGGGTTTTTTTTGGTGCTGAAATACTTTTCCAGCGTAATGAGTGAAGACAGCTAAAAGCAAGCCATTTGTAGACTTCCGCTTTCCTGCTGTGATGCTAGATGATTTTGAGGGGTCCAACATGTCAAAACATGAAGTTGAGCCAGGACAACCAGTTTCCTGAATAACTAAATATGAGGAAGTGACTTGAAGAGGAATGAAAAACATTCTTTTATGCAATACCACTTAGTGCCACTAGGCTTAGTTTCCAGCCATTTAAACATTCTCAAATCAAGAAGGATTTTAAAGAGAAGTAAAAATTATTTACTTACCTTCACGATTTAAGACTTTTTTTATATTTTGGTTGGAAACAAGGCAAAAATACAAGTAAGAAAAGCCGTCTTTCTTTTTGGCGACAAGCCAAATCAGAGATGGAAAAAAGACATACTTCATAAGGGCTATAAACATACTATACTCAATTTCTACTTAAGAAAGCTTTATTTGAGAAACCAGGAGTATATCAATTTAATTTACCAGTTTAAGTTCAAAGAAATGCTTTCTTCCACTGCAGTAGTCAAGCAGGTAATACCAAACTCTGCTACTTTGCTTTGTTTCATAGACGGAGTCTGGAGGGGCACAAGAAAAGCATTTTCTTTCTGTACCGTACCAGTACTTCAAAGTCATACACCAACTGGTCACTGCAGTGCTGCTTCAAGTCGAACACACCGATTCTTTTCCCAAAACCTGTCAGGGTAGGGCCACAACATCACCTTAAAATGTGAAACAAATACTTTTCTTGTTCGGGCTTCAGTTGGCAAAAACAGGGAATCTTCTCCACAACAGAGCAAATAGCATCCTGTGTCTCCATGTCCGCTGTCATTTTAGATTTCCCTAACCTAAACTATAAATTCGGCGCTTAGAGTCTACATCACGGCTCTAAGCCCGCCTTCTGTTCGTTGATTGGACCAGCTGTTGTGGAGCCAGAGATAAACTGGGAACTGGTTTGCTGTATCAAACAGAGTACAGAAGCAAACTGAAATTCAGCAGAAGTACGAAGTCTGGCACAGGATAATAAACATTATGCAAAAAAACTAAACAAAAAAAAACTATTTATTGCTGATTCTAAGCGGTGTGGTACTCACTATGAGGTGTCTGTTTGATAAGATCATGAGTGTTATCACACAGACATTAACCAGAATTCAAAATCCTGATGATAAAAAAGGCTCTGTAAAATACAACAGATGCAATACAGTAAATGTTTCCCACACGATTCCTTTCATTGTGCTTAATCATTTCGTAGCGGAGGACGTTTTGCCAGTTACTCACAAAAGCTACGATGATTTAAAATGCATTAGTGTGCCCTGATTTCAGTCCTTCATACTGTTTTTCTCACAGATAATTAATGCTTACCAAAGAATTCAAGGAAAGTGAATTGCAAATTTATTTTTATTTATTTATTTAATTTATTTTATTACAATTTAATTTATTGTACAAGCATTAACTGGTGCTACTAGGTGGAAACCCTCAGCGCTGGGCCACTGCTTTTAAAAACTAGTTGAAGGTGATGAAAACACCACAAAACAAACAAGCAAACTATGTTTAAATAACAGGACCTGGGTCTCTTGCGTCATTTATTTCATACTAGGCTGAACTATGTTTGAAATGAGAGCTGCATCTCTTTCAATTCTTAGCCAAATACCAACCGCATTCTTGGATCACCGCTTGAGTGCACAGGACCTTCAAAGGCTTGCTTGCTTGGTTTTTTCTGGCACTGTCAAACGGTCTCCCCCATTCCCTTTTCACATACACATATCTTTTATGTGTTTATGTAGTACTCTTTTTTAAAGCTAGCAAGCCTTCTTAGCACTGAAGGACTGTATCACGGAGACAGATATACAAGCATATTAAACCGCTTGTAGATATTTTGATCACACGTCACGATACGAGTGAACAACGCTGTGGAAAAGTAGTCAGCAATTAAACTCTTAAACTCTATTCCACATGGCCTCCAGGACACCTCTCAAAGTAGACTCCATTTGTTTTCAGTTACCAAGAAACATTAACAGATCTTATTCAGGGTATGAAAACCCTGATTCAAAAATGAAAACAAGGCTGAAAATGAATTAGGAATTGGAAGGAATGTGTGTTGTGTGGTCTTAAAGATTAAATAAAATTGTAGCTTTGTGCTAACACTAACAATTTAAAATCATTCTACATTTGCATTAGTGTACACTATTAAAAGGAGCTTCATTTTCATTTTCAAGTAAAAACACTGGATCACTGGAAACCTGAAAATGTTACATAATATCCTATGTTTAATAGGGGTTGGTGAGGAATAGCGTGTACTGGACAGATTCTGGCTTGGTTTCTGGCTCGAGCCTCATAAGGAATGAGCCATGAACCTACATTACTGTGTCCTTGTAAGGCACTTAACCCAAGGTTTCTCCAGGGGGACACCATGGTTGTGCCAAGTAGGACAAGTTCCTGGAAAAGTATTAGGTTCGGGGAGTGAAAATTCAAAACGCTTTTCCATCCTTTCACCACTTGCAAAGAATTCAACAAGTTGGGTGGATTGTTTACACACTACCCTGTTGCTTTTCAATTTCTGGCTTTGTCATTTAAGAACAGAAACTAAGATGTGCTAGGTGCTTGACTTTAATCGAACAGTTCACCCAAAAATTTTAATTCTGTAATTATTACTCACCCTTATGTTGTTCTAAAACTGTAAGGCCTTCATCTTCAGGAGGACAAATTTTGACATTTTTTATGAAGAGCTTTCTCTGTGTCAACAGCACCAAATATGCTGTTCACACTATTTAAACTTTGATCTGAATGTAAAAAATGAATTATGTACAAATATAGCATGCATTTTACATATGTGATACTCTCCAAAATGGCACTATAGGTTGACTTGGAGAAGGAAAATTGTAGAATAATGTCATAATTTTTGTTTTCTTTGCACACTAATAGCATTCGTGTAGGTTCATAGAATACTGGTTGAACCACTGATGTCATGGGGATTATTCTAACGATCTCCTTGGACATTTCTCAGCCTTGTAAGGATCCTTGTTGTCTATGGAGGCTCAGAGAGCTCTTGGAATGCATCAAAAATATTTTAATTTGTGTTCCAGATGAATGAAGTTCTTACAGATTTGGAAGGACATAAGGATGAGTATGAAAGAATTTTAATTTCTGGTTGAACTATCCATTTAAGATTACTTTACACCATGCTAAGAACTAAATTCCATTGACGGGAATATTCTTTTTAGGACTAACAGAAGTTTTGAGGAAAATGAAGAGTTTACTTGCAAAAATCATTAAACACCACTATAAAAAGGAGCTGATTGCAATGTATTACTCTACACAGTGCAATATGAACCCTAAACACGTTTTGTCAAAAAAGCCAGTATTGTCTACTTTCATGGCATTTCAATTTCAGTTTTTACTATAGAAACCGATAAGTGCCCTTCTTTTTTTTCGACAGAAACCAGTTAGTTTATTTTAGCAAATCAGTGTCCTGTATTCAGGTCAGGTGATAAAGGTACTTTTAACTTGATAAAGCTCTG
The DNA here is from genome assembly GCA_034779775.1 of Enteromius afrohamiltoni. Lineage (NCBI taxonomy): Eukaryota > Metazoa > Chordata > Actinopteri > Cypriniformes > Cyprinidae > Enteromius > Enteromius afrohamiltoni. Next base: position 1,642,348 of record JAUYWG010000249.1, on the reverse strand, counting down.
ATATCTTTTTCAGGGCGTAAAAATAAAAATAAAAGCATTTTCATGGAAACCCAGCAAAAGCAGTGCCTTGAAATATGTTTGACTGTCTGCTTTTGCTATAAAACACCTGCTACTTTCATATCTTACTTGGCAAAATTGATCACAGGACCAACACCAAACTCTGCATATCTACTCTTTGCATGTCTGTTGGTTACATGTTTTGATTATTTGCTCAATTGACACAATCTAAAATATTACCAATCCATTTTACCTATCAACTCCCAAAATCAGTGTCGATGGCAAAAAAGGCCTTAAAAAGATTCTAGCCAGTAAGTTAAAAGATAAACTCATCTGCTAAGTGGCCATTTATCTACTAGCAAACAGTGTTGCAGCTTCTGTGCATTTTAGGTGACATTCGTTCACCTTTTCCCTGTTTGTGGATCACTGTCACTGCTTTCAGTTTAAAGGGCAAGGATGGGGGAGGGAGCCCTTCTCCCAGCACTGAAGTCCTCTTGTTCACTGCACGCTTCTCCTTCACATTAGTAAAGCAGCCAGTTCCCGGCTGCCCATTAGCTGTGTGACAGATCTGTAATAAACACAGCCTGTCACCTCTGAAGCCTGCTGCACATTTCCTGGGTAATATATAACCCCCCCCAATACCCACTCCCTTCCCCCACCACAGGGCTCAATAGACCTGAAACCCGATTTCTGTCGAGCATCCCAGCAGCTGCTGAAGCAAGAAATTCCACCGCACCCAGATATCCCTGGAAAATACATGAATATAAAAAAGGAGTCCATGAATAAATCAAAACCTCTTCTTTCACTTATCCTATGGAAGAGAATGAAAAAAGAGAGAGGCGAAATGAAGGAAAAAATAAAGAGACAAGCGCACTGCAGGGAGAAGAAGAAAGGGCGATAGGAGTAGAAGTTGTCAATAAGCATGGCCTCAGGCTACTGTAGCCCCTCAGTAAGGTAGCTTGAGGGTGGTGAGGTAACCCGTGGGTGATTTCACACACTTTTCTGCACCAATTGTGTGGAACAATGTGGCAGAAAATCTGCAGAATGGATTTAAATATGGTAAAAAGTGTTAAAGGAGCTGAGAGATCTCAGTAGAAAGTAACTAGATATGCATGTGAGAAACACTCTCTGAAATTGTCCAGAGGTTCCCAAATGTGTTGGAGAATAAAACAAATATCAGTCCACTTTTCATTAACTGAAATGAAACAATAACTCCAAAGTCTGTGAGTTGGTTTATTTTTATGGTATCACCTTGTAGATAAAGTTGCCCTTAAACAGCATGGAAAAATTAAACAAACTACAACCGATCGTTTTACATTCTGGTCAGAAAATGTCTTCTTGGACCAAGTAGGCGGTTTTAGCCAGAATAAGCTGCCAAGTGAACCATCATTATGCCAATAGTCAGAGTCCAGGATATGGTCACCAGAAGAACAAAAAAGATGACCTCTTTATTAAATTAAAGCTTTATTTGCTTAATCCAGACAAAAGTGGTTTCCCAAGGAAATAAACAGATCATCTACTTTACTTCAAGTCTGTCCTTCAGCAAAGCCATTCAGCACAGAATGCTAGAAGCTGGGCCACATATTATTAATGCATGCAGCTTGCAAGGTACGCTTGTTTGGATATTGAAGCCGTATTGATTCGAATAAAGCAAGAAGAGAGAGACAACCTTTAGCCTTTAAAAGGCTAGCATGTAACAGAATCACTGATGTGAGCTTGCAATATTCACACATGGCTGAAGCCACTCGTCAGGATATCTCCGATAGCTTGATGAAGCGAGGATGACCTTCAGTGCGGAGATGAAATGACAGGATAAAAGATTCCGGTGCCTGATGAACAAAAACCTCAGCACCCACACAGCTTTAATACAGTCATTTTAATCAGCGAATGGAAATTTCTTCGTAATGGAATGACAGAGTCCAAATTTCCCACATCTAAATGTCAGCAATTCCAGCAACAATGAGGGGTAGATGGATGGCGTTCTATTATACAAGTCAGTTTTCCATAATAGCTTTGTTCTCTGAGACCGCAAGCATATTTTTGCAATTGCTAATACATTTATCAACATGCTGTTGGATGATAGGGTACAGAAAAAGCCTGGAGAAAAAAAAAGTTATTTATACCACATTGTCTTATCTCAAATAATATTTTCTTTCGGTGCGTAAATCCTATTACTTCAGCTGTGATTTGCATTTGAAAATCAAGTGTTTTTGATATTTTATTTTACACACGGAGGAAAAAGAAGCGTTTTGGCTCTTTTTTAGAGCATCAGGACCAAAAGGGTGACACCTTGACCCTAATGTTGGATAAACCGCGGAAGACACGGTAGAGGTAAAGGGCAGGACATCTCTGTGGTGACTTCTTACTCTTCACTGCTCTCCCAGCTTATCAGTCCATATCTCCTCCCCCATTCCCCCTGTAAGGAGTTCACTGAGGTCGGCTCTCCTGAGAGCTCTGGGAGCTTAGGAGAGAATGAAAATGAATGGGAAACGGTGGCTAGACACAAGGTCAAAATGGATATAAAATTCTCCATTACGATATGAAAAGCTGGTGGTGGTGGAGGAAGGAAGGAGGGAGCTTCGAATGTCAGAGGGAAGGATCGCTTTTGAGGGCCTGGCTTTGTGCTTCCTTTATGTGAAAACAAAAGACCCCGAACAGTGAGTGGCCAATGCTCTTGTAAAAGCAATCACCCATGCTTGTCAGAGATGCTTTCCACCTGAGAATTCACTCATTTATTATCGTTGAAGTTATATAATAAATTGATCGTTTTTATTTGAGAAGCTAAGCAAGGTCAAATAGAAAAGAATGTGTAAATGTGATTAAGGAGGAACTGTCATGCAGATACTATCCAAGTGTGAATTGCTTCCAGTCTGTACTGTTAAATAACACCAGTGTTGACTGTCGAGCTGCTGTGCTCTGGGAAAACAGCACCAAACCACCTCCGTTAAGAGTAGAGATTTCCTATGAACATTTCTGTGGATGAAAAACGATAAATAGGCGTATTTGCAGGTCGAAGTTTTCTTTTCTTTCATTATATAGATCTTTATGCTGTCTGGTGACAAAACGTGGGTCATGTGACTGGAACAAGGAGGTCTATCATTCTTAGAAGAAAGCTAACATTCATCCATTAGCAATCCCATTCATCTCAATGGCACTTGCTCAGCTGGTGCAGGACCTCCCAGAAGTACACTACCATGATTTTTTCTTTTCTTCCTGAACCTACTCAAATCTTAAATCGAGACTATATTGAGCTGAGCTTGGTTATGTCAAACCTGGGAAAAAGGACGAGCTGGAGAACAATTGTTTTTATTCAGACAAACAACTATTTGTTTGTTTGTTAGAATTTTCTTACGTAAAAGCATATGAAGGTGTAGAACCATTTCAAGGATCATCAAAAGAAATGGACTGCACCTGTGTTCAATATGAGTTTCACAGACCATGTGATATTTCAGTGTTTTTGTATAATAAATCTGCAAAAATGTCAACAATTCAGTGTTTTTCTGTCAATATGGGGTGCTGTGTGTACATTAACAAGGGAAAAAATGAACTTAAATTTTTCACTCTTTGTTATACTGCAGCCATTTGCTAAAATCATTTAAGGGGGTCTGAATACTTTCCGTACCCACTGTATATAGGAGGGAAAACAAAGTCCAAATTCCCTTAATCATCAACACAATGAGAAAAAACAAATAATACATTTATGATGTGCAGCAAAATATAATTGAGTTTCACCAATTAGTGAAATGGTTTTAAGAAAAGAGCTAGAGCTTTGAAAATTACCATTTCCACCATCAGGGAAATAATTAAGAATTTCCAATCAACATAAACTCTTCAAGGACCACAACTGGAGAATTGCAGGAAATAGTTAAGTCTCAGGGTCAGAAAACCTTTAAAAACAATTGTCAAAGAGCCCCTACATCAGCACATGTTGTTCAGTAGGGTTTAAGAAAAATTCTCCTCACTCATACAAAAACAATCTCCTGCTTGTTTAGTTGTCAGACAGGACTGGAACTACAAATGGGACTGGCTTCTACGATCAGATGAAACAAAAAAATGAGCTTGATGAACACAGGGATAAAAAAAAAAGTACTGCATGTGTACAATGAAATATACTGCTGTATTTTTGATGTTGTGGGTCTATATTTCAGCTGGACCTGGACATCTTGTTTAGACACATGGCATCATGGATTCTATCAAATAACAACAGATAACAAATATATAACTGACTGACTCATATCTTATAATGGGCCTTGGTTGGGTTTTCCACTGAGATAATAATCCAAACACAAACATCAAAATAAAAACAAGAATTAGTCACTGAGCACAACATTAAGCTTTTGTCAAGGCTGTCCCAGTCCTATGACCTAAACCCTGCAGAAAATGAGTGAGGTGAACTAAAGAGGAGAAGCACCATCATGTAGCTGGTATTCTGAAGGATCTAGAGAGATAAGTGTTCTCTTTTCTCTTATCAGGTGTTCCCCAAACTATTCAGGTATTACAGGAGAAAACTCAGAGCTGTTATCTTGGGAAAATTATAATTCGGTGCCAATAATTGTGGCTAACATGTATTGGAGAAAAATATTTATTTCATCTATAGTTTTCTACCCATTTTCAATTGATTTGATTCAATGATAGGTTAGAATTTTGTGATTTTTTTAAATAAAAAATCTAATGGACAAATGCAGATTTATTTTCTCAGTCACCTTTGCTCAGATTTACGAAGGGACCTTGGCAGTAGTATTAACTTTCCATAGTATATTTGTACTGAATGAAACTTGTATGGTTCTCTTTCCAAAATCATGCAAATATGCTACCATTATTATTGGCATTGCCTAAAGATACGATGCACTGTGTGAAAATAGGTCTGCATAATGAATGAACAACCAAAGGGAACATTTCCCCACCAACACTGTACATCATCTTGCATGTGGAGTAAAATCCGCAAAAGCAATAATGAAAATAATATTTTTAATACCCTGCAAGACCAGTTACAACAATAGATGGTGTGCAACAGTATAGTTTGGCAGGCTTGATGCAGTAATGATATAGTGATTTTCAGTAATGTACAACAGAGTACATTAGATGTTTCTCAAGAAACATTTGATTTAAAACGTTATATCTTATGCTTTGGTGTGCCAACATTTCTTGTGCAAATATTGTATTATATATATTGTATTATATATATTGCATTACTGGATATAATTAAACATCTTAAAATAAATGTAAACCTCAGCACAGTAGCATGTGTGATATTGCCTTATAAAAAAAGTGTCTCATTGGGAGCATAATGAAACCTATATGTGTGTGTGTGTGTGGAGGCCTATATGATGCTTAAAACTGCTGCCCCCTTGAGCTGCTCACTAGGTTTACTGCATATGTTTAAATGTGCATCTGAGAGCATAGCAAGGGTGAACAACTAAAGCCGGCCTATGAAAAGAGGCAGACAGGACTTACAAATCTTGTGTTTCCCTTTCATGGGAAATTTCACCACCAACTCCTGGGGGTTGGAGCAAATGAAGACAAATGGAGAAGTCGACTCCTCGCTGATCTGGGGATACTGAAAAGAGAGAGAGGGGAAACAATGAGCTGTGTTCAGTCACTTGGTTACCACTCACAGAAAGCACAGCGGCTTTGAAAGGCTTCTCTTCCCCGTAATTGATAGGCAGCACACAGGAGAGGCGAAATTGACTGGCACTTTCATAAGAAAGGTGACATCTATCTAATCTGTCGGGGGAAGGCACAGGTCATCTTATTTCCTCCCGACCATCACAGAGTCGTATGATTGTATCACGGCATTCAAGAAGCACAAGCTTTTCACAGCACTATTTCCTCCCCCTACCCCCACACTAAAAGCGGCAAAGAGAGCTTGACACAATCAGGGCTTTTAAAAGAGAGCTGCAGATACGAGGTCCCTCTGAATACTTGAGTCGTCTCGCAGGAGATGTGGATAAATTCAGCCACTGCTAGATTTGCTTACACTCATGTTGTGATACGCCCACATATCTGATTAAAATGCTTGTTGGGAAATGTCGCTTCAAGATCAGCAGATGAGAGGTTGACAAGTACCTTTTTTTCTGAACTTACCATGTACGTATGTTAGGTTAAACATGGAAACGCCTACCTTACATGAAACATTTCAAATCTATAAAATATGAGGGAAAATCTCTGTTATTAGTTGTTAGTGGTCAACAATTGAATAACCTTTTCTAGCAGTGTGACGAATAAAAAGACAAAATATACACATTTTGCTGTTCATGTCAAATATCTTATTTGAAAATACAATAAATGATACACTGGTCATTGGGGGTAACGATCTCATTTGTGATCTTGAAGTGTTGCTGTTTTTGTAATCATTTCAGTATCAAGGATATTTTATTGATTTATGGTTTGAGTTAAAAATCTTTGTTTGTGTTCTAGTGAAGAAAAAATGTCACCTACATCCTGGATGCCCTGGGGGTAAGCAGATATTTTTATTTTTGGGTGAACTATCTATTTAAAGTGACAGCTGCCAAAAATACCTGCTGCTGCCTGTGCTATTACTGATAATTACACAAAAAAAGAAGCATAGAAAATCACTTCACTTTATGAAGAATCTAAATGTAATGTAACAATGTAATCTACAAGTTATCGGTAAACGTACAACACGTTTTCTTTTTTTTTAATATACATTATATTAGTTTTTGTCTTGGAAAGTTGTAATGGAAAGTTTATAATATAATTTGTTTTAAAATTTCTCAAAGATAGTTTAAAATACGCTTATTTTACCCTGTCATAAACAGCTCTAGAGAAATCACTCTTGTGTACTTCCCCTTTAAATATTCATGAGCTCCCCTGACCCCGCCCCTCTTTTCCAAGGCACTCTCGGAGGATCTTTTTAGGCGTATTCATAGTGAAACTTGCTAATTAGCACATTATTAGGAAAGGCCATTTGCAAAGATTCAATAAAAGACATTATACTCACTGCTTCTGCATGATTCCCGCAAACATAACCGCATTTCTGTTGATCAAGGGCGCATTTCCCTTCAGAACCAAACGTAACATTAATCCTCTGTGTCTTCAGTCCCTCAGATGTCAGGAGTAAATGACTACTGCTCTGTTCATTAATACATTCAACAACAAAACACCTCAATCTCTTAGGAGTCCTGCTTGTCTCT
>JAUYWG010000249.1:1624177-1635097 GCA_034779775.1 Enteromius afrohamiltoni | reverse complement strand
CTGATGACGACTCACTCAGGACGGGTCTGAGGTAAGACACCAGTTCAGTCTGTGTGACACGCCGCTGTCAATCAACTATTGTGGGAGTGGTCTCTGTCATTTGCATTTGAGAATGGCTTGATTTCAGAAGAGGCAACTTATTTTTATTAAATAAAAAAAAAACTACTTGTGGATCTTTATCATTTATCACTGTACACACACTCCCAACACACATTTCAGTCCAAACGGCTTGTAAAAGTGCATGTAGGACCGGATGACCCCTTTAAGAACTAAGACAACAACAAAAACTATATCATGATATATAGCATAAAATTACTTATGTTCCACAAAATTCATTTCAGTCATTTCAGAGAGGGGAGTGATTCATAGAGATAATTCACTTGTTTTCTTTGGAGAAATGTGCACTTATAAATTTGGATTTTATGTTGGAGAGTCTCACAAAAACATGTTTCAAAAAGAATTTTAATAGAAGAAGTAACTGCAGAGTGCAAAGATTAAGCGTGTGGGCTAAGACTCATTTAAAAGGATGACAGATTGCATGATGGGCCGGTGGGAGGATTACTGAACAAAAGCCTAACAGCACTATTCCTTAATAGCTTCCCTGAATGCTCTGCCTCAGTCTTCTTATTTGTAAGACAACCTTCATAAAGCCTCTATATATGCATCTCAAATTAAACAGTGAATAAAAGCAAGAGAGGAGGTGCTTTGTTTGACAAAGGAACGAATCTCAAATTTCAGCCAACCGCCTTAAAAAGAAGCCTATAGCCACAATGGAGGAGATATATATGACTAATGTTCAGAATCTAATAATCTTGATCAAAGAATGAACTCAAAAACATTTCCCTTTCATCCTTCCATGGCTAATTAGGATTTAATGCTGCTGAACTGCACTGGCCAGCTCTCCCCTCCCCCGCATGACAGTTTCAATACCTGACTAATTGAAAAGGCATGTCACATTCATATCCATCCACTGAATAAAGGCTTGCATTCAAAAGCTTTAGTCGTATCACTGAGATAAGATACAATCTCAACATCAGTCATTAAAGTAATACTGTGGGTTAAATATAACTTAAGTTCTATGGAACGCAGATGTAGCTTTCTGCCCAGTAGACAGTAGTGTAGGCTTGTTCTGTTCATAGGTTTTACTTTCTGTTTTGAAAGCTTAGCAGAAATGTGATTTTATTTTTGAGCTTATAAAAATCTACCACTTTAGGTAATTGAAGTTGTGGTCATGCAATATTCATTTTTAACTCTGCTTACATTTGGCAAATAGTGTTTTTATAAACATGTTTGGGCTGGAAACATTCATTATATTTGCAATTACAAAGTGCATCAGCTTTTTAGGATTTTATGTTATTTAATTATTAATTAATAATTGACCTATCCTTACCATAACATACGTCTGTGTGCCGTATTATGAGTCAATATTAGCTTTCTGGGGCCGGTTGAACCAGTTAGATGTAAAAATGTTGGGTGTAAATCCTACGCTGCACTGTAAAAAAAAAAATCTGTCAAATTTACGGTAAAAACCGGCAGCTGTGGTTGCCAGAATAAAACCGTGAAAACGGAAACAATATTTTTTTTTGTATTTACCATAATTTCTAATTATAAACCATAATAACTGATATAATGTTAATGTACCAACCTATGAAAGTAGTGGAATCTATTTTGTACACTGATAACCAAATTCAGGTGGTGATGTGAAAGTCACATGATTAACCAAGGCCCATCACAAGTAGCTTTTAAATACTAACATATATAGAAGGTGCTCAGCGTCATTCACACACTAAACACCATCATGGTAAGAGTTATTAAACTGAAATGTGCAATAAACATTCATTTAACAACATCAAATGTAACACACAACCCTAATAAACATAAAAGATACAAAAAACGAAGTTATTTTAAAGAAAAAAACATCAAATTCAAACAAATTTGTCACACATTTTCACACCGTGCCATGATTTAATTGAGTAAACACTTTCTAATAAGACAACATTTGCACGTTCCCATGACAGATTTCTGCAAACAAACATTTAACATTAAAGGGTTAGTTCACCCAAATATGAAAATTATGTAATTAATTACTCATCCTCATGTCGTTCCAAACCCATAAGACCTTTGTTCATCTTCGGAAAACAAGTCATGATTTGTTAGGTCATCAAAAATATCTTTATTTATCACTAGGTGTAAGATTTAGTCTCAGATGGTGCAGAAGGTATTAATTCAATGCATGCGTTACATCGCATTTAACGTCCATCCTAGTCTTAAAACCGGCTGTATGTCCTGCTGGCGCGTCGAGCCTCTGATGCTATTTAACAGTTCTGTGTGAGGAACAGACCACAATTTCAAATTGTTATCCACAGAAAGTCTCTAAACGTTATCTCGCATGATATTCACGCCATTCATGTTTTGCGTCGACTGCAACTCAGTTAATCTGGTTCAATACCAGCATGAATAATTTATTCCCCTGTCCGACAAATTTTTTTTTTTGCAACTCACTGACTAGATGATCCAGACGTAGCAATTAGCAGCTAAAATTGTTTGAGAATAATGACTTTAATTTCGGTTTGTTCATCACACAAAGCTATTTTATAGCTTTAGAAAGCTGGGAACAGTGCACATGTCATGTTGGCTACTTACATTTTAATTTTTACGCTGTTTTTAAAGCCTGAAAGTCTCCATTCATTGTTACTGTATGAAAAAGAGTGACTAGTGCAACCTTCAAAGCTTCTTTTGAGTATTATGAAAGAAAAAGTCACATGGCTTTGGGGCAATACAGAAGTGAATAATAAAGCACAGAATTATAATTTTTTTACCTATTGATTAAAGTGTTATAGTTATTATTCATTCAAAACAGTTTGACAGTCGCATATATGCTTTTTGGTTATGGATGACAAGCTTCTACTGCAAGAGCAATTATTACTCTTGCACATTTTCCCAGTGTTTTAAAAATATATAATACCTTCTTGCATCAACTAACATCAAGCCACAAATGCTATTTAACCCACAAAAACTCCTTTAAAAAGGAAAACGTGATGCAAAAACCCCTCACCGAATAGCATTTTAGACAGCTCACACCATGTCGGCATGTATTCCAAAACACTCAACCAGCAGAGTGCAAAATGTGTGCGCAGCCACAACTATCTGCTGACAGGGTGCCAGATAAGTGGAAAGACTTTATTTTTTTCCTCCAGGCTGGGATCCTGCCAGTGTGTCCCAGCTATAAGCAGTGTGATGAGAGATTCATATTGTCCAGTGCAGAGGAGGGCAGCAAAGGGTGAGCAGCCCTTGCCAGGGAACATTATAAGATTAGTGAGCAGACAGAGCACACCATAGCCTATAAGCCTCCCCGTGTCCCTAAACAAAGACAGCCTGGTGCTTTAACTAGCCAATGGAGCAATGAATCTGAGACTGGCTGTCTGCTCACCACTGCAGAGCAACAACCTTTCAGCTGATGTCCACAATTAGATGGCCGAGGCAGGCAATCTCCTGCACTGTGGCGCAGTGGTAATAGGGCCGGCCCGCTTGGCTGCACTCAATCTCGGCCAAATAAAAAGGGTTCATTGGCACAGACACCCTGATACAGGAGAAGCACTAAGGAAGAGGTCCTTAAACAGAAAAAGGGAATAGAGAAAAAGGCAGGCTGTCAGGATCACTGCTTTCATGCTCTATTTCAACATTTTTAAATGTACTTCACTAGCATAAGACCAACTCTCAGTGGAAAATAAAAAGCTCAGCAGCCTTTTCAAAAAACAAAACAAGGGGGGAAAAAAAGCCTGTAAACCCCTGCAAGCCAAAGACCATCTGGGAGCTGTAGTGAGAAAAATGCCTGAGCAGCATTCCAGCTTCGTGACGGCTAACAGTGAATAAACCATGAAACGCTAAGAAGAACTAACAGCTTTCTGAGCTCTTACTGCTATTATACCTCAATGAAACTGATAGACATTCTTGACAGGCCGATTAATTGGCTGATATTGTTACTAATAAAAAATGTTAGCTCTCTCTTATGTCAAAATGACAGCTTGTCAACTGATAGCAAACATTTTTGCTGTGAACTTTGAGAAAATATAGTGTAAAATAAGAGTTAATTAATGCAATGTTTAAAGCAGCTGTCAACTACAGCTTGTCAGGCTTCAAAAAAGGAGGAGGAAAAGAACAAAGTGGATATATCTACTATAGCCACTAACTTTTTGCTTTTTTATCTTGTTTGGAACATGTTCACTGTATACTGTCATTGTATGGAAATTACAATTAAAATAATGTCAATTTGTTAGGAAACAAATCATGTTTCATGAAGAAAACTACATCTACAAAAAATACATAAGAGGTACAGAGAGCTATAACAGCACCCCTTTTGTATAGAAATGTTTCAGCATCTTTGCATTATACGTTGTTGTTTTAACCACTGCATGTGTGGAACTTCTTTGTGAGCAAAATGTAATTTCAAACTAGAGTGCAGATGGGGCCGCATTTTTCTGTCCGTCCGACAGAGCTGTAACCGAACACGACCCGGGTATCCATCCTCTATTTCAAACTGAGATCCCCTCAAGAAGGGCACATTATCATTTATATTGATATACTTTGATGCTGCGAACATATGTGACACATTCATAAGGACACAGCATGAGATGCTGCTTGAAAAGTGCACGATTTAAGTAGACTTATACATGATACGTGCTTTATATTAAGTGCTTCAAGCTAAATCACAAACCTATACGGCTTGCCCTACTGTGTGTTGTTTAATGTATTTAAGATGGGCTTTCATCAGCTCAACATCTTATGGTTGCATGCATGCAAAGTATTATAATATATGAACAGTTTGGTTTCAAAACGCTATAAATCCATTTCGATTAATTTGAGTAAAAATGCTATACGCTGTATTGACAAAAACATCAGTGGCATTAATAAAAAACACATACACTGACAAGCTACACAGTCGAATGCATTTCGTCCGATTATGAATGCGATATTTCGTAGCTTGTCAGTCATCTACGGCTCTGTCATTGTGCGGCCCTAATTTTTTTTGTTTGTTTGTTAATCACGAAGTACAAAGTAGATGAGGAAAACTTGGGTGTTTTCAAAGCACCGCCATTACTGGTCCTGTTTACAGTGCGTGGAATGGTGCGTTGTGATTGGTTGAGCAGATATATTGCATTCTGCAGTCAGGAACCAACTTTTGGTTGAAAAATTTTTACTTAATTTTTGTGTTATCTAATAGATAATAAACTAAATTCATGATTAAATGTGCAGACACATACCTGCAAAAGTTTGTAGGCAAAAAATGTCCAATGTCTATCGTAGCAATGCATGATGAACTGCTTGACGTGTCAACTTTCTTGTTCATTTAAAAACAGCTTACATTGAAAACAGACTGCCAAAACGACAGGTTGTGAAATGTCCCATTTTATGACGTAACGGTGTGTCTAAACACTGCCTCTACAGAAGATCAACGCCTGCTTCTACATCACTGCCTGTTTGGCACGTGGTATGTAGTAGGTAGATGACAAAAGTTGCAAACACAGGTGTACGCATAAACCAAACGATAAACTTTTTTTTAATTAACTTATTTCAAATTAAGTTCCAGACAACCCAAGTAAGAACTGTTGTTCACTTCATTTTACCACACAGTCTTTTACAAACCAGGCACAATTTGACACAGGATTTTCATTTGAAAATAAAAACAATGCTATGTTGACTATATTGGATCCAATGTAGCCAATTTAAACAGTGTTTACATGACGAGGGTCAAAAAGAGAACAGAAAATAGCCTATTACTTCTAAATTATGATATTTCTGTAATACTAATATTACATTATAAGTGGTCTGTAAAGAACAGTTAAAAATAATGAACTAAAAAGACTAAATACATGTTAAAACAATTTTTAATTATTTCTAATTATGCACTTAATAGTGAATCTCTAAACAAATCTGCCTTAAGGCCCGTTCACACCAAGCACTTTAGCTGTTAAGATAATGTTAACTATATTTGAGTCCACACCAGTGTTCGATATCGTCTGATTATTAAGCTCAAGAATGTATGCCGCTTTAAATTCTCAAGCATGTGATAACAGGATTGATTCTGATTGGCTGTCAACGTTTCTATCATTCAACAGCTAAAAAAAATATTGTTCTGAAAATGATTCCAAGGAAATTGTTTCTCTGTACCTTTATTGTTATAGTTGTGGTGTGGATGCTGCTATTCTATAACAATGAGAACGATTTTTAAAACTATATCTTTATTGTTAGGGCTTCATAGGACTTTAGTCAATGGAATAGCTTTGGGGTTCAAGGGGGTAAAGTCTTTGTAGAGGAATAGGATCTTACAATACACTGGAGAAACCCTGCTGATATTTCACAGAAATGCAAATGTGGTTTTCTCATGTTGTCAGGTTTTAATAAAGAGATGTTTTTTGAGTTTTCCAAACACTAATAAAGTGGCTTAGTACTGGATCAGGAAAGCTGAAACCAAAGCATTCCAGACAAGCGGAAACTTTTGAAATGCAGTTATTTATATTTATGGCAGGCAGAGCTGCTCTGCAGTGATTAATATTTAAACATACTCCTTCACACACAAACACAACTGGTGTCAAGTTGGAGCGCAAATTAATTATACAGCACTGTCCAACACTGCCACTAGTGTTTTTACATAATTCATGTCTCAGCCACAAGAAAATTCATGTCCAGCTATTACCGCTTCACAGGCTGCCACTGTGTCAATCAAGCTGATGGTAAACGCTCGCCTTAATGCATACTGAACAGGTAATGTTCCTCTCAGACGCAGCAGCGCAAAACTTCCAGAAGCAGCTGGGCAGTGGCCCACAGGGGCTAAAAAACGGCGTTGTAACGCATTGATTGCCCTCGTTTAAAAAGAGTCACTGTATCAGGCTCCTGCTGAACATGCATAAGCAGAATGAAACACTAGCAGGCTTCCAATGAAGCCAGAGCTGGCCGAATTGCAGGTTCTACATTAACTTTCGACAGACCTTCACTTACTGAAAATCATGGCCTAGCGAATGGGGAAAAAAAATGTTTCACAAGATGATGATAGATTTTATGAGGTCATTTATTTTGTTGGTAAGATTTACGTAGTCTAAATGTTTTGCTCAGTTTCAGGCCCCTAAGCTTTGCCTATGACCTCACCTTTGAGAACAAACCACAAGCCACGAGAAAACAAGGTCGCCTAAGAATCAACCAGACACTGAGTTAGACACAACAACCCCACTAATATTCTCAAAACAATTTCTGTCAGAGAGCAATGTTAACAGCAGAGACCGCCAGGACTGGTTATGGATGCAGACCAAATTATTTAGCCTCTAGCCTTATGTTCACTTTGAACGTGTAGCCTATGCATACGATTTCTTGGTGAGCCCTCTACAGAATGTGGTCCATTAACCTTCATCCCATCCCAAATACTCTTCTATTTAACTGTCAGTGTCCAGAGAAGTCATAACCACAATAATGGACATGCCTATTAGCTTTGAACTCAAGCGCCGCGAAGAGCATATGTGGAACTCTAGCTTTCATTCAAGAAATGATAGCTGCTAAACTGCAAACATAGCAAACCTCATGCCTCCGAGAGGGTTTGACATTGAAACCCAATAAAAATCCCAACTTGGTTTTTCTCAAGAGCGTTATTAAAGGGTTGGCTTTCCATCTGGATCAAAGCTCAGCAGGAAATTCTGCTGCTAAACTTAATGCACTTTTGAAATAAATCTTATCAGCCACACAAATCTCACTTCATCCGTCAACACTGACCATGTCAAGAACTGAGAAATGACAACAGTCCAACAAGCAACCGTTTCTTCACCCAGAGGTCTTGACATGAAGTAAGAGATATGTTTATGAGCGTGTCAGTAAGTAGACTTGAATGTTTGCTTTGATTGAGGTTCTGGACCTCAGCCCATCTATGTCTGCTGGAAGCCGTTGCCCTGCGGTGAACTTCCAGTTGCTCCCACAAAGTCCCATAAGAGGAAGACTAACTGGCCACGAGAGGATGCCTTTCATCCAGATACCCCCTGGCTCTACTGACACCTCATTAAACAGACCTGGAAAAATAGCGAATGGGAAAGAGCAGGGAGGGTTCAGCCACAACATGATCAGCTGAACAGGGAAACGGTAGAACAAGCACTAGTTCTGCAGGGCAGTTCATTAGGGAATCCCTTAAAAGAAGAAGGTGTTTTTTTTTTAAGAACAGTGCTTAAGAGGGTGCAACATCCCTTCCCGTAAAAAGGTGCAGCCCTGACAAGAAACAGGACGAAGGATTAAAGCGGCACAGAGTCTTTGATCCAACGGGGTGGGGTTGGCTTAGAGGGGCATGCCTTCCAGAATAACACAGCCGAGTTTGAACATTCTGACCCACGACACCCTCAGCGGGTCTCTCTGCTCACCCTGTCAGGAAGACGGATGCCTATGGAGCAGCGCTGCAGTGTATGGCTGACGAGGTGAGCTCTGCACAGCCTGTGTCTTTCTCTGACTGACAGCTTCTGGCTCACGACCGCAGGCCGGCTGGGATAAAGGAGGAGAATGTCAGACGCATTAACGCCGCCTCAATTCAGTAGCTGTGGTGCAGGGTGACACCTGCCACTAGCGCTGGGTGGGGGACAGGGCCACAGTTCTTTACCAAACCCAGCTGAGCACCTGCTGGACTCCACACGGCCTCCATTCATGAGGGCAAGTGAAAAACGACCCCTCGCTGACCATAACAATAATCTTTAAAAAAAATAATAATTCTACCAACTGAACCAATATTGACGTAGGACAAAGCACCATCAATTGCTGTTCACACTGATCTAAATTAAAGGGCGTAGATTAATTATGGCAATAAAAGCTTTGTCGAAGATAACAGGCATGGGCTGTTTTCGGCCAATTTGAATGTCCCTTTAATTGATAATGAAATATCAGGTTTGTACTGCATTTAGTTTATTTTTATTTATTAATTTATTTTTAAAATGCTTTATGTATGTTTTGAAAAACCTCTAACATTGTCAGCATACCTCAATTTACCCCAGAACTCCTAATACTGTGACATTTGCACATATACATATATATATATATATATATATATTTTTTTTTTTTTTTTCTGATCACATGCTTAAAAAAGGCATATTAATGTTAAGTGTATGTGTTAAAGCTAAAGTTCTGACATGAAAAATAAATGAACACATCTTTACAGATTTGTTTTTTTAGCACAAACTACAAAAATATTGATCTTAAATAACGTGATGAAGGCTAATGTTATCAGTGGGGTTTTTTTTTCACCAAATTTTGCTTTAAAATCCTCGAACATTTCAACCATTAAAACATTTTGAAATAGTTGACTGATTGCTGTAGTCTAAAAAAGTGTTTAGAAGGACCCTACCAGAATAATTAAATTCATTGAAATTGTAGAGCTGTCAAAATTAACATGTTAATAGTGCAATTAATTTGTTTTGGGTTTTTTTGTTTGTTTAACATTTCACGCAGCATTTTTTTCCCCCCTGGCATCTTTTCTGATTATAGCCTTACAGTAAACTATATGGAAACACTAAGAAGCATGTGTGACACAAAGTAACTAAATATTAACAAATAATTACTTTTAAGTGAGACATATTATGAGCCTTTTTACAATATATAATACATGTCTCAGGGGTGTCCCCACAGACAGTGAATGTCTGAAGTTTCAGTTAAAAATACCCCAAAGACCATTTATTATATTATTATTTTAAGTGGAAGCTGAATTGGGCTGTTTTTTGTGTGCATGTCTCTTTAAATGCAAATGAGCTACTTCTTCCCTCTTCCTTTTGCAGAATAGAGCTGTGTCACAGCTCATACCAGCTAAAAAAAAACATCTGTTTGTTTATGATTATAATCATGCACTTTAAACCGTATTACTGTAAGCTTCTGATGCACGGTTTTCTTAGTGCACTTGAACTGAAAGCAAATGTCACACATAATATAATATACTGTAAATAAATCAATAAATACAACAGTTAGCATGTTTTGCTCACACTTTAAACATGGCATTAGGACTGCTAAACCGCAGCCACTGGTTATCAAAACGATACACTGTGGGGGGGTTTATAGATTTATGGATGCTGATATTATAATCAGATCCTTTTGCAACATCACAAGGGGAGCAGAATCAGACACGCTCGTTTTTCAGACGCTTACAGAAAAAGGCCAAAACAAAAGTTACAGGGTTAATCCTTTTCACATTTCTTGGTTGGTAGATGCACCGGGATTTTTATGATATGTCACCTTTAAATTATACTGTAACGCTATAATTAATGTCTAAAAGTGAAAATGCTTTTAACTGAGACATCAGTAACTTTTTTACTAGTTTTACAGTACTGGTATCAATGGCCTTCATTAATAATAAGCTACTAAGTAATAAAATGCCATTAGACATTTTAAATGTCTAATATTTATGTTTCTACATTAACTACTACGTAGATTTTTAAACTGACTGACAGACTCAAATCATACAAAAAAAAAAAAAGAAATCTGAGTGAGTAAACAATAGCAATTTTCATTTTTGGGTGAACATTTAATTTCCAAATATTCAAATAAGCCTGAAATATTTTCAGGCAAGTGCTGTAGTAATAAGTCTATCTGAGCTTGTCATTCAGTATGTCCAGTCTCTGGGAACATTCTACACAGTGCTGCTCTGACCTCTCCAGCACAGAGAGAGGGAGGGGGCTTCAAAGCACCTCTTCACACAGCAGATAATGAAGGCAGCTACTGGAGAAATTGAATTCCTAACAACCACATCCTTACACACTATACTGACAGGGAAAAACAATGTCTGCGGGGGGAGGATAGGTAGGGCAATAGAGAGAGAGAGAATATAAGATAGCGTGAGAGAGAAAAAGGACTGTCTCGGTTTGGCTCAGATCCAGTTCAGCCACTCTGGGCGTCTCTCCCACTGGAGGAAGGCTT
>JAUYWG010000249.1:1597294-1608346 GCA_034779775.1 Enteromius afrohamiltoni | reverse complement strand
AATGGGTGTGTCAAACAAAGGAGAGATGTAAAACGTGCAGTGTTGGGGGGCCTCCAGGAACGTGGTTGGGAACCACTCGCCTAGACAAATATTTAAGTGGATAGAGATTGTATAGTTTTGACAAGGTTTACTTTGTTTGGTAAAGCTAAGTCTGTTCTCTTACTGTACATAGAAAATGAATGGGATTTGATGAATGGGTAACTGACTGCACTGTATTCCATATTTTTAATGGTGCTTCTCATTATGTTATTTTTACAGTAACATTACTGTATTAAAAGGTACACAAATAGGCTTTGTTTTCTGAATAATATAATTTGCATGTGCTATATTTGTTTAATATTTGTTTGGGTCCCATAAGCCTCCAGCTTTACTAGTCAAACTCATCCACTGTTCGTGAAAGCTACAACACTTCTCATGCGTTCTCAAGGACATGCTCCAGAGAGCTTTCACTTGTGATAAAGATTGGTTACAGAAAAGTGCAAATTCCTGCCAAGAGATTCACACTCTTGATCACAGGCCGAAACCCTCACTGTCCACATCAAGTTATTTTGTTCAAGAATGCCCTATTGATACTAAAGGAAGATTATAGCACATGTTTGCCAAGTTTGTCAGCCTCAAAATGTCTGGTACGTCTACTATGTGACCCGACCTGTGTTTGTTTGGAAAAAAAAAAATACACATCCTCTCTCTTCTTGGAATTTCTTAAATATGTGGTTTCTCTTCGGCTAGATCAGGTTTATGAAGTGTGAAGTTCCTGATGTCCTTAGGCTGTAGTAGCCATTAGTTGATTGAGCTGGGATGGTAAATAAGATGCAGCGTGGACCATGGGGCAGAATCTTCCTGTAAATCTGTTGCTATCCTTTAAGTAGAGTGCTGGCCATCTGCTCTGCTGCGAGGTCCCCAAATCCTCAGAGAGCTCAGCGATGTGCACCTCTAATACACTCCTTATGGCTCCTTATGCAATCTGGTTAGGCATTATAGAGTGCACTGAGGTGGACATGAGTGTTTTATGTGTGCATGTTCATTTAACACTGTGTTGTGAGCCAGAAATCAGAAAGTATGATGCAGTGTATTTAGTTTTTATTTTTGTTAAATATTTGATTTGTTACAGTATAACACAAAACATTATATTTCAATTCGGTATATATGATGACATACTGCAAACACTATGATATAATATATGCTAAATATTTAGCATTTAGTTTTTTGTATGCCATAGTGCAGCATATCTGTGCAGTGCACTAATATTGAAATTCAATGTAATGCCATTAAGTTGATAATTATTGTCATGTTGTTATTTAATGAATAATTGCCATTAACTTTTTGTTCTAGAATTTTAAAACATCACTACATTTACATAATGTGAAAGTAATTATCACAACATAATATGCTTTAGATAGAGATTTAAAGGGTTGGTTTACCCAAACATTCTGTCATAATTGCTCGCTCTCGTGTTGTTCCAAACCAATGAGACCTCTGTTAATCTTCCGAACACAAATTAAGATATTTGTAATGATATCAGAGAGCCATCTGACCCCCCATAGACAGCAATACAACCGAAGTGATCCCAGATCCAGAAACTTAGCGAAAACACTGGTAAAGAAATCCATGCGACATCAGTGGATCAACCTCACTTTTGCGATGCTACGAGAATACTTTTTCGCGCGAATAAAACCAAAATAATACTATTTACTCTTCTCCCATTCTCGACGCATCGTATACGCAAGCTTTAATGTTTTTGACGTAATCAGCCTCGTTTCGTCCAGGGGAAAGCATGCGCATGTGTGTAATCTGCGGCTGTTTGCGCCTAGAAGAAAGTGTACGCTTACACAGTAATGTTCTCTAAAATGACGGAAGACGTAAGTCATAGGAGAAGAATGGTTGAGTATATATGTTGTTTTCGTTTTTCTTTGCAAAAAAAAAATTAAATAAAATAAAAAGTATACTCATATCATAGCAAAACTTAAGTTGATCCACTGATGTCACATGGACTGTTTTTGCAGTGTTTTTACCATGTTTCTTGACCTAAGATCATTTCAGTTGTGTTTCTGTCTATGGAGGGACAGATGGCTCTCTGATATCATCAAAAATATCTTATTTTGTGTTCAGAAGATGAACGAAGATCTTATGGGTTTGGAAGGACATTAATTAATTAATGACAGAATTTAAATTTTTGCGTGAACTAACTCTTTAAATTGAAATTTAAAATAAATTATTAGTTTTAAATATGCAAATTTCAGAAAAAGTGATGGGATTTATTGGATGGATAAAATATGATGATTGTAGAATATGATTGTTTGCATTTTGAATGCTTTTCACCTGCGGTTACAATGGTATGCAGTATGTACTAACATGCGAAAGCTATGCTAGTTTTTCTAAACGTAGCCAGTGTATTGGAAACCAGCTACAGGATGATAGGATCTGTTAGTTTTGCCGTAACACTCTGGTATCCATTTCCTTAACAGCTATTTTTCCACAAATGGTATCCAAACATTCTACGTGAACCAGTCTTGGACTGCAGTTAAGCCCTAAAACAATCCTGATGTTTAAAAGATGTCTAAATGCAAGCCCATTGCTCTTCTAACACTACTCAGTGTGCTGCGAATGTCCCTGTGTAGATTGAGTCTGTTATATCAATAACATTACTATGGAGGACTGAACAGAGACCTCAGTGAGGCCTGTCTCTGCACCTGAGAGCGCTGGCTGGCCTCCAGATATCAGTCTCAGCCGCACAAGAGGGGGGCTCATTGGATCCTGATGAGAGACGGGCACCAGCAGACAGGAGCCACATTGACCTCACAAGCACAAATAAATAAAGGCCTGCTCCTGAACGGGCTCCTGTATTGAAACACCGAAGGCTGTTAGTGTTTGAGTTGGTGTTTCAAAGATAGCCTGTGCCCTCAGCTGAAATAACACATTAGATACTGAAGGTATAGAGTGAGGATTTGTTTAGCTTCAAACAAATACAGGTCTGTGGGCGCTATTTAAGTAAATTAACTAGTTTGTTGGACGTTTATAGCCAAGTCAGATGTATTGTGTTAAACATTGACATTTATGTACCGTTTATAGTAATTTAACAAAGCAATTACCATGTTTTTATTTTGCATCAGTGTACACAGTGCTTCTGAAACGAATAGTAACCCTTGGAGACTATTCAGGCATTATTAAGTGGATGGTTGTGAATCGAGTTATTGTGTGTCTGTTGGAGAAGGTGGCAGCTGGTGATTTTGGCAGCCGGCTGATTTTCTGTGCTCTGTTGAGAGCAGATAGTGACCCAGTGTGTATTGAAACACAAATCTGGCCATTCTTGATAGTAGCTGTTAAATCAGTCTGTATTAATCACTTAAAAACTGTAGCTAATCATTTAACTTTATCTGTAGGTTTGTAGGTTTTGTGAAATTGAGTGGGATTACTTGACTTGATTAGTGTACTCTTGCTAGTGAGCATGTCTATGAATGCATAACATCCAGACGACACGCATGTATGTTTTGCAAAGTTTGCGAATTCATAGTGTGTTTGATGGACAATGAACAAAAGATTGCATGCATACTATTTATGCAAAGTTGTACTGTAATCTGCTTCTCTTTTCAGAATGCATTGCTGTTAGAAAAATTTGAAATTCAAATATACCTGAAACAGTGTTGCATCTTGTTGAACGCATGATCGTTTGTAAAATTTCAGTTTAAGTAGAAAATTGTGAATATCCGTAAAACAAAAATATTGATTTAATTGATTGTTGGTTACTCAAATACTAATAGTGGGCAATACCAGCGAGGTTAAACACGTCATGCAGTCTTACAAACAAAATGTATTACTTATGTCCATTAATTTATTATTGCATTGGTGATATATTTTCTTGTGATAGATACATTTCCCAAAAGCATTGTATATGTTTGGCGCCAAGGGCGTCTACAGTCTACAGGGGTTGGACAGTGAAACTGGAAAACTTATTTTAGACCACAGTAATTTATTACTGCCTTCTTTAGCTGCCAAAGGACCATCAATTTGTCTTAGGAATGACAGATGCAAGTCCTGCACAGTGGCCAGAGTGATTCTGAGCCATTTCTCTTACAGAGCTGTGTTCAGGTCACCATTTGATGCTGGTGGATGGAAAAACTTGCTCCCCTAAAATGCCCCAAAGTGGGGTGATCTTCGTCTTCATCAAACAACTTTGTCATCTTCTGTGTAAGGGTGTATTATCATCCTGATACATGACACCACCTTCAGGGTACAATGTTCAAACCGTTGGGGGGCATACGGTCTTCCAGAATGGCTTGATATTTCTTGCCAGGGACGTGCCTATCTGATATTACTGTCTAAACAGTGCACGCAATAGTCTGGGTGGGTAAGCCTCTTTGGGGCTTCTCCACACCGTCAGTGAAAGTGGACTCATTAGAGAGCAATGCAAGTTTCACTTTGGCCACAGGCCAAGATTTGCGCTTCTGAGACTGATAGTGACCGAAGGTTTGGCTGTAACAGCCTAACCCTGTGTAGTGCTCAATTTGAAATGCGCATTTAATTTAATCAGTGAGTTAACAGCTGTGGTTTTTATGCTTTTTGGATATAATCCGAAATAGTACCCGGCCACCTCTTTCAGACAGCTTCCTCATGCGTGGACAGTTACTAATGTTGGATGTGGATCATAATTTGTGGTGGTATGCCAACATTACCCTGGATACTAATGCTCTCAGTACACCACAAAGACTTGCTGTCCTGGTCACAGGTACACCGGAGAGACACGCACCAACAATTTGTCCCCCTTTGAACTCTGATATGAGGCTTCCATTAGATTGTGTGGATTACAGTAGCTGTGCTATTGCTCTGCTAATTCATCCTCTCGCACTGACTGCCATTCCTGATGGATTGTAAATAAGTAAAGACTGTCCACGAGACCATGCATTTGGACATAAAACCTCCAATACTGGACTGGATGATTTATTGTAAAGTAATTGAAACTGAAATTCAGAACTTTTAATTAATGTCATTTTCCTATGTTATTTAAATGTTTTTATTTAT
The DNA here is from genome assembly GCA_034779775.1 of Enteromius afrohamiltoni. Taxonomy (NCBI): domain Eukaryota; kingdom Metazoa; phylum Chordata; class Actinopteri; order Cypriniformes; family Cyprinidae; genus Enteromius; species Enteromius afrohamiltoni. The sequence continues at coordinate 1,603,330 of JAUYWG010000249.1, read as the reverse complement.
CCTATTAATATTTCCCCTAAAAGTATATGTTTACTGTGTGTGTAGTTGGGACTATGCGGACATGTATGAATGTTGCACTTGAGTCTTTTGCTGAGGTTAAAATAATTACAAAATGTATTAGTTAATAAAATATTCATCGAATAATCATCATAAAGTGTTCAATTAAATGAGGTTTGATTTTCGGTCATATTATCCAGTCCTAGTCCAACACTATATTTTAAGTGTTTCAGTTTAATTGTCCAGCCCGTGTTACTATGCTTGCATTATTTTGGGGTTATGCAGCCTAGATAAATAAATTAATAGGGCAATATTTTAAAATCAGCTGAAAACTTTGCCTACTTGATTAACACGAGCAGGGTTAATTCCAAAGTTCAGTGAATGCTTTGTCAGTGGGTTACTCCACCCCAAAAATTACCCCAATGTCGTTCCAAACCCGTAAAAGCTTTGCTAATCTTAAGAACAAAATTTTAAACCGGGAGGCCTGTGACTGTCCCAATGACAGCCAAGTAATGAACACTGTCAATGCCCAGAAAAGTATGAAAGACATCAGTGGTTCAATCTGGACTGTATGAAGCGATGAATACTTTCTAAAAGAACATATTTAAAAAAATTACATTATTAAACAATTTGTATAATTTGCGTCACCATAAGGGCATTTTTGATCATTTTCGAAGGACTCGAATAGCATATGCTTTTGTCATCCGTGACACATGGGTTGGCTGTTTTCATTCAAATCAAAGAGTAAATACACATAGAAAATGTATCCTTATGGCATAGAACAGCGTACGCTATTTGTGTCCAGTGGATATTTTCCAAAACGGCGCTACAGTGATTAGGGTAGACACAGAGGAGACAAATTATTGAATAATGCCGTTTATTTTTTGTACGCAAAGAAAATAAAAACTTCTCATCGCTGATGGCAGATGGCCTATTCACACAATGTCTTTCATACTTTTTTGGGCCTTGACAGTGGTATTTAGGTGGCAGTCAGTGGGACAGTCACCACCCCCCCGGTTATCATTCAAAAAGTTTTTCTGGCTTTTATGGGTTTGGAAGGACATGGAGGTGAAGTGATTTATGTTGGGGTGGAGCAACCCTTTAATGCTTTCATATTTTTATGACTACATATTGTGTGAAATTTAACAACTTTCAAAAAATTTAGTTGCCTCTCATCATTAATAGATATTGTTATCAACCACTGAAAAGCCCAGTTGAGCACTAAGATTTATTTTTCATTTTCTTATCTCATTGTCTCTTTTCTTTCTTTGGCAGTAATGTCTTGAAGCATCCCCCGGCTTGTTTGAAGGATGTACAGTGAGTGCTGATGGAAACTAATGCTCCAATATGAGTGTTCATGATGTTGGCGGGAGACGACGCTTTGAGGACTCTGAGTTCACCCTGCGCATCTACCCAGGGGTCATCGCCGAGGGCACAATCTACTGCCCCGTCGCCGCCCGAAAAAACACTTCGGCCGCGGAGGTCATTGAGCAGGTCATTAATCGTTTGCAGCTAGATCGGACGAAATGCTACGTCCTTGCAGAAGTGAAGGAGTTCGGCGGGGAAGAATGGATCCTCAACCCTACCGACTGTCCCGTCCAGCGCATGATGTTGTGGCCTCGCATGGCTTTGGAGAACCGCTTCAGCAGCGAGGACTACCGTTTCCTGCTGCGAGAGAAGAACCTCGATGGCTCCATCCACTATGGCAACTTACAGATGTGGCTGCAGGTCACAGAAGAGCGACGGCGCATGGTGGAGCGGGGCTTCCTGCCGCAGCCCTTGCCCAAGGACTTCGATGACCTTTGTAACCTGCCGGATCTCAACGAGAAGACCCTGCTGGACAACCTGCGCAGTCGCTTCAAGCAGGAGAAAATCTACACATATGTGGGCAGCATCCTCATAGTCATCAACCCCTTCAAGTTCCTCCCTATCTATAACCCCAAATATGTCAAGATGTATGATAATCACCAGCTTGGCAAGCTGGAGCCGCACATCTATGCGGTGGCGGACGTGGCCTACCATGCTATGCTGCAGAGTAAGCAGAATCAATGCATTGTTATTTCTGGGGAGAGTGGATCAGGCAAGACTCAAAGCACCAACTTCCTGATCCACCATCTCACGGCCCTAAGTCAAAAAGGCTTTGCTAGTGGAGTTGAGCAGATCATTCTGGGTGCCGGACCAGTGCTGGAGGTAAGAGCTGATTATATAAATGTAATATTTCACTAGGTTGTTGGCAGACATTATAGACCAATGAATTGTCTATTCAAAGATTATTAAAAGTATATTAGGTTAATCAAAAACTTGTTCATGGGGGGGTCAAATTATTCCACATTTATTACCATGCAATTTGTCAAAAATCGACACCTTTTTAAAGCACTAAACCATTTATTGTATCTTGTGAGATATCAAAATATAAAATATGAGGAATTTAAAATCTACATCATTTTTGTGTTTGACCTACATATTTTTGTTCAAAATTACCAAAAAAACCCCTTACATTTCGTAGGTTGCCATGCATTTTTAAGTGTTTGAAAATCTGTTAAAAATAACTATTTATTTATTTTCTTGTACCCTACTTTTTGCCAGTGTTTATGTGATTTTTGGCATGGTAACTAATGCTTGTTTAATTTGAATTTAACCATTATCTGAAGCAGTTATTGGTTTGGGCTTATATCTGATCTTTAGTAAACATTACGTTCTGTCGCAACCCACTGCGACGTGTCTAGACATTCTGTCGGTCGCTTGCTATTCCTGTCATGTCACGTTTGGTATCTGTATATTAAACACGTCATGTTTATACGGTTGTCTGTGTTTGTGTTGCTTCATGCAACATTTTCAGTTTCATTGTGAACAGAGAACTTGTCATTTGTCTTGGTGAGTCTTTTGAATCCTGAGGCATTACCTTTGAGGTCTGAGTGCCAATCGCTCTTTGGTCTCTCTTTGAAATACACAACGACACACCTTTAAAAAAACAGCGTTATTGTATTGTGTGTAATTGTCACATTCTTCCAGTTTTGTGTGTTTTTGTAACCTAGATAACCTCTCTCGAGTGTTGAGTGTTTAGAAAGGCATACACTAGGTCATGCAATACAATGTTGCACTCATAATGCTGCTGAAAGAACGGGTTTTAAAGCTGCTCTTTTGGATTCCAGTGATGCCAGGAATTCCACGTGGCTTTTGTCACCAAGTCGCACATGATGCTCTTTTGATAACATTATCAAAGTGGTTTGTGCTTTTCTGTGTATAGGTTTATTTGGTAATGGAAGATCGATAGGTTAAAAAATGGAATCAAAAGAATTTGTTTGCACACATTTATTAAAGCATAGGTTAACCATAAGAGAGATAAAATCAAAGCAACTGCCTCTTATGACCTATTGCTTTGGCTTGTTTTGGCAAGCATTTTATATAAGACATGAAGTGCAATAAATAATTAAGTACATTTTATTATTAATAATAACCATTAAAAACATAAATATCTTTCCCCAAGTAATGTAGTTCATTATTTTGCAAGATTCTGGATATATAGGTTCACTAATGTAGTTACTGTTAATATTCCACTTATGTTCAGTGAATGTTGTATTTGCTGTGGTATATTTTAAAATGTAATTTTATTTGGGTTAAACTAAAGGCTATTTAAAGTCAACTAAGCCGGCTGTAATCTTTTATATTTAAGGGATATTTAATCCAAATATGAAATTAACTCATGTTCTCATGAATAACTTCCTCCTCCTGTGGAACACACACAAGGAAGTGTTTAGCAAAATGTCTTTGTTTATACATCACCGGATCTTGTAAGCTCTAAAAAAAGGGAAAAAAGCTCATTCTTGTTCCATATTGAAAGCCTTCCTAAGATTTGTGTCAAACATTTTTCTCTTTCTTTCTTAAATTTTTGCTACTTTTATTAGTACCATATATTTCATGCACAATATTCTGCTTCCACTGGGACTACAGTATATTGGCAATACAGAACAGCTTTAAGTGCCTTACTGATTTTAATGAAATTGTTATTGCATAATATATTAATGACGCACATTCTCATTAAAACTTATTGCGCAATTCCTGAACGCAGGCCTTCCTGCACGGCACATGTGCAGTCTCCCTTTTTAACTCACACATTATGCTTGTTAGTAGAGTGTTATGAACTAAACTGGTTGTGTCAGATTAGTGAGATGCCTAAAATGTGCAGTGCATACTGGTAGAAATAGAATTTAGCTTGTCTATTTCAGTCTGAAACACTTGATATAATCTGACTTCTTGACTTGCCATCCACATGCTTACAAAAGGCTAATGTTTAAGCATATGGGTTAATGTCCAACCATCTGGCACAACTGAATGGCTCTTGAGTGCAGAGGATGGTCTTTAATTGTTTGCAGAGTGAGATTGTGGATCTGCTCATTACTGATTAATGGCCTTGCACACAGACGTCTCTTCCTCTTTACTCGGATGGAAGTGATGCATCTGTCACTCTTTCTGTTGACAACACTGCTGGTTTTTACACGCACTGTGTGTCCCCGTAGCTCTTTAAGTGCAACGGAGACTGGTGTACAAGTGTGTAGTATTAATGTTTTCACTAGTGGGGTTTGCTAGTTCATCTAAAATCACGTGACTTGTTGAGTATTACTTTATATAAGACTTGCACTTACTTACACTGAACCAAAGACATATCTCCCACCTCAAGAACAGTAAGTTTCTGATGGCGAAGCTCCTCTCACATATTCCTATAAAGAATTATGTTTCTAGATGTGCAATCAAACGTACATTGATTTTATGCTTTAGTTTTACAAATAGAACGACATGAAGGTGAGTAATTAATGACAAATGTAATAATTTTGTGTGAACTATCCCTTTAAAATTTTTCTTTCAGGCAGATTTGATGCGAAGCAGTCTGTGCTTCAAGGTCTATAGAAGAAGTTTATAAAGGCGTTAAGGCGTCTTTCGAATTGGCAACGAAGCGTTGCCTGGCAGTTCAAATGCACAAGCTTTAATTTGTACGCCGCTTTCTTCTTCTTTAGCAGGCTTTTGTTATGGGTATAATTTTCTCTGAAGCTTAAAGTTTCTGCTCGAGTGAGAATATCAGTTTCAAAGACTCATCTCATGCTGGCTTTCTGCCAGAGCAGTAGCGTTGATAGCTGGGAGTCTGTGTTGGCTAATATGTAGTGAGGATTATTCATCCAACAAACCTTCTGCTGTCATTTTTAAAGAGTTGTTGACTCAGGGCTTGAGATTTGTGCTGGTATCTTTAGTCATAGAAGTGTTGCGTTATACATCAGATGGTTAGTAAAGACAGTTTCATGATTCAGAAATTTCAGCTGTAGCCATGGGCCTTTTTTTAGAATCAAATAATTGCACAGAATATGTTTGAAATCACCTTGTGTGTTGAAAGGTTTCAGTTTTTCCCGATAGTACGAGTCTAAAAAAGTTTTAATCACTATTTTTGGTTTTTGGATGGAGCAGTTAACTTTTTGGCTGTTGGGTTTCTCTGATGTCGTTTTCTACAGTCCAGTTTTGCCAGTTTTAGCTCTGTAGTTTACTTCAGTGAGTCTGTGGGTTTAAAGGTATTTGATTGTGTGACGGTGTGTGAGGTAAGGGTCTCTGGGAGTTTGGCAGGCTGCTTGAGGTTGTTTCCAGGCCTAAGTGAGGCTTGGTGTTTTTCAGTCCAACAGAAACATTCCAGCTAGAGCCATATGTGAGTCAACCCGCGTCACAGCATGGCCGTTCCTCCTCAGCAGACTGTAATGAATCTTTAAAACCTACTGTCATTGGTCTTAATGCGCTACTGGGATTATTGTGAATCACTGCTAGCACTGGGTGGGGCAGCAGAGATTGGGGGATTTACTGTATGTTAGTATTCATTATCCAGGCAGAGATCTTCTGGTATGTATTAAAGTCAACAGTTTCTTGATCATTTAAAAAAAAAATTTGCTGAGCTTTATAAAGTGGTACAGTACATGATTGAAAAATTAGTTTTTTAAAGTCTTTTATTACCAAAAGGAATCACTTAAATATTGTTTTTATATACACTGCTCAAAAAAAAATGAA
>JAUYWG010000249.1:1559381-1571813 GCA_034779775.1 Enteromius afrohamiltoni | reverse complement strand
AATATAATATAGTGTATAGGTTTTGTTTTGGTTACAGTTAGCCTATGCTAGCATTATCAATTGTTAGCTCCTTCGATAGTTCCTAGAGCAGTTCATTTGGAGAGTAAAACACATTTTGGTGTGCGGTGGCGTACTCTGCCTTTTTGCTTCAGAAAATAATTGAAGCTGGTCCTTTGTATGTTATCTGTAGCGTTCGGTATCAACAGCATCTTGTACCAGCGAGGAATCTACCCAGCAGAAACCTTCACCAGAGTTACACAATACGAAATGAGCCTTCAACTGACCACAGATGCGAAGCTGAAGAACTACCTCACCAATGTCATCTCACAACTCAAAGGTGGTTTTTCAATAAAAGTACCGCATCTTAACATTGGCGATGCACGTAGTAGGAGTAGTAATACTTAATCGGTGCATACAGATGTACTTGCATGTATATGAATGGCAAACTGTATTGGTAAATATTTTGCTCATTTGCCTTTTTGATGAAGGTAGAATTAATGATAGTCCCACAGTTAAAAGATTCTGTCACCTCATTAAAGACAATGTGCTGAAAATGCCACATAGCATGTAGATAAATTTGTTTCTTCTTCAGAACAGATTTGGAGAAATTTAGCATTATCACTTGCTCACCAATGGATGCTCTGCCCTGATTGGGTGCAATCAAAATGGGAATCCAAATGGCTGATAAAACATTATTAATGAAACAATTATTAATTTATAAGGAATCTGCATGACTACAGTCTATCTGGTCTTCTGAAGTTAAAAGCTGAATGTAAAGCAGCATTTCTCCAAATCTGTGGAGATGAAGACTACCTATTGGATGTCACAAGGGCGAGTAAATTGTCCTGTAACAGTTGTTGCTAGGAACAGAAATTTGAGCCTGCTTGGTTCTTTAGCTTTGTTTTTCCTCTTCATTGCAGAATGGTTGTTTGATTGCACAGTTCAGAAGCTGGTGGTGGTCATCACATGCCTGGAGACTAACGAGGTGCTGGAGCGATGGCAGTTTGATATTGAGTGTGACAAGACGGCAAAGGAGAGCAGGTACGTAATCAAACCTTACCGACTGCGAGGCACTGATGAGACTTTTGGAGTAATTAATGATTACATTTCCATATTCAATCACTAAAAAAAGGTACCTTATTTGTTTTTTACCTGACTAATGCAAATATGGATGTGCATTAGAAACTGTATACCTTGGCTTTTTCCAGCGCACCTAGGGAGAAGTCCATAAAAGCTATCCAAGAAGAAATCCGTTCTGTTATCAGACAGATCACTGCCACGGTCACCTTCTTGCCATTGTTAGAAACTGCCTGTAAGTAAACCACACTTGTGATCCTTCGATTCATGTACAGTAAAACATGACAGTTCACTGTCATCCTGTGCTAAATATTTTGTATTAAATAAATGTTTCTATTTGCTAGGGATGTAACCTAAGAAGAGCAGGGCTTTCAGTTAAAATAGATATTATGTTGCTTCTAACTCTATTTTACATGCAAATAGAGCCAAAATCACAGCATAACCATTGTATATATCTTATGTGTACTTGGTTTCATTATTATGAACTATAAATATAATTATAAACAATTATAAATAAGGATTTTAATCTAGATTAATATCTTGTACCTCGAGCTAGTTCAGTAGGCCACTTCAGTCACTATTTCATATTCATATTCAACAGAAACCATTAAATATATCAGTGAAAGCAGTTATATTGAGAATTAGGGGGCATTGAGTAACATTATGTGACCGCAGAGAACCAAGATAATATGATACACTGACGTAATGAATATGCAAAATGATATATGACGTCATCTAGCAATCTAAAGCGTGTTTTAAATCAGATGTGTGTAAGGTTTAATAATTTTTTATTAAAATTTAAAGTTCCTGTTTCAGGTTGGCTAATGTGTATGCCATTGATATGTTCAGTGTTCATGTCAACTGTTTAATAAACACTTCTGGCACTTTTTTTTTTGAGCCTCTTAATTAGTTTTGTTTTTTATGTAAATAATTCAATAAATACTGTACCGTGCCATTCATACCGAGGTATTACCGTACCGTGAAATTTTGATACCGTTACATCCCTACTATTTGCTGTAACATTTGATTTAAGACAAACAAGGTTTGCATATGCCATTGATTAAATAGTACTACAAATATATTAGCCTTTAGCCAGTTAGGTTTAACTTTAGCTCTTGGAGCGCGTAACAAATAAACCTTAAAATAAAAATAGTATTTAGTCTGACAAAATCTTCTATAGTACTGCGAGTTGCGGGAGAAATTGAGTTCAGGAATTTACATCATTAAAAGAAAAAAGGTCAGGCTGCTAAATCTAATGTTTAGGACCGGTTTTCAGAAATAGTTGCAGCAGGAGACAACAGCAATATCCCAGCCACAAGCGCATCAAGCCGGGTGCTGGAGTCCAGGTGAAATAGATTAAACCCCAGTACACTGGTGCCATTTTTTTTTTGCACAGCAAACATAAAAATGCTAAATGAACAAAAAAAAATGTCAGTGGTTATTTAGCGTAGGCTGTAAACTGAAGGCCTGCTGTATACAAATCTAAAATAAAAAATTGTTTAGCCTAGATTACAAACACTGCTTTGTAAATATTTAAAATCATCTTGTTATTAATATGACCTGATTTTTGTTCATATTCATTATCATATGTTGTTACCAGTTTACAGGGCTTTATAAAGGCTGTTTTCATTTGAATTACAATGTCTAGTATGTGTATTTAACTGTCGTAGGTACGGGGTGGGGCGGGAGGGTTGTAAAAATAGATACAGTGGTGCGGGGTGGGCCAAATAATTTCATAAACGCGGGTTGGAAAAATACCTGACCCGTGCATCACTAGTGCAAACATATTTGGCAATAAAGCTCTTTCTGATTCTGATGTAAAAAATGTTGCAAAAATATTTCACCTTTTGTTCCTCTCTCATATGTGATTTAACTTTTGTCTCTTAAGGTGCTTTCGACCTTCTGATCTACACAGACAAAGATCTTGAGGTACCTGAGCAATGGGAGGAATCTGGACCTCAGCTAATTGACCAATCAGAAGAGGTCCGCTTGCGTTCCTTTACTACTACTGTTCATAAGGTGAATAGTATGGTGGCATATAAGAGGACAAACTCCACGTAATTTCTCTTTTTGTGTGTGTGTTCTGTTCTTTCTGTTCTGTTAAACTTTTCAGCCTTGTGTATATATCTATATAAAGCTCATTTCTTATTTGTTATAGTTTTAAAGAAAGTATTTCCTAATACAGAAAATAAACTTCTTGTTTCCAAGATTATGTTGTTAATTTGTTTCTTTGATATTTTGCTGAAGTTATACTCTAGATGGCGACAAAATCTAGGTTTACATTTTCTCACTTGCATGAATTGCGCAGAGCCTGTCGAGAACAGTCTGTGTTTCAACCCAAATTCAAAAGACATTGTTTGCAATATTTTGCATGAATAAATTTAAAACTGTATTATTTCTACCATATCTGTGTTACTGCAACATTGGTTCTGCCTCCTTTGGGGGGAAAAAAAAGAATAAAATTATAACTACTAACTGTTTTTATTAATGTATGAAGAATTGTTGTCAATAATTACAAATGAAAACATGCATGATATGTAATGTTTTAAAATAAGCCTTGTACGAGGACAAAATTCACTCAAACCATGTGCTTCGTGAAGAGTTTTTATTTTGTAAAGCAGTGTGGCATTAATTACCTGTACTGAAAAGAGTTGAAGTGTGCCACAAATAAAGGGGAGCTGTGTCTCAATTATGAAAATTTGAGGTAGAATAAAGGATGTAAATGTGTTTCATCTGAAGCAGGGTGGCACATACTGCTTTGAACCTGTCATTCTATGAACATCAAAGTGTTCTATTGCTGATGGCTCGGTTAAAGACACACCAGAGAAATACCTGCTGGGCTCATTACCGTGAGAAGAGGAGGAAAGGTAGTCTGCCTTTTTATAGAAATGTAGTTAGGGAGTATGGAAAAGAAAAATAATATTTTTCCTAATTATTCATATGACCATATATTTTACATAGATTATTTGTATTTATAGAAGGTATTGTTATTATTTGGGGCCAAGCAGGTGCTTAGGCACCTCCTGTATACATTAGTCGTCTTCATCCTCCACTATGAAAGTATGTGGAAGCCCATAAAACCATGCACTCATATTTCTGCTAATAGCTTTTATGCCTAAAGGTCTAAAAGAAAAATTCTTTGGCTCATACTGGGTCAAAAGCATACCAAAATTCAAAGTACTATGGGTCAAGTTTTTCTGCAATTTTAAATTTAGCAAATTTATCTTATATTATTTCTGTCATGTTTTTACAATAAATTGGCTCAGAGCATCTGACAATGCTTGCAAAAATGTATCAAAAGATTTCTGATAGACCAAACCTTGTAGTAAAGTGTGTAAACGAAGGCCTGCAAATTGGATTAAATAACCCGGAATCTAGACCAAGCAGGCAGAAGCCTGAGTAGGTGAGACATTAGTGTCTGTTATACCTTTTACTTTTAGTGTACTACTTGCATAAACACTGCATCCGTAGGGGCTGCCGCTGTTGTTTTGGGTGGTATGTGACATCAGAGCTCAGAACTCGATCTAGAGTTCACGGGTGGGAAGTCATGGGTTGGACTGCTTTTCTGGTGTACTTTCACTGAGCAGAAGGTTGTAAAAATACGGGTTGCTTCGGAATGCAGCATACTGTTCAGCTTTAAGCCAAACCAAACACACCTGAACTAGCTAATCAAGGTGTTCAGGGCTCCTTAAATAAAGACGGGGTGTGTTGGAGCAAGGGTTGGATCTTAAGTGTGCTGGAAGATACCCCTCTAGAAGCAGGGTTGAAGATTCCTGGTCTTTACGGATTAATTAAAGACAGCTTAAAAAAACGTATCCATCCAGTATATTAACTGATCAACTATAAATTCCTTTTAATAGACAGAGAAAATGGTGCATCCTTAGTGTTTATATATAATTGATCAAAATCATGAAATAAAAACCTAAAAACAGTAGATCCATCAAAATGTCAGGTGTGTGGAACAGGTTTCTTTTTGAACATGCCGAATGGGCACACAATGACAGCATCTTTACATTTCTACAGACATCTTATTTCCATTACACTCCAAAACAAATATTTATTGTGACTTTAAAAGATTTTAACACATTTGTGTAACAGATGATAAACAGGTTCACATATCACATTGATTTCTGTATATGCAATGTAGGTGAAAAATAACATCTACAACATGATCAAACGGTGTAATACAAAGTGAAGTTGGGATGAGGTTAAACAGTGAGAAATGACTGTGTTTGATGTGTTCCTTTTATGTCAGCTTTAGTTGTGCAATATAGCAAAATAAGATTTTGTATATGTGCGTATTTCAGTAATTCAGTGAGTGTGCGACACAAAAAAATAACAATAAATAAGGAATGTTCTGGGCTCAATACAAGCTTATAAAAACAAGAAAAAAGAAAAGAAGGTAGATTGCTATTAGGTAATCTGAAGGAAGGCACTACTCCAGGATAAATGTTAAAATTCATGCCTTTCAAAAGTATAGCTACAACAAGGTAAAAGTTACACACTAAACTAAAATGCTAGAACTGCTAGCTCAGCTTATCTGTGTAGTTGTATGCCTAATATCTCAACTCCAGCCATGTTTATGATTACCAGAAACTGCAAAGTATTGTTTACTCCACCCCACAGGAATTACACTGGTAAACAGAAATGAATCCGTCTAGAATGGTAGTTCCACTGCTAAAAAGATGATTTATTATTTAGACAACTCTATAGTTTTACAACTTTTTACAGCTTTATAATTTCAAAAATACAACCTGTATGCTTCTGCCTTTGGAATGGTTTACCTCTTTCGTTCTGAGTGTGATACTGTAGCCTGTCATCTTTTTTTGCAACTAAGAAATTAGTTGACATGATTTCTTTGTAAACGGCATGTCTCAAAAGCTTTGGAAAGATCTTCTATTGAATCTGGAACATTCCTTTAATGGGTCAAGATAATTTAGTCACAGTTTTACAACATTTCTTCATCAGCTGGGTTACCTGCAAAGGTAAATATCCATCAATCCTTCTTTTCTTCATCAAGTCTTTTGTTGCACAGCATTCTCAAAAATTAAAAAAATGTACTTTATTATGATGCATCTATAACCCAACCTTGCACTTGCTCCAGTGTGCTTTGTGAAGTGAATATCATCAAACCAGGGTCTTGTAATCCTTTAGTCTCTAGGAAGGGGGCAGGGCAAGATGTGAATAGTCCAAGGACGTCTGCATTCCAAAAAGTTACAGTCCTCCATTTAGCAAAGTTTCCTCTCCTTGCTCAGCAAGCAGCTTCCAATTCTGTCTGTTCTTCCTACAACCTTCCAGCAGAGGGGAGCAGTACTCTGAGAAACCTGTCAGCGCCTGCTCACACAAACGCATGGCAAGAGAGCAATAGGACAGTCAATAAAATGTATCACTGATGAAGTTGAATACACCCCTTTCAAAAAATACTAATTCTGTTTATATATAAATTCATAATTTACTATTTAGAATGTTGTGGACAAAAAATTTGAATGACATGAAGACGAGTACACGTGGTAAAACACCCACACAGGTTGAGGTATTATAAAACATACACCCAACCCACGAAGATTCCAGAAAAAAAATGCAGTTTATTAGATAATAATTCAAAAAATGTATTAAGACAATGAAACAAAACTCAAACGTGTGATTTGAATTTCATATCAGACATCGAACAGGTAAGGCCACACTAAACTTGCACTATTAGTTGAGCCAAGTTGATTTTTTGGCTGGTTGATTAGCTTAATGATATTAAATCTTAATGACAAAATAAAATATGTTTTACCTCATATAACTGGGTACAAATGGCATCAATGAAAGACACTTGCATGCTGGGAATTTTATCCTGTTTCTCCCTGTTCATCAGGTCCTTGGAAAGAATCAAATCACATGGTTACTGTCATTTTCCCCATCCTCCAGAGTGTTAGTGACCTGGTTCTAAAGTACTCCAGTCTTATAAATCATAAAACAATTTTTTTCATAGAGTAAGTAAAGAGCTTACAATAGGTTCAATGTTTAGCTCTCTCCGCTCCTTATCACCTTGTTCAAAGAACTCTGTGGCTACCAGCTCTGCTATCTGTTGAAACATAAATACATTGTATTTACTGAATTGGTGCTTCCTTTATGGGAAGGAAATTGTCAATATTTCACATCAAAAGCTGATCAGCACTGAAAAGTATGACACTTCCCTGTCTTTTTTCAGTTGGCTGTCTTACAGGTTTTCTTATTAGTGCTATTTGAGATTTGATAGATATGATACTAAGGAGTTATGTGACTGATATCTGGCTGTTTGAAATGAAATACTGAATGCTAAATTTGTTCTGCATGTTTTATCTATAGTATGTGAATCAAAGCAAAGATAAACAATTAGTGTGTCCATCTATCTTATCTTGAAAAAGAATCATAGTAACAAAGTACTTCATTTTTACCATAGTCATGTTCATACAGTAAATAATAAGTCTGTCTATAGGTCATGAGTTGCAGAATTCTCACTGATAACACGTTATTGGTTATGTTTTATGAGAGTGTTAAGGTCTGAATTATGGTCATTTAGGTTGCACTGAGTAGGACTGCAGCTGTACCTCCACCCTCTCCTAATTAGCAAACAAGCTTGTTAATTACTGAAGAGAAAGAAAATTAATGGAAGAGAGGAGGTGTTGATGATGTGAACTATGAAAGGAAGAGGAGATTAATAGGAGTGCATATAACATGCTTTTAATTTATACAAAAATTGGATGGAGTGCCTTAAACCAATTTAGGGTAAGAAACATCGTCTATGTAAAGGAACAAAAGACAAAATATTTTAAATTCATGAAGCTACAACATGTCAAAGCATCTACAATCTGCTTTTCACCGAATGAAATAAAGCTTACATTCGTTTGAAAGCTTTTATTGCAAATTTAATCATATGCATGCTATATGCATGTTTACCTTTTTCTGTACTGGCCAAGGTTTTGTAATAGCAGAGATATCACATGCTGTCATCAGCATAGACCTACAGAAGACAATGACATCATAATGAAGAAATATAAATCTGACCCATACATAAACGTAATCTTCTTTCCCGAATGCTTGGCACTCACCTCAGCAGATCTCTGTGATAATCGTCCTCCCATACAAACTGACTATTCTTAGACAGCTCAAAGAATTCTGTTCTTTTTCTGTAAAAAACAAAGATAGCATTATGAACAAACAACAAGAAACCAATGGAAATGGGCTACTGTATGCTCAAATACAAGTCAAATGAAGAAATCCATTTTGTAGGTTTCTTAAAGCACCTTCGACTCAGCTGTATATGACATCTGGTACTTACTTCATGTAGAGAGCCAGGTCAGTGGCCAAAATAGCCTTCTCAATCATCTTCAATGTTGCCTTGTACTCATCCAGAGAGAGACCGCTCAGAATCTGATTACCCTGAGAGAGAGACAGTAGGAATGAAAGAAAACAACCCTGAAGCAGATGAATGTTCCCAAAGATCCTTTTAGTAAACAGTTTTTAAAAGAACATTTTTATTAGTGAGAAGACATTCATTGTGCAATGGGAAGCTCTCATTGATATTAAAGGTTCTTCATGAATCCAAAAAAGTATAATTTTAAACAGTGTATTATATTATTTGTCTAGAGTAATTTCATACGTTTCATCATTTGACAGTATAGAAGTAACAGCACATACTATCATGATACATAATTGAAGGTATCATATCTTTACCGCAAGTGGTGTGAACATGTTTTATGCCAAATGTAATAATTTTAAATGATGATTTTATCAAATCACAAACCTTAAGTACAGGCTGATAGAGAAGCTTTATTTAAACAAATGCTACATTGCAGGCCAAGTCAGGCAACCATTGGATAATGTCAGCATGTTGCTATAACAACATCAAGCCCCTGGACAATGAGAAAGCATGGCCCCAGGCTTTCTTATTGAGTTTGCTGAATGTGAATGAGAGTAATTACTCCCTGTGTGTAAACGCAATCTGAACAGCTAATTGTTTTCTAAGATGCAGATTGTAATTAACTGTAAATAAAAGACATTACTTTTAAAGGTTTCCCTGGATTTACAATGCAGGAGTGAATTACTCTTATCAGCAGACAGAAGGTAAAAGGTCAACAAACAGAATTTAAAACAGTTTACAATGAACATGTCTGCAGCACGCTGGACATGTTCCAACATGCTGCTAATAGAGTTTGCTAGCATGGTTTAAACACTCGTGTGCTTTTGTGTGTTATGTGTAACATTTTAGGTAAACATCAGAGTAGCATTTATGCTAGTTTACATTACAGTACATTGTCTTTTAGAATTTGAACTCGCTTGTACTCACAGGACTGTTGAGTATCATAAGACATTGGTCAAAATGGTGGTGCTCCATTGTGGAGTGGCAGTACAGCTGGGCCAATGGATGGTCACTTCTGTGAAAACAGTCAAATATGCTGCATCATTCTCATTTTTACATATCCATCTCGTTGCTAATTACAGAAGCTGATACACCAAACTAAAGTCAGCACAAACCTTTTTATGTACGAGTTGTTGACGCCGCGGTGGTCCAAATCATGGCTCAACGTTGCAATCATTAAAGCTAAAACCTCCAAATCACTTAGATTACTCTGTGAGGTGAGAAAAAAAGTTTTCAAAATGATCACTATTCTATGGGATTGATTTCTGCATTGCAAAGCACTGTAAGATATAGCCATGCTATTCAAAAACGGTCATATTTAAATCTGAAAAACTGTTATTACTTTTCAGTAAACAGGCAAACTAAATACAATTAGACTTAAGGTGGCATGTCAATACAAGATTTAACTAGTAGTTTCATAATTTATAAAACATCAGTAATTTGTGATTATGAATAACTGTAACATGTTGACTCAACACACCGTTCCTGAAACACTTTTACTATTCAGAGGAAGCATGCCTTTTCCGTCAGTCTAAAACAAGTATATAAATGCAAATGATTAACTACCACTGTAAACAACAGAAGACATTTATAGTGGAACGAATAATAAAACTGTTCTGCTAGTTGCATTTTTGCTTATAACTATAAACTGGTTTCTCCATAACAATGAAACAGCCTAAAGCTTTTCGACATTTTAAAAAAGCAATTACTACAAAATAAAAAGGATAAAAAATCAAATGCTATACTATATTCTTTTCAATAATTGTTTTTAATCACTACTAGTCTGTGTACTATTTGTGCTAGCAGCCTTGAATCCAGAATTGTACACCTTAATATAAAGATCAACAAGCTTATTTCCTAGTTACTGTTTAGTTCCAAGACAGACACGCTATGTGTTAATAAGTTTTAGTGTGATTCCTGATTTATGCTATGCTAGACTGAACTCAAGTTGTAAGCCAGACGCCACAGTGCTGATGTGACCCTTGCCTGTGCTGTGTTTGTTATCAGAGACACTGACCTGAAACCGCCCAGACTTCAGCACAGCAAACATGCACTGGGAAGTGTTGAAGGCATGTCGCCAGTTGTGGTAGGCCACATTCTTCCTGTAGTTCTTCTTTACACTTAAGATCCACTGACACAAACTCTGAAACAAGATTAATAGTTATTTTTAAAGGTGTAACCATTAGCCTGAAGAAAATAAAGTGCTTCAGGGATCTTTTTTTTCTTTTTGAAGGCTAAACCCCAGACATGAGTTAGAATATTCTGCACTTTTATTTCCATTGTCCCAGTGGCAAGATTTTTTATTAAATGGCCCAAATAAGGTCTGTGGTTAACACAAGCTCAAGATATTTTAAATTTTCGGTCACACTTTACATTAGGTGGCCTTAACTACTATGTACTTGGATCAAAATAGGTACAATGTACTTATTGTGTTCATATTGTATTGCTAAACACTTTTGCTGCTAATGAGGTGAGATATGGTTATGGACAGGTTTGGTGGTACCAAATGATTAATAATTTAAAAGTAAGTCCATAGTAGTTAAGAGTAAAGAGTTTTATTACCACTATTACTACAATTGCATTTTTTAAGCTTTTTTTTCGAACAGGAAGCTTATCTACTGAATAGTCTGCTTTCACAACCTTGTTGTCTTTATAATTACACTCATGCAAACTATTCTAATGGACATTTTCAAGTTGTTGTCGAATGCTTAGAAGTGTTGATGTTAAAGTAATGAAAGCAAGGTGTAGTTCATTCATTACTTCTGGAGACGCATGAGCTTATTTCTAATTAAAAAAACAGTGGAAAGCTCCTGTGAAGGAAACCAGTGTAATGCCAATTTTTGGGCAAGCCAACAAAAAAAGTTACCACTGCAGGGCTCTTTAGATTTGAGTAAGTCAAAATGACAGTGTTTGAATTAGTGTGAATGAATTAATTAGTGAATTCTATTCTAGCCCTTAAAAATGCAAAGATTATTACTTTGCTATTATTAATGACTTAAATGAAATCCCTCTGAATGAAACAGGATGTTGAGGTGAGACTTGGATTAAAACTCACATTTTTATTTAATGTGGTATCTGAAGTCATGAAGAAATCAGGATTAGCCCAATTTAATTTTTAAATACACATTCCTGGTCTTAGTGTGCAATTGAATCTTTAATCATTCAACAAATAGTAAGGTCACATGGGCTAGGGGATTAAGTCAAATGATCAATCACGATTAATCATTAATCAACAAAATAAAAGTATTTGTTTACATAATATGTGTGTGTATACTGTATATTACATAAAGTAAATGTGTTTTTTCTTTCATTCGTATTTAATTTTAGTTTGATTTTGTTGATTTTTTTTATTTTTGGACATCATCATGGAAAATGATTCTTGCCAGAGTCAATGTTTCTTGATAATAATGTTATGATTATCCAGCCGGTGGCAAATCCTTTAAGACTGCAAGGGAAGTTCAGCTTCCCCTATAATGTCACAAAATTAATGGTCGAATTATGTACTATTGTATTAACATTTTATTGACTAAAAATGCGTTAGAAAACGTTCATCTCAAAGACAAGCTCAAAGAATCAGTTAGATATAGCAGGTCGGCTGAGTTGATTTTCTTCTCATACATTCCCGTAGCGTCACAGTGCATTTCCCCGTTGAAGCCCAGCGTAAATTGACTATGGGGCTGCTTTGAATTAGCTTTTTTTCCCCCCAGTGCTTTAAAACTAGACGGTCATTGGATAAACGTTGCGATTATGTCCCGCCCACGGACGCTCGGCGTCTCTGGGGGTGAATGAGGAGCAAATGAGGAGTGGGCTGGTCTGGACTCTGAGCTTCTGTGTGATGATTGGAGGGTCTGTTGAAAGATTGCATCTCCTTTTGACTGACGGCTCGAATAGCTTTAGCGATTCCTTATAGTACAAAATCGCTCAGTCCCATCGCGGATTTCTCAAGTTCAGTCAAAATAAAAACTGCT
>JAUYWG010000249.1:1534959-1545824 GCA_034779775.1 Enteromius afrohamiltoni | reverse complement strand
TATATATATAAAAACTAAATTGTTTGTTATGTAAATGAATTGTGTGTTGTCCGAAACTCACATTGAGTCAATGTTTTGTTCAGGCATTGTGGACTATGCCAGCAAACTCTTAAGCAGTTCCATTAAAACATCCTCTCAGTGTTAAAAACTCTGAGTTTTGTCATGAAGTTGAAATAAATGTATGCCAGACAGACCAAAAGATTTTTCATTACATAAAGTAGTGGTGTTACAAATCCAAAAATGCCAATCAATGCCATCCTTAGGACTAAAAATGGGAGGTCCTGAAAGACCACACCTAGAGGTGAGAGGAGGGGACTATGTGGTGTTAGGGCCAATCGCATTGTGGAGAGAAAGCAGAAAAGGTAAACTGGTAATGCCCAGCCTGAAAAATATACAGGAGTGTGACCTGCAACCCGAACCATCTCTGCTGTGTCCAGCCAAAACAGAAAACTGTCTGCAAAGACTTTAGCACGAGAGTCACTTGCCAGAAGGAAGCTAAGTGGTCCAGAATATGAAGAGGCAATATTTTGGAAGGGTATTCCAGAATGTGTATAAATTCCTGTAATGCCAATTTGTTGTCCGCGGCTGCCTGGGACTCTTGGAAGAACACCATTCCCGGGCAACCCTGTAACTGTTGTGTTGGCAAGATGGCCTGGAACTGCCCCATTGTTTGTCAAACCTGGAACTGTTGCGTTACTTGAGAGACCCAGGAGTGTCCCATTTCCAGGTATGCCTGAAACAGTAGTACTGCCAGGTAATCCTCGCACAATTGTGTTTGCTGCTCCTGCATGCTCTGTGACAGCATTACTAGTAGATGATGAAGGACCTGTTATAGGAGTGACAATAGGAGTAATTCCAACATGTGTCAATGAGGTAGTAGGAATGTCTGCATCCCGAGCCAGTTCGTTTGCTGTATACACACAAACAAATAAATAGATAAGGAGCACAGTTAAATAAAAACACTTAAACGTCAATAACTTTTACATAAAAAAACCCTGCATGACCCTAATGACAATAATGGGTACAATATGAATGTTATGTCAGTTTGCAATGTGTGTAAATTACAGAAGTTTATAAAAAATTTTGATGCATTTAACAATTATATATAATCTCCCGTTGTTCCTGGGATTCTCACGTATTTTACCATTCTACCCCTTTATCATCCTGTTTAAATATTTTCCAGTGTTTCTCCTGTATTTTTTTCTTGCAAACAAAAATAAATAAATAAAATTCATGGGCGCATTTTATATGTTTGCTACATAAGGAAGCGAGAGCGTGACATTTACCTCAGCAACCGTTACAATTATTATTGTTTTTTTTTTTTGTCATAACTTTAAGGCACTTCTGCCTGTATAACAAACTATATTACAAACTTTCCATTAAGACCCTAAAGAATCATATAAGCTAGTGGAATATTGGCTTTGTATGACTCCTTTAAATTTCTGGAAGTTGCAGTGGGGCATGGACTTAATGAATCTTTGTAAATCGCTTTTTCTTTACAATGTGCTAATTAGCAAGTTTCGTTATGAATACAGCTAAAAAAAGATCCTTTGAGAGTGCCTCGGAAAAGAGGTCAGCGGAGCTCATGAAGATTTAAAGGGGAAGTACGCAGAACAGAGTGATTTCAAAAGAGCTGTTTTCTTCTTTGAGAAATTTTAAAACAAACTATTTTACAAAATATCCATTAAAACCTTAAAGAATCATATTAGCTTGTGGAAAATTGGCTTTGTATGACTCCTTGAAGGTACCAGAAGTAACCACTACATCAATGGGTGTTCTACTTTATTGCAAATTAATTGGCTGTGCACAATATGTAACTTTACCTCATCAAAACGATTGAAACTATTAAAACACTACAGATTACAACATGGGCATTTTAGTCGAATCCATTCCATACCCTGTCTCCATTCTGATTGCCCTTGCACCTTTAGAACATGGGATGCATTACGGAGACATTTGACCAGGTTTCATCCACAAACATCTAAGCCAGGCCAGCTCCTTTCCTTCACATGCATAGTGTGTCAATTATGCTGTTTCCATAAAGAAGGACAATATTTTGAGCATCTGGGTGGACATCTTAAAAAGCATAAAACTGTGTCTTGTGTTTTCCAAGATTGTGATTACAAAACAAATGTACTGGGTGCTTGCAGACATTCCTTCTACTCTGCAATCTACTTTATGTTCTATTTATCTGGCCATTCTTTGTAAGGCAGATGATTTCAAACAATATGGATGACCAAAAGTGTTGGAGCCACTGTCAAAAGATCTGAAATGCTTGGAGGATAATGGTAAGCTTTTCTTCCTCACATTTTTGTTGCTTTTGATCTGGAGAATGTTCACAGATCCAGGAACATGAAGTGAGAGGAGGAATGTTTCCTCTACGAACTAAGTCCGGCCATACCCTCCATGTTGAATCAGCATTGTCTTACACTGCTGAAGCTCAACATTGTGGAGTTAAAAGACAGTGTCCTGTCTCTGACAAACTGAGTTACTTTCATGCCACATCAGGTTATGCCCCTGATGCTTTGCATGATTTGCTTGAAGAGATTGTACCTTTTGAACTGGCACGGTGTCTTGATGTGCTTATAAAGAAGAAATACTTCTCTCTTCTCAAACATCAGTATCCCAAAAACCTGAAGTACACCTTTGAATTGTTTCAGAAACTTTTGTTGGAACTTGAAGGAGCAAAACTGCTGAAGTGTGTAAACTAATAAAATGAGCTGTCTTTACTGTATGTTCAAGCTCAGACTGTTTGCTTCATCCAGTTGAGTTGAAGATGTTTAAGATGTTATATGTAATGCAAGTTATTGTTGTGTCTTTGCACATATATGTATATAAAGAATTGGAGCAGACATGATGGTTGGTGGTCTGTCACAATTGTGAATGTTTGTCCATACAGGTAATGGTGAAACTTTTTAACACCCTATACTATGCTGAGGCCTCACAATCTATTTGTGCATAATGTGCAGACATGGACTGGTAGTTCATTACTTCTTTACTGTCAGTCTTAGTCAGACATAAAGAACAACACAAAACAGGCATATCCATGCGCCCAATTAGGGAACACCTTCCAGGTGTGAACTATGGGGGAAAAGGAGGGAGAACTCCACAGAGCAAGTTAATCTATACACAACACTTCCTCCCCTTTTAAATAAACACCTCATATAACCGTAATAACAGGCATTTAAAACAGATTTAAAGTGAGTGCAAATTGTTACCTCTGTTTTTCTGAGTAGATTCTTGTAACTCAGAGTCAGTTGAATCCATTTGCACGCTTTTATTATAAACAGTGTCAACCAGGCGTAGGTTAAACATGAACATCAAACACAACAAAGGCAAAGCAGAGACTGTATCTGTCTGTAAGTTCAGGCAGAGATCGGGGTATCGGGCAGAGTTCAGAGTCGGTATCCAGGCAGAGGTTCGGGGTATCAGGCTATATACCAGCTGTACCGTCGAATCTCTCTGGTAGACAAACTGGGGTAGAACCAATTGAAGTGGGTCTGGGTAGGGATGGAGGCGGCGTTGTGACAGAGCTCGGAGCTGGAACTAAAGCAGATACAGAAAGAGCCTGCAGTGAGTGAGCGATCTCTTCAGTCAGGCGATTCAGTTTCGCTAACTTCTGCTGGTGAGAGGCAATCATGGCTCCTTGTCGTGACAGTTCGTTGGAGAGCTGATTCAAAGCAAAGTTTTCTGTAACTCAGGCTTAGAGTCAGTTGAATCCATTTGCAAGCCTTTATTATAAACAGAGACAGTACCAGAATGTAGGCAGAGATCGGGGTATCAGGCAGAGTTCATAGTTAGTATCTAGGCAGAGGTTCGGGGTATCAGGCAGAGATTGATAAACAAAGGTAGTCCGGGTCAATAACAATAACCAATCAGAAATGACAGTGGGAAATGCTCAGAGATGCAGCCAAGGCAAACAAAACTTTGAGCTCAAGGCAGAGTTCATATATTGGCTGGGAATGAGCGAAACCTGCAGTGTGAATCAAGGCAGTGGGCTGAATAGAGTCCGGGTGGAAACTGGTACTCGGGTTCCCACTGATGGTGGTCGGAGAGTGCCACAGAGGTCTCGGTTGTTAGAATTCTATAGGTTGTTTTTTACAGTGTACCAAGTATGAAATTGTCAAATAGGTTAGAAAATGATCTAGTGATTTGGCAAAAAAGAAAAAAACTGATGAAACTGTTGTTATATATAGAATCACAAATCTCTTATCTAAAAACATAGATAGTTTACTTGAATGTGAAAAAGAAGAACTGGCAGATTTACAACACAAATTAGGTAACACATTATAATCACATTATAGCTCCTTTTTGTAAGTATATGAAGAAAGTATAGAGAAGGTAGTACTTCCAGCAATGTTATGTCGATGCTTAATTACTGAAATGAAAAAAGGATGCCCTCTTCATAGTTGGCATCCAATTACACTGCTGAATAATGATTATAAAATATTGGCTTCGGTTTTGGCAAAAAGACTAAAACATGTTTTGAATTATATTATTTATGATACTTCTCAAATACCTATAGCATTAAATATTCTCTGACCTTTTTCTGAGGCTTCAGGATTAAATTTAAATAATCAAATGTGAATTAAAAACGGCTCTGCTGCTACAATTTGAGGGCATTACTATCTGTCAAAAACAGATTAACATACCTTGGGATACAAATAACTAAAGATGAGAATAGATGCTCAACCAATTTTAAACCTATTATTACAAAAACACAAAGAAGATTTAATTGCTGGCAAATAGATTTAACCTTAAAAGGCAGGACACGATACTGATATGCTTCTCCTTCGAAACACGAACCTCAGAAAGGGCCTGTGTTGCGGAAGGATTGAAACATTAAAGTACGCATCCTTCAGGTCTATTGCTGCAAACCAATCCTGGGGATGGACGCATTCGAAAATGCAATTCGGCGTCAACATCTTGAACGGAAGCCTGTGAAGAGCTTGATTCAAGACTCGCAGATCCAAGATCGGTCATAACCCACCACCTTTTTTAGGCACTATGAAATACGGGCTGTAAAACCCTGTTCTCATATCGGTTGGAGGACCGGCTATATTGCTTTCTTCTTCAGAAGAGTAGCAATCTCTGGTGTGGCTCCTGGTGTGTGTGTGCGCAAGTTACCTGCGTTCCGGCAGAAGTGAAGCCGGAAGTCCATTGGTTCGTCCTCTGTGTGCTCTGACTGCTGCCTGAAATGAGAGGAGAGTGAGTGTGTAACAAAGCTCTTTTTACAGGCCTGTCCACAATGATGAAGAGATATCCATCCAGCCCTCCTCCTGAGGAGAGAGTGGTGTTTCCATCTCCTGAAGAGCAACTCCTTCCATCCCTGGGCTGCCTGTCCTATGGCCGCTTGCATTTGCTCTTGCCAACAGGTCCTGCAGGCGGTTGGACAGGCTGGGCAGGGCCCCTGTCCCCGGCTCCTTGGCGTGACCAACAGGACTGCTGCTGCTGGGGCTGCGGAGGAGCGGGGGCGGCCGCCAGGGGGCGCCCTTGGCGACGAGCAGGCTGAGGCGGTGCCTGCGGAGTCTGGGTGGAGGCAGCAGCTGGACGCTGCGGCAAGATGTGACAGATTGCCTCAGTCTGCTTCTGGGCAGCAGAGAACTGGCTTTGTAGGCATCATCCGAATGCTGACGAATGCTTACATGCCTGAGAGGGGAGCAACGGGTTACCCTACCAGGAAGTAGAAGCCTGCGGACACAGTTGCATTGGCACAGACCTCTCAACCTGGGGGACCCCCGTGTAGCCCCGGGCTGCGACACCGTGAAGGGTGGTGAAGGAGGACAAGCCACTCGACCACTTCCTGGCAGTAAAAGGTGCCTTCCACGATTGATTTAACTCATCAAGCACATCCGGAAAGAATGGTAATGGCCCCTGCGCACCAGCACAAGTTACACCCAGATACCAATCATCCAGTCGAGAGGGCTCAGGACGTTGTGAGGGGACCCACTCGATCCCGATTCCCCTGGCGGCCCGGGCAAGCATAGCAACCAGCTCAGGATCAGTACCCAGAACGGTTGAGCGCCCATCGGACGCCACCCCGGAACCGGATACCTCATCTCCCGAGCCGTACTCTCCTCCCGTAACCGACATCTGGTCATCAGGGGGAGCCCCAAAGGAAACATCCGGCACCGTTTCCGGTTGACTTGGCTGCCCCGATGGCAATACAATTGTTACCGCCACTCGACTGGAACCACCGTCAGTGCACCGCCGTAAGACCAGCCTTTATCCGTCCTTTCGCAGAGTAGAATGGCTCCTGGAACGTTCGCATGAACTGCTCGGCTCCGAAGCGAAAAGCTAATGAACGCTAGATCCGCAGACCCTACTTATACTCGCGCTGTCATTGGGTTCAGCTGATCCTAATCAGCGTATGCCAATGAAATTCACTGGCGTGTTTGCATACACGCAGAGTTGTTTTGGCATCTCGAAGTGAGATTCCTATTCGTCGGTCACCGACGTGACGTCAGAGTGACCGATTGAAATGGAACAAAAATTTTGCAGTCTTTAAAATAAGGCCATGAAACACATACAGAACACTTGTTCACAAGACTTTTGAGAACTGGGCTGGTGGACTAGTGTTTTTGCTTCAAAATGTGAAAATGATCGACAACGAATCCTGCTGCCTGCCCCAAACATTGCCTGGACTCTGTTTACTCTCAGGACTGTCTCTGAAAGCCTAGTTACCCGTGAGTTACCCTTGTCTGTTTACTTTATGAATAAACTACCGCACATGGATGCGATCGACTCGTCTCAGTCATTACAAAGGTGAACCTTGATTCTTTGATGATTCTCATTAGGCTGTGGTTAATTGCTGTGAAATACTGCCATCCTCTTGCTCTTCTCTCTTTTCCTTACTTTCCTTACTATCCTGTACGTATATGTTTGTTTAATTTATTGTATGTTAGCTATAGCCTCATTTATTAAATTCCTTATATCTACAATCGTTTGTTTCTGTGTGCTGCTCACAATTCGGAGTCACTGAACGTTGATCCTTTGGCTACATGCTAAATTACTGCTAGTACTGCAGAGTGGGAAAGCTATTTTCTTGGCCAGAAAATAAACTTTTCTAGAATTGATAAATAATTATATTATCTGCTGTAGACGGACAGATCAAGTAATTGTAACTTTAATTCTGTTATGGTTAATCCTTAAATCTAATCTAAATATTTATTATTAATTATAACCAGTTATAATTAATTATAAATATTTCCCTATTGAGCAAATTTGTTACATATTTATTAATCAGAGCGCATCTTTTTCTGAAGTGAATTCTGTCTTATTCCTCTCAGCACAAAGCATACAGTAGCTGGGATGAACTTCATAAAAAAATAGGCATTACTCACTTATTATAATGATCACTCCGTGGCTCGCATTCGGAGTCTGCATTCTTCTTGTCTTAGGTAATCCAAAGCTTATTCCTCCAAGCGCATCTTCTTGAGGTATTTATTAATGCAGCGCGTCTTTTTCTGAAGTGAATTTGACCTTATTCCTCTCAGCACAAAGCGTACAGTATCCGGGATGAATTTCAGCAAAGCGTACAGTATCCGGGATGAATTTCAGGTAAACTCTCGAAGCTTTGTTTGTGCTGATATGGGTGTTTACATGTGGCGCACTTCGCGTGGATGATTATCATATCTATTGAGTGTGCGGTGCGGGGGCGTGGTCACATTAAGAGATAATATTGCGATTGCGTTGGTTTCATATAAATTACTTTAGCACAGAATATTTGTTTTCAGTTAGACTGTCTTAGTGTAATAGTAGACATATCAAGCTTTCTACAGATATAACTCTCATGTCTCTTTGTGGATTATTTGCTGAGTTTCAAATCTTTTTATTGAGGCATTGCTTACTGAAGACTGCACAGACCAACGACGCAGGCAACGCACCCTGTTTGTTTTCTTCAATTTCTTAATTCTTAAAGTTGTGTTGTTATTATATGTGTATTAAAATTAAAGTAGACCCTTCACAGATTCGATTGATGTATTGCTCTTATCTGTACAATAAAAACTCAATGTGTAATTTAAGTTCTCCACCAGGAGAAGACGCCTCAAAACGCATGTATGCGTTTGCGGGCCCCAATGAGTTAATAAAGTTTTTTTGAAAAACAAAACCCATTATTTAAGAAAGTCAGTCGTTTTGAATTCTTATAGTAAAGGTGGTTTGAATTTTATTGTTCCCTTTCAGTCGGTCACTTCGACGTCACGTCAGTGCGAATAGGAATCTCGCTTCGAGATGCCAAAACAACTCTGCGTCAATGATTTTCATTGGCATACGCTGATCTAGCGTTCATTAGCTTTTTGCTTCGGAGCCGAGCAGTTCATGCGAACGTTCCTGAAGCCATTCTACTCTGCGAAACGACAGAGAAAGGCTGGTGTTACGGCGTTGCAGCGACGGTGGTTCCAGTCGAGTGGCCGTGACATTTGTATTGCACTGCGTCTGCATTTGTTTACCGAGCGGCCATCTTTCCTGTTGGCTTGGCCTTTCACAAAAGAGCAAAATCCTCCTTTCGAGGATGTCCTACCATCCGTGCATTGTTGGGTGTGGCAGTTACCTGGCACCAGCAGGCAGTCATGAACACTGTCTAACATGCCTGGGCATCGAGCATGCTAGAGCGAATGGTTCATGAGAAAAATTAATAAATTAATAAATCTCTGTATTACAATACTTTGTTTAGTAATGGTTTGATGTTAGTGCAGCAGTTGTTTGCGTCAATGAGACGCTTTGGGAACGCCCTCAGCATGACGGCTCTGAATTGTGTGTAAAATCAGCCAGTGGTGAGTTGGGATGTCATAGGCAGGTGGCGTCACTGGCCAGGAAGCATAAAAGCATGTGGAATGTTGCCGGCAAATTAGCTTTTTGTCATTCAGCGAAGCACTCTGTGTTGACTGTGTGTTTGTCCTAGCTTAAAAATGTCTCTGTCAAAAATAAGAAAAAGAGGCGTGGGTGACTCACCATCAGACAAAGTGTGTGTTCTTCCATGCAAGAGAGAAATTTATATTACTGGTTAACACACACTTTATGTGTAGTCTGCTGGGGAGTGAAACATATTGATGAAATTAATAATGAGGACAGCTGTAGATGTAGTGAGAGAATGTCACTATGAATGCTTTGCTCCCGAAGGGCTCTCTTTAGTGATAAAAAGAGAGCCTAAAATAAGCAATTTTCGCAGCACTGGCTCGTTCTAGCCGAGGTTAAGCGGCGTTGGTGGTCGTGAATCGCTGACTGCGAGCAGGGGAAACTACGCTTGCGAGCTACAGTATCTCTCTCTCTATGCTGCATTGTCTTTAAAGGCTCAGATCTAAAATGCTGGTGGGCAGGGGGTACTCTGTGATGGGTCAAGCTGATGACGTGTCTGCACACAGGAAGAAAAACGTGTTACAGACGTACCAAGCTGACCAGCTAAAAGACCTGGATGAGAGCTCAGAAGTAAAAACTGCTGGCCTCTCATTATGAGCGCTATAATCACTCTCCAGTTTGTGATGCTGTGATGCGGAGCAGACTTAGCCGAGTAGACATGGTTTTTATACAAGAAGAAACAGAGCATTGCTGAAATAGAAGTTTCAGTAGTCCTAGGTCTCACTAACCTTGCCAGTGTTACAAGGAGACGTAGCGGGGCTGAGACGTTCTCCACCGGGCTCTCACGAGGGTCTACGCACAGCTTCACCCGAGGGTGGGCTGCTTCAAATCATTGACTCAAATATCATCAAAGACCAGCCTGGAGAGGTTGGATCCCTTAACCCTCTGGGGTCTGAGGTGATTTTGGGGCCCTTGAGATGTTTGGAAATGCGCTGATATTTGTGCTTTTTTCAGCTACTTATAACATATTATTGACCAACCTGTATTTTTCTTGCAATCAGCACAATCTGTTCTATAATAATATGTGACCAAAATGAATGTACATGTTTGCACTTTTTAGGAAAATTTTTTTATGTGTGGTTAGTAAGATTTGTGAAAATAAAATCAAACTAGCTGAAATAAGGCCATAAAACACCAGTCTATTAGGCTAGAATATTTACTTCACAATGATGTGAAAATCATTCCACTTACTTTTTCAGAGAAAACAATATAGTGTTTTAAATTTTAAAAGACATGTTTTGAGGCTGAAAGCTGGGGGAATGCGAGGGGGTGACAATGGTCATTAATATTCAGTGATTCTCACCTGAAGAGACAAAGACCCCTCCCCTAATGGCCCATTATTGACAGTGACAGGTAAGGCAGGTAACAAATAATGTGAGGAGATTTGAGAAAAAAATGTTTTTTTAAATCATTTGTATTTTATTTAAAGCACAGTATAATTAAAATATACATAATGAAGGTCAAAGACACATTATTGAGCACATACTGATCTAACTACAGAGATGTGAACAGACTTTGGGTCAATCCTGAAAACAGATTCTGTTCAACAAGTGAAACCTCTACATAATACCTGATATTTAAGTGTTTGCTACTTCTTTTCAAGAAAAATAAAAGCTTGTTTTAACAGAGAATATTAGTTTAGGCAAACATCAGCGCTCCTAGAGGTCATCAGTGTCAAGATGCTCAGTGCTGAGGAGACAGGACTGCTGCTGTGATTCTGAACACTAAAAAACAAACAACAAAACATCTGTGAGCATGCTAATATTACTATATGTATGTATATATATATATATACTCAACAAAAACATAAACCCAAAACCTTTGGTTCTGTTCCAATTTTTCATGAGATGGAATTAAATATCTAAAATTCATTCCAGATTATATATTACCATTTCTCTCAAACATTGTTCACAAATCAGTCTAAATGTGTGGTAGTGAGCACTTCTGCTTTGCTGAGATAATCCATCCCACCTCACAGGTGTGCCACATCAAGATGCTGATCTGACATC
>JAUYWG010000249.1:1496699-1513734 GCA_034779775.1 Enteromius afrohamiltoni | reverse complement strand
CATATAAGACTTCAGTAAATAAATAAAATCTTTCAGACTTTTGAAGTGAAGTGTATATTTTTTCTTGCTCAGACAGTGGGATTTATAGGGTACTATTTTCTGTAAAACTGTTTTAAAAAGAGATGAATTATGAAAAGCACTATACAAATACATCTGACTTTTCAGTCTGTCGCCCCCAGCAACCTGGCTTCGTTTTGGTTTGTCATATTTTGCACAATCCAATCAATTTCCAAATCTCAGCGCTGGCCTATTTTTTTATTTTTTTCACCCTTTGAATGTTCTGCTTCGCTTTGAATTAAATCAAACTTCTCTGTAACAGTTGAAATGTTTACAAAATTCAAAGAGCAGTTTTTGTGCATTGTTTATAAAGCTTGAAATTGATCTTTCCATTAACTCTTCATGCAAATAAATAGGAAATATTGTTAATCTAACATATATTAATACAGTCTGAACTCTAACCACAACTGTTCTTACAGTGTACATAAAATAGGTTGCCAACAGCATTTCAAGTTGACAAATCTCACAATAAGGTATACAAAAAAAAACTACAGGAAAGATATAAAATGAACATTAACCTTTACTACATGAGCATACCTTGTAACAAATGACAACAGCTGACAAATACTCAGAGAAGCATTGCATAATCCTTTTTGTTGACATGAACAAGCTGCTATAAGCATTGTTTCTGTCAGCGCTTGTGTGTGTATGTGTGTACTGTCACACTTTTGGTTGAGTGATGGAGTGCGGTGACAGTTACTAAATTGCATTCTGTGTGGTTAGAAGGAAGAAGTCTTTATTTCTGCCACAGTAAACAGTGTCATTTCACAGTGCTGTTTTTCTCAGCACCAGTGATGAATCTGTCCTTCAACATTGTCTCTACACTCACTGCCCAGATATACACACACACACACACACATGGAAGCACACACATCCAACCATATGTCGTCAACTACAACAGACTACCATTTACACTTAATAATAAAATGAATCTCAAGTTTGTCTCTAAAGATTACTTTTGACAAGATTCTTAAACAAATTCTTAATTTCATGAATGCTTAAATTGACATGATGATGAGAAAATAATGAAAATAATCACAAGTGTAAACCCACTGACAAGACATGCAACTAATGATGCCAAGAAATTAATGTTCTACAAAACTATAGAATATTGATCTTAAAGGAACAAGCCACTTTTTTTAAAAAATAGGCTAATTTCTCCAGTCACCTGGAGTTAAACAAAAACGACAAAAGAGTTTCAATATTTTTCCTTAAAGCTTGACTCTTCTGTAAGAAAAATGTAAAAATTTTTAAACAATCTGGTCATTTTTGAGCTAGATGCTCAAAATAGGTAGGTATAATCAGATTCAATGGTCTATGCTAAGCTCCAGCTAAAAGTGCTCTGCCAGACCCGGAAAATGGCTGATTGGATTTGAAAATGGTGAGTTGGAAAATTATTTCTTAATTATTAATTTTTAGTTCCTATAAACCAAGGAAACCACACTATATTGCATTTTGCATATCGCAAAAAATCGACTGCGTTAAAACCAACAGCTATGGGAAACAAAATCCAAACAAAAAGCACTTCAGGGTTGTATTTGTGATTAAAAATAATAATTAAAAAAAAAAAAAAAACATGTAAATAATAAATATAAATGTTTTATGTTGATATGTTAATGTTAATATTGTTATATTATATATATAATATAAGTCGATAATAAAAAAATACAGCTATAAAAATATATAAAATATAACAAAAATAAAAGTATTTTATATTAAACAGAATAACTGTACTAAACACTATACCCTTCCAACATTAAAATGGCTGTATTTGTGTACATGACAAAGCAGTGGATGGGGGGCAGGGGATGCAATGAATGTAATGACATCACCCTCAGGCTAGTGTGTTCGGAGGAATATGCAGTTGTTGTGGTGGAGCAGTGGAGCATCCTCCTGTTTCTTCCACTCCTCTGAGCACAGCAACACAAACAATGGAAGCGTTTATACATTTACCACAGACCACGGCAGACATATTATCTCCGCTGGCTATTAATAGCCTCTATCAATTCACAGCATTCACTGGCTTTGATCGCACTTCCTCACATTTAAAAGACAGTCCAGGTGCAATGAGACGTTCACAGAGCAAAGAAGAATTTGTCAGGTTATTTTTAAGTGACATCAGGAACTGACAGTAATGCAGAAAACATAATTATGGCTTTGATTAAGCGTAATGAAGATAGCATTTTTGCACATATTGTCGGCTTTATGTAAATGACAAGATGACGGAAGTACATCAGTGTGGGTAGTGGTCTGTAAATGGTGCCTATGGGTAATTGGGACTACATTGTCGCATAATTCCGACGTCAGTGTTGCATGTAAAATGTCTCCCCCCTTTCCATAGCGACAGGGTTATAAATCAAACTCACTCCTAATTGGCTAAACTCAGGCAGCAGTAATCTTTGAACATATTTGCTGTTCATTAAAGGGAGAGAGAGAGGGAGGTAGTTGGCAAGTGTCTTTGCAAACAAGGGGTGACATGACCTTACGTTCCTTAGCAGAGATCAAAGTCAGAAATAAAATATCAAACATAAAAGAAAACTACACAGAAAACTCAACCTGAATTAGCTTTGAGCTAGTCAGCAAGAGGATCACAGAGGTTGTTGGTGTTTTGTAAATCTAGTGCAGTTGAAAGAAGCTCTGGTGCAACATTTTGTAATGAAACCTACATTTTAAAGCTACTACTAAAGCATTGCTTACACTGAACTTGGAAGTCTCAGGCCAATCTGTTGGTGCACCAAGTCGGGACTTAATGACAGTATTTGACAATATTTGAAAAATGTCAATAAAAAAGTATTGCAAAATGACAGCGTTTCCATTAACCAACATTATGCATTTAAAGTCAAAGCAACACCTTTTGGGATATATTTATACAAAAGAGACATTATCTATCTTTACAGAAGCAGCACAGAGAGATACTTAAGAAATGGGCGGGGCGAGGTTGGAATAAGCACACATCAAGTGGCCGCAAACATTGTCTAAGCATTAATGAACATTTATTAAGTGTTTCTTTGAGATTTATAATACACTGAAGAATGATCATATTTTTTACACATACCATGTGACCTGTAAATGGGAGAAAAACCCCAAAAAACATTTCCATTGTTTTGCTAAATACACATTTTTCAAATTGCCTGAAAACCACCTAATGCGCACATAAAAATGTTTTTGTGATATATGGGAGTTTTTGCGAAATTGACACGTTTGCATTAGGTGTATTTTCAATTTGCAAGGGAAATGGAAACACAGCTACTGTTGTTTGGCAAAATTTTACTTGTGTTCAAATTTGTCAGGCAAATTCATTGCACTGACTGACAAGGATCTGCTTGTTTTCAAAAGTGATTTCTATGCTTCATACATCGCCACGCTACTGACAATAGAAAACATTTGCTCAATAAATTTCTCTGAAATGCAACCGTGCTATGATCAGGCAAGTTAATAATTCAATGACTCATTAATCCAGAGCCACCTGATTAGTTCCTGAAGGAATCAGTGTGTATAAACAAATCAGTTCAACAGCAGAAACAGTCGCTGAAATCCACACAAAATGGTTGAATATTGACAACCGTTTCTAATAATTTTGTGGATGCCGTTTGTTGTCAGTGTAAACAAAGCCTGAAACCAGAGACCACCAAATGGCACTAAATTAGATAGAAGTTCTCTTTGGACTTCAATATGGACTGTGGGTGTAAGATTGATTCAGTATAAGGAAAAACTAATCACAAACTGTTGCCAGCTGACAGTGTTCATGCCCTGAAAAATGACCAGTTGAAAACAGCCTTAATAACACTGGGCTCAAGTGGTTTTACTGCAGGTAGGATAACAAAATGATAGACTATCTACTGTATACTTTGCTTGCTTTAGCACAAACATACTTGAAGATTTAATACTTAGTGGGACCATAGTGTCACATCCACGCCAAGCTCCACCCTCACTCCTTCACAGTCACCTATGCTCAATCTCATCAATTTCACCTGTCACCACCACCTGTTCCTAATCAAGACTTTCTTCACCCACCACAAATAAGCACACAACAAACAGCACTCCTGGTCCAAGTTCGTTCAAGAGAAGTGGACTTCTTTCCTTGACCTGGACTTTCTTTACTTGTTTAACTTACCTCTCCTTGTTGTCTACTAGCTCCTCTGTGTTTCCAATTCCCCAGGAATTCCCTCATCGTTGCTCCAGCGTCTGTGGTGTGTAGTTGTGATCGTCAGTTTGTCAGCGTCTCAAGTCTGTGTGTGTGATGGTCTCCATCTCCGCTCCACCTGCAAAGGAACCTTCAGTTATCACCGGCATTATATCCTGCTATTCACTCCATAGCATCCCTGTTGTACTCATTGTTAAATAAACTGTTGTTTTATTGCACTTACCACCTGTGTCCTGTCCGATTAGTAACACATAGTGGGACATTTTTTTAATATTTCAAATTTGACAACCCAAATAAAACAAGCTGAATAACGTCTAGGTTACGTAGGTAACCCACGTTCCCTGAAGGAGGGAACGGAGACGTTACATATGGGATCTTGCCTGAGAGACCAATCGTCTTCGAGTCTTTAGAAAAAGGCCAATGAATATTGAACTGACTGATGAATACAGAACTGACTCCGCTCTAAGTCCGACTGCAGGGCAGGAGGAGGGGGTTCGCCTTGACAACAGGAAACCCATGAAGGGCACAGCAGCAAGCATACACTGCTGGTCTTCCCGCTACTTGCTTGTCTGATGTAAGACACGGGAAGACACAGCCTCTTTGCGGAGGTCGTAAAACCTGGAGAAGGTGTTGGGTGTCGCCCAGCCTGCAGCTTTACAAATATCTGCTAGAGAGACACCGTGCTCCAACATTGAGGTGGAGGCAACACTCCTTGTTGAGTGGGCTCTCAGACCTAGGGGGCACAGCTCTCCCTGGTATAGATACAGTGGCGTAACTGTGGCTGCCATATGCCCCAGGAGCCTCTGAAAAGATTTGAGAGGAACCGCTGTTTTGTGCCTGAATGATCTCAGACACGTCAGCATGGCCTGCGCACGCTCCCCCTTGAGGCGGGCAGTCATTTCGACCGAGTCCAGCTCCATGCCGAGATAAGAGATCCTGAAGGCCCAGACGGCTGAGGTGCCGAAGCACTATGTCCCTGTGCTGACACAACACCTTCCACGAGTGAGCCATTATCAGCCAGTTGTCGAGGTAGTTGAGGATGCGCATGCCCATCTGCCATAAGGCAGACAGAGACCCCTCCGTGAGCTTGGTGAAGACTCGGGGAGACAGGGACAGGCCAAATGAGAGAACCTTGTACTGATACGCTCGACCCTCAAACGCAAACCGCAGAAAGGGGTCTGTGGCGAGGCAGAATCGAGACGTGAAAGTATGCATTCTTCAGGTTGTTGGCTGCGAACCAATCCTGGGGCCGAATGCATGTTAGTATGCGCTTTGGGGTGAGCAAGCTGAACGGCAGCCTGAAAAGGGACCGGTTCAGGGCTCTGAGGTCCAGGATGGGTCTCAACCCACCGCTCTTTTTGGGCATTTTTTTCTTTTTGGGCTCGATTGCATCTTTCGCCAATAGGACTACAACCTCCGCACAAAGGACAGCGGCATCCGTATCCGACTAGACACGGATGAAGAGAATACTTCTGTAATGTGATTCAAAAATGTGATTATATGCTATCCATCTAAAAAAAAATTCTGTTGTGCTTTTTTAAAAAATAAATCTACAGTAGGTAATTAGAAGTCAAATTACAGTGTTAATATTAGAGTGTAATTACTGATAATTACTGAGCAATGGTGAACATTATATGTGTAATCATATTCTGGAGCAGCACTTACATTTATTAATCCATGTTTTTGTATTACCATTTTAAAAAGAGTGTGCACACAGACACATGCATTATAAAATCCCAAAATATGCCTGTTCAGTCTGGCTTTACAATTTTTTATTTCAATGCATGCAATCTATCATGGCTGTGTGTGCTATACAGGCAATGTCAGCATGTCAGCAAATTCAAGTAGACAGAAGAAGGTGTGGATGTTGCTCAAGGACTATTTGTGATGAAGTCGACTCTTCATTAAACAAAACCAGACAGGTCCTGTTGACAAAGACAGGAGCAAAACGTGTTAATTGCTAGTTTAATTTGATGTTAACACCATAAATTTGTGAGATTAGCTGAGGGTTAGAAGTGTTACTTTATTTCAAACAATATACATTTATATAAAAACAATACATTCTGCCCTAATTGAATCCCCCTCATGTTATTCCAAATCATGATTGTCATTAAACACTGTCAATATTCTTTAAATAAAGTAAAAGGGTTTTAGGGTGAAAAACCAAACCACAAAAATGAATACATGGCAAGTTTAATTCTGTCAAAAAAGAGGATTTGTTGAGGAGAGGTTTTAAAGGCTTCCATGTTTGACAGTATAATGGGACAGCTGTCATAATTTAATAAAGAGCATTAATGAAGGAAACTATTTAAAGGGAAAGAAATAACAGAATGTGCAAGAGTGCTTAAAAAGGGTTTCCTTGCACAACAGGAGGTCACCGTGTGCCCACAGAGAGGTGTCTGAAATGTCCGAACTGAACTTGCCCACCCATCACACTCTTGTTGTGTCAGTGGGGGAGATCATACAGAACGGCACAGTGTCACCACGGGAGTCGAGACTTGACAGGAAAGCACAGTGGGAATCATGCCCTGATTAGAAGCAGTACAGAACTCCTGTCTCTAAGCAACACCATCACTCTGTGTCTGGAAATCAAACAACACATCTGAAGACTGTCATTCCATCCGTTTATTGTTCATGTTCACTTAAACTGTAAAGACTTCTCTACACACTTTTATCCTGCATCACAAAAACTGAGATAGGAGGAGACGCCAATGCAGTGAAATTCAAAACGCATTGCGTCATGGCAAGTTTAAATGTATCTTTCTGAATTACATTTAAGAGCCATGCTAGATGGGATGACTTTCACTAAATAACAACTTAAACGTTGCTTTCTACCTCATATAAAGCCGAAGTTTGAGATAGACTGTAACCATGTTACAGAGAAATACACCATGCCAGTTACTAGTATAGCAACTTCTGAAAAACAGAAATTCAGTAAAATCCCCCATTTAAAGCTATAGAGTGACTAGAAATAGCTTTTTATGGTGCTTTTCATGGTAGTATAGTGAGAAAATAAATACACATATAATATAAAAATAAAGAGACACATGTACACATAGGTAATTTGTGAAGACCTTAATACTTTCATTCTGCTATAGGTTGCATTACATGAATCAAAAGTGACAGTAAAGACAATTTCACAAAAAAAATAAAAACATTGAACACACAATCTGCATATTAAAAAGATTTCTGAAGCATCATGCAACACCGAGTGATACAACTTTGCATCACAGGAACAAATTGCTATGAACATTTAAACTGTTTTTACTGTGTAATATTATTAATATATGTGGTTGAAGCCATTTACATTTCTCAAAGCATTTAAATATGATATTATCCAAAGATTGGCAAGGGTTTAATGGGGTAGTGTGAACTGAGAGTGCTGATACCCCAACCCTTTACTTACGGTCAAGTAAACCTCAGAATAAAGGTTTCATACCATTACAAAAGCCAACACATGTTGTACTCCACCACATTAAGTCTAAAGTCAGAGTGTAGAGAAGATAATGGGTTTTAAAAGTAATCTCATGACCTGCAATAAACATTTCATTATCTTTACATACCTCCTGCTTTGGAAACAGGTCGTTAGATAAGTGTAAAGATGATTAATACTTTGCGAAGATCCTTAAAATGGGTGTTATCTTAATAACCCCTTTTACCCACCTCTGTTAAAAGATTAATCGGCATGTTAAGCTTCGGATTTCCCATGTGGCATGTTATTAACACATGCCATTATGTTGAGAGCTGGACTTTATGTGCCAGTGCCATCACTCAAAGCCTTAAGAGAAAAAAACAGTTGAGGTTTTAATGCAGGAAAAGCTCCATGAAATCAAATTTTGAAAGAGTTGAGTTTTAAAGGAAGAGTTATGGCACAGCGTGTGCTCCCACTGTTCTGACAGGTTTAAAACAACAGAACAACCTGTGCGTTCAGGAAGTGAGAGACAGATGGAGGGACAGAGTTAAAAAAAAAATTAAAAATACCAAGACAGAAAATGAGATTCTGATTTTGAAACTAATGAGCAACTGCTAGACAGAAGACAGCAGTGTGTTGGTTTAGAGCCATCAGTGTTTATTCAAAGCAGAACTGACACTTTGTTTATTTGTGTGACTTTGCAGAAGCTTCTAAGAGAAATACAGCTCAGGAGCATAAAACAGGCACACAAAACAAAGAGGAAACATAGTTTTGCAGTTCAAACATTATAGGCTTCCAGTTGCTCAAAATGAAAAGTTAATGAGTGACTGAAGAAACTGAAGAGGCGCACACAGTCATACAGATGCATACATCTGTGCTTATACCATAATGGGTACAAATAACATGTTTTTAATATCCAAGCTATTTGTTTTTGATTCTTCAGCAGTGGAAATATATACAATATTAATAACATGAAATTCTGATACGATGAAATTCACTAAAAAGCCAACAATTTAACAGATGAACTGAAAAAATTGAAGGCATAGTTTGCTCAAAAATGACTGATTACACAAAAATCAAGATATTAGTGATTAAATCCAAGAGCTTTCTGACCCTGCATAGACAGCAATGGGAGGCCCAAAAAACTTTTAAAGACATTGTTAAAACAGTCCATGTGGCATCAGTGGTTTTATAAAGCTACAGGAATACTTTTTGGCTGTGGCTATTTGCACTTAATAAAAATAGCAATAGATGCTACTTACACTAAATGTAAATAGCCACTGAATTCTATTTACACTAAGTGAAAATTCTTTTTTTCTTCTTTCTTTTATATTTCAATTACAGTATGCCATGTGTCGCGGGGAGATGTAGTAACTGGTCTTTTGCTAGTTAGGACGCTTGCTATTAGTTCATTCTATAAGGATAGAGAATGCTGGCAACATTTGTGATCTTCCCCGTCTCCTGCATCCTGTATATCTGTTAGTGTATGCTTAGAGTACAAGCAGTTGGATTTGCATTCGAATCATCAATTTTTTTTGTTTGCCCATGTAATGCCAGTGTGGCATTAATCATCCTGATGTCGTCATTTCTTACTCTGTCTCTCCTGGTCTTTCCTGCTGCTCTTCATAAACTTCTCATTCCACATGTTTGTATTTTCTTAGCTGGGGCTTTGGTTAGTGTCCACTTCTGACTCTGGTAAGTGAGAGTAGGTGAACTATTCCTTTAAGAACAATTATGTAAACATTTTTTAATTATTGTTACAGCTTTCATCTATGGTGTGAACGAGACTTTACTGTTTCTGTAGATCCGGGTGCTCCTAAATTAATTATGATTGAAAACAGACCCTTTTTGGAGTCTGAATGAATCATTATTTTGAACGAACTGGTTGAATGGATGAGTCATTCACTTATAAAACACAGTCACTTGTCACTACCTACTCACTGGCATAACAAAGTAAAGAGAAAGCGTCAATAAAAAGACCTTCAACACTAGTGCACAAACTGGACAGAGTACAGAGATTTAACAGAGTGATAAACAGAACTAAATATAAGAAAAATGTCACACGTCAAGACATTCTAATAGCAGACAAGGAACCGCAAAAAAAAAAATAAAAATCCTATTTAATTACATTTGTTCTGCAGACATAAAAGCAGAGCAGTGCATCCTCGACTTAATTAACTACAAACAAGACAAGCATGAATGGTGTTTACAGCAAGTGGACAGAAGTTATGAGAATAATGCTTGTAAATAAAACAATATAAAAAATAGGAGGATACAATAATCCAAACCTAAAAACAGGCATATTAGAAGCCCAATAAAATACAATGAAAATCTTGAGACTTTGACAATGATTAATGGTGTTCAATAAATACACCACATGACATGAATTCAGGAAGAACTGTGCATTCCAATATATTTTCAAAATCTGTTCTTGACTTCATAAATCTCTGCGATTTATGCTCAGGGGTATACTACTATGACATGGAGCAGAGACGAGACTTGCGATTACATATGGTCCGGATATAGCGGCAGTCCGGGATGTGCATTAGGCAACATGCAGCTTTACTGCTCTAATCTGGATCATCTAATTCTGGGTCAGATTAAACTGACCCTCATCTAAGCAAAACCCCACACATGGTCATGCATTTGCAGTACAGCAGCTGAGGCCTGACATATGTGTTTTCTTCAGATATCATCTTGTGAGTTTGCAAATGTGTGTCATTGTTTACATCAACACTTCGTGAGCGGTGGCGTCTCATTTAAAACAATTATTTCTATGAATGAGCTTTTTTTTTGAGAATTGTGTGGTTCACAATTCAGTTTTTTTTTTTTTGGTCTGGAACAAACACTCATTGTAGTACACACATTCAAAACTTACATCAATGTACTGTCTAAGACTTGAATTTATCCATCTGATGAATCTCATTATACCTAGCCAAACTTCTCAGCCTATTACAAATGACGTGTTTCCAACAGTTTTCTTATACTCTATGGCTGTTTTTAGTCAGTTTATTACACCATATGCTTACTGTTGCTGTCAGGCCCTGACTGCTCCCAGTTCATTTTATCCAATCAGAGGTGACATGTTTGGTTTACCCAGGCATCTATGACCCACCACACAGGTGATGAATGACAGGTGGAGGGGACATGTCATGAAAAAAACATGCTCCCTGTTTTCCACACTGTACTTTCCCACAAGCCACTCACATTTCTTCTAAAGCAGAGCCAAGGTTCCTCATGGCTGTGTTTTGCAATTCAAAACAGGACAGCTTTCTTCTAAGGTCACCCCCACAGAAGAAAAATCAGTTTGTCCCTGGATCATTATCATCATATACTGAATTGCTGTTACATTTCATGGTTTCATTGGGTTAATTTAAAAACAATAGAAAATTAAGATGCAAAATGAGATCTCCAAAATAATGAATGTTTAGCTGCGAGGAATGCGAGCCCCCTAAAGCGTGAGCCAGAGTCGAAGGAAAAAAGCGCAAGAGAGAGGTGAAAGTAAATAAACAAATTTAAATAAATATTAATAAAATATAAATATAATTTTTTTTTGTTTTGTTTTCCTTAAGTTACCAAAAGTCCCCCCAAAATTGAAGATATCTAGTTGTGTCCTTCTTGTTACACATGTACACAAATAATTGTCGTATACGTCATATGAGGATTGTCATATTATCAAAAATGTAGATGATTCCATGATAGTGAGTCTTCTACAGGAACGATTGATTGAAGACATTGTCTTATACATGGTTTGCTACAGTATGTGGAGTAGCAAATTCTACATTTAATTAAAAATGAAAAAAAAAAAAACACCTAAGGATATGTATTTTGATTTTGGGGAGATCAATATTAATTTCAGGTTTGAAAAATTTAAAGGTATTGAATATTAAATGACTGATAATCATAAATATCTTAGGATCGTAATTGATGACAAACGTTAGAAGCAAACGTATCAGTTATTTGCAAAGTACCATAAAGGACAATAAAGGCAAACATAGAGTAGGAAATATGTTCAAATAAAGCATGTATTTCTGGGCAGTTTTATTAACTTGTATATCTCTTTAGATGTTTCTGCAACTTTCACCTCAGCCCCTAAACCTACTCTAGACTACTCTACAAAAGTCAAAAAGCAATAGGAAGAAATGCCACAGAAATGTTAGTTTATGTGTGTGATTAAATAGATGTTTTTAAGCTCACATTAGACATGTTTAGAAAAAAATAAAAAAATAAAAATAAAATATATATATATTTTTTTCAGTCATGGTTCAATTGCATCAATCAAACCCCATTTCCAATTATCAGCTTTCTCTGGCTTTACATATTTCAAGTAGGAGAGAGTGTAAATTGTGCAAAACCCTCAAGGAAGGTATTGGTGAAGAGCAGGAGCACTAATAGCAGGCACAGCTAGTTTTCAACAGGATTCTGTTATTATATCTACTAACTGTTCTGTGTTAGGCACAGCCTGCATGTTGGCACTACCTTTTGTCCTCCATTTTTTTTGAGCAGTGGACACTGTCAGATCTGTGCTAATCCACAGAAAATGTCATTTGTCTTTCTGTGTAAATTATATAGCAGAGTGAATACAAATGAACTGGTCACTGATCAAACATCTAATGACCACTAGAGTGCCATGACCTGAATGGCCCTCATTTTTCTTGCCTGCAGAGTTTGTCTGCTTTTAGACCTGATGCCTGAAAATTCATGTAAATTCAGTGTCATTACAGTCTTATGCTGATGTGTGCAGTTGTGTCCCAAACAGCATTAGTGATTTAAGTAAGTTTCTTTGACTCAAAAGGCCTGCGAGGGTGAGCGATTAGCCATTAACAAACTGATGGGTAAACAGAAGGAAAATCCACCAGTTGTATGGAAAAAAAGAGAAAAATATTCATATCTATAAGGAGAATATACCAGGCAATATTTCCTTCAGTGGCAATGTTGAGAGTTGACATAATTGCTGTTGTGGCATATAGGATGTGTCAGCTCAGTGTAGGGTCTGACTGTATAAGAATTCAGCATTAATTGACTCGAGCAGC
This sequence comes from Enteromius afrohamiltoni, assembly GCA_034779775.1. Taxonomy (NCBI): domain Eukaryota; kingdom Metazoa; phylum Chordata; class Actinopteri; order Cypriniformes; family Cyprinidae; genus Enteromius; species Enteromius afrohamiltoni. The sequence continues at coordinate 1,501,088 of JAUYWG010000249.1, read as the reverse complement.
TCGTTAAAGGCTAGTCTCACTGTTTTACTGAGGACCTCAGAGACACATGAATAAAACATTCACTGCAAAACCCACAAAGATGAATTAAGACTCTATGGCGATGAGACTTTCTCACTTCAGACAGCAAAGCTGAGCTTCCCTTCATCTAACACATTAAATACATCCATTGAAAACTGAACAAAGCCTATAAACATAAGGGTATTAGAGATAAGAAGCAGACAAAGAGTGTGACCCTTCTGACATGACTTTAACTTCCATAATCCGGTTTCTCTGTATGTGAGAGAAAATGCGGAGTTATCATTATTGAAGCTGAGGAATTAAGGAAGCTGAATAACATCTGAAACTACAAAGAAACAATGTGTGATCAATAGTTTCAGAACAATCAGTTTGTATGAATTTTGTATTATACCCTGAGCATATTTGTCAGTCACTAATGAAAGTAGCACCTGCAAAAATACTACTGTGCATATTTGCAATGTTACATATATATATATAGACATAAAACTTAACTTCATGAGCAAAATTTAACATGATTTGAAAATGGTATAAAGAACATCTTGAGGTTTAATGTAAGAAAACCACATAATTAAAGTACTTGCTTTGCAACACTTGTATTCTGCCATGCTGTGATACAGCTACAAGAGCTTAGAGAAGAGATAATGTTATTTTCCTAATGTGCAATTCTACGTCTCACACAGGACCCAGCCAGCTGTGACTGCTGTCGGAGTTGTTTCATTACCAGTGGGCTTCGTGCCTCAGCAAATGTCACAAATTCAAGCCCAAGTCAGATCAATCTGGGTGGAGGATACATTTCTGTCACATCAATGAAGGACTGAGCGGAGCACTGGGGAGGAGGTGAGAGCAGGAGAAGCGGAGGAAGTCTGTCCTATCAGATTGTGTTAGTGCAGGCATTTAAAAATGTTCTTCCCTATTAATGTCTGGGTTTGGAGAGCAGAATAATGGCATTCTCCTTATGCAGGACATCTGTGCTGGAGATTTAAATGGTCGGAACAGATATGGATGTCCAACTATGAATCTTAAGTTACATAATAAACCAAGCAGCCAAACCAATCGTTTTGGCTGACAAAAATGTCAAATACAGAGGATGAACTAATCAGTAACCATTTCTAAGAATTTAATCTGAGGTTCTGTAATTGCCTGCAGTGAGCATGAATCATAATGTTTTTTGAACAAAAAAAAATCTTGTATTCATGTATTATTGTTATTAGCATTTTGACTGTTTCTTGAGTTCAACTTACATCCAGTTCTGAAGTTCAACTCACTGAGTCAGTGATCCACTTCATAAACTCAAATAACTGCATTAACAACTGCGTTAATCACTGATTCGCTGTTAAACTGTCTCAAAGATCTCTGATCAACTTACTGACTGTTTTTCAACTGACTGAATGATCTGAGTTCAACTAATTATCATAGCGATCCAATTCACAAGTTCACCTTCTTCATTGTTCAACTAAATCAGTGATTAAATCATTAATTCAGCTGTTTTACAACATAAAAATTCAACTCATTGATTCAGTAATCCACTACAAGATTCAATGCTCCAGTCTGCAAGTTCAGTTTGTTGACTCTGTGTTCTGCTTTACAATGTTCTTGAGATAACAACTCACTTTGAATATTACAAGTGAAAAATTACTCCTTATACAACTGTCATGTTGAATGCCTTTCTTTAAGAATTTACTTTCACATCAAGTCAAAATTAACAAATTAAACACTGCATGCATTTCCTTTTGGAGGACTATTGTTGGGTATATCTTAACATACTGCAGTAACACTGAAAGAACAAACTACATTTGCTGAGCAAGAATTTCTTTATATAACTCACACGAGATGATGCTCTGAGGCACAGAAAGAAGGTGTGAAACCCTGCTAAAATGCTGATGGCTGAAATATGTGGGATAGGTATAGAAATGCTGTCTGTCCAGTTAAGGAGGGAGAGAGAGGCAGGCCATCTCTAATAAGGTCCACAGAGATACCCCTTTCTTAAAGTACAATCACTTAACCTCACATATACTCATGCTATAGTTGTCAGTTCAGACACACAATTTGACTCATGCCGTCTCTTACCATACATCAGATAGTTTGTGTGTTTGAGAGAATGTGTTTATAGTTTGTCTCTATCATTTAGAATAGTCAGAGAGATTTGTTTTATTTACTTGTGTTGCTGTTACCTTTGACCTGCTACTAATTGCTTTCCTACAGTCATTAAACATGTCCCGTGCATTGCCTCATGGGAATCATTGGATATGTAGTCCAAATTTAGGCATATAATTACAGCTATATGTGCCTTTCTGTTCAGTAAACTGCATTTGTGAAAAAAATTTAAATCTAAGAGGATGGCTTTTGTATGTTTTGTACTTAGTTTCATAACATAATCTTGCTCAACTAGTGTCATTGTTGCTGGTGCTTGACCTCCTGGCTGAGATTAACCTCAAACACAGAAATGATTATATTTTTAAAAGCATCCAAAAATGGGAGGGGGGCGGGTGCAATTTTACTGAAACACAGTAAATAAAAGTGATATTATTGCAGTTTCTGTACAAGGGCTGTACAGGATATTACTTTTTATTCAGTTATTGATTGTGCTTCCTCTTGAAGCAGCAGAAATGTAGCCATATTTATATATTTGCCTTTGTGCAAAGGGCAAACATACATACATACATACACACACGCACGCAATGTAAGAACAATATTTTTTTTTTTCAGCCAAACAGCCAAGGTCATACATAATGATCAATGATATTCTAGTGCTCTGGATTTGGGTATGCTGCAAAATGCAAAACAATGAAAAATCAAGAAGCTTTGACTACGATCTAAGCATAGTTTGAATGTTTAGAGTAAATTTACCTGCATTAGTGACATTTTGACCTTCAGATATTTAAAATTCAAGAGTTACATTCTTGAAAATACATACACACACACACACACACACACACACACACATATATATATATATATATATTTCTGCGTGTGTATACAAATTAAATGTGGTGACAGAAGCTGAAAAACTAATAAAACACCAGAAACAGGCTGTTTGAGCTTGTTAAGGTGCTGTAAGGTATGGCAGGGACCTGGAGCACTATTGATTTTCCATGTGTACCATTGCTGGCTGCAGTCATGGGAACAACCCTGAGAGATCCGGAGAGGTATGAAGGTTGCAGGATGGTGAGATTGTCCCAATTGCTGGAGGTAATTAAGAACAGGACAATCAGAACAGGACGAATCATGGAAAGGAGGGTGCACTGTCCTTTCAGATTACACATTAATCCACCAGATATATGCAGCAGCCTCCCTTCCTCCCTTTTCCGGAAAGTCCTCTCAGAGAACACAGTGTCCCTCTGTATTACTGCCATGAGGACAGACAAGAAGTGGAATTTCTGGCACACAAATCCTTCATTGTTGTAGTCTCGCAGAATTTCAAAAAAGATGAATAATGAAGGAAATATAAGCATTTAGAGAGAAAGAAAAAAAATGACCTGCATAATTCAGATATCTATGTAAAACTCCAGGTTTATGGAATTAAATATGCGCATTACAGAAAGCATTAAAAGCATACATATAAGTTACATGTGCAAGTTTTATTAATCTATAAGGTGGCATTTGGGAAGGGGCTGCTGTCTCTTCTTCAAGACAAAATCTCATCTGTTTTACTGGCTGATGTCTCCCAACAGATGTGGCTGATATCCGCCTGTTCCACACCAATGCAACATGGCACATATCCCCTCAACAACTTGCTTTCTATCTCTAACTATATCACATGAACCAAACTGACTCACTTCCTTAATCATGAACAGATTTCTTTAAAAGTGAAGCTAAAAGATTGTGCTTTTACCAATGTGTGTATTAATTGGCAATAAAATGCAGGAATCACTTTTGAAATTGTATAATAGTACTGGCCAAGTTAGAGCCTTGAACTCTTGAAAAAGAGCCAAGAGACACAACCAAAACTTATCACATGGTGAGACCGTAGAAATTCAGAAAAGAATTTGCTGTGCTCTGCAAACAACAAAGAATTGTGTATTACAAAGAATGTTTGACTCAAAAGCAATTAACACTGAATGTGGCAGAATGCCGGAACTTACTGACATTGTAGCCAAGTTTGCGGTTTTCCCACAGAATTAAGCCACTCTATTTCCGTATAGGTTGTTTTTCATTTCTGTAAATTTAAATGATGCCAAAAACATGACATTTATCCATAAAAGCTGAAAAAACATGTTTTTTTCCACTCAAAATGCATTTTTTATCAGGGGACCCCCTCGAAAGGCGATTGTAATAGTTTTGTGTTAGTTTATAGTAGCAGCTAGGATTCCCTGTTGAAAAAAAGAAAAAAAACTGAATATAGAGGTGTGTGTGTGTGTGTGGGGGGGGGGG
>JAUYWG010000249.1:1478881-1496599 GCA_034779775.1 Enteromius afrohamiltoni | reverse complement strand
CCCCCCCCCCCCCCCCCCCCCCCCCCCCCCCCCCCCCCCCCCCCCCCCCCCCCCGGCAGGTGTATGAATTAGCAACTGGTAGACTACATATGATTTAAAAATCATATGATCCAAAATCGTGAGTGATGTCGTACAAATTTGTATAAATTAGCCACCACCCAGCAAATGACCATCTTAAACCAGCTCAAACCAGCATCCCAGCTTCAAAACATACCTAACTAGCAATGCTGTTTTTTTCAACAAGGCTTCCTAAAACACAAAACAAAACTAGAAATCAGTTGTTTAAGCCTGGAATATGATACATGATTTTACACCTGATTTCACCCAGATTTTACGATTTTTATGTTACGGTGTAACATTGGTTCTGCTTTTTTTCACAGAACAAATCATTGCCTGGATTGCATAGGCTACATATGTGTGGGGTGGACCTATCAAAATGTAGAGGCGAGACACTTTTGGGCGTGCTTTCAAATATCAACATTGGCTTCCAGAAATCGCTTACCATACCCTACCATATTTTATTCTTAACTGTCTTTTGACATTTTGAAAATATAATATTATAGATTTCTGTAATTTTATTAAAGTGCACCACAAAAATAAATATTTAAAGATGAAAAAGCCATTTAACACCACAGAACATCACAGAATTCATCAAATCCTATCAAAACTTCCTGATGGATGTGGTCCTGTAGGAGTCAGTTTAGTACAAAAGCATAACAAAATGAGGAAAGAAAGAGATAGAAGGCACAGGGGAGAAAAAAACAACTAAATAGCCTTTGGATTTTTACGACTATATATATATATATATATATATATATATATATATATATATATAATTTGATAATATCATAATTTTAAATTTGAATAGAAATTTTTATTTTATTATTTTTTATGTATGTATGTACTATGTACAAAGGAATGATGGGCAACCTTGACTTAAATCAAAGTAGTGAAATTATTTAAAATATGCATGAAAGGAATGACTCTTGGATTAACATCATGGACTGATAAAAACAACCTTAAAAATAAAACCTACTTAAACTTCATTTGAACAAGGTCTGCATGTTAATTATCTATTTAATTAACCTGCATAACCCCTTGTCTAATCTCGACACAGGGGTTTAATACATTGTCACTAAACACTGTGAACATTTGATTGTACATGCTGTTGTCTTTACACATTTAGAACATCAACTGAAAGTCTAAACCTCTTATGTCAGTTGTGTATCTGTATCAAACATACAAGATGACACACAGACTGACAAGGTAGCTCAGTTTGCTCTGAGGCTGGAGGGCTATAACAGTAAATGCAGAGCGGCCATAAAGCATCAGGTCCCATTAGACTGAAATTCTACAGAACCCTGCACACTTACAGTAGGCGTTCACGCCGCTCAAATGTCCAGATTTAAACCGCATGTCCTGCTGAAGGCCATCAGTGATTAATGCACTCATCCTTCATTGTGAATAGTTACACATAGTGTCCAGCAACTACAATCAGTTATCATGACTCAATCAGCAGACTTGGTTGGGGTTTCAGCCAGAGCACCTCAAATGATTGAATTGAAGACACAGGCCAAACACTGACTTTAATGAACCTATCTATGGTCAACTGCAACTGTGTGATGCAACTCATTTAGAGTAAAACACACAAATTCTCACAAATATATTATTTACAATTGGCTTCAACAAATTTTTACTTTCCCACAATCTTATCTATCATTTATTATGACTTCTAATAGCTAAAAACGTTCAGAATAACTATATGTCTAAAAATACATTTACAATGTATACAAATTGTAGCTATGCTGTTTAAGATATCTGATATCAAGGGCTACAAAAAGTTTTTTTTAGACATTAAATTCTCCCGAAAGGAATTAAGTGAGCAACAACCACTACGGTAAGTGCAAAGAGCCTCTGAAGCATCTGAGAGCATTTGAGTTTATTACAATAGGAGAGGGACCTTAAATGTGTAATGCATGAAAGCGTAGCTGCTGTGCTTGAACAGATTTGAGATTGGTGACCCCTGACACCCTCAAAATGCATTTTTATTGCTCTTGATTGCCATGAATTATGATGACATGGTAACCTTTTTGCCCCCTGGGGAAGGTCAACATGCAAGTTCAAGATAAGCAAGCGTAAATAAACCTTTTCAATTTTGATTGCTGCAAAAAGGTGGGACAGAAGTATGTTTAATACTGTGTCACATCAACGGTCCTTTTAAAGTGTTTAATTATTTAGAAATTGAGGATACTATTCTTGCTTGATACAAGACTTCAGAAGCTCAGCAGTCTGTGATTGTTGTTGTCTGATTCTCCTTTTCACAATGACCCATACATTTTCAATAAGAGACAGATCTGCCTCTGAATGCAGAATGAGACCTGGCATAATAACTATGGACTTCCAATGAAAAACATCATCTGGATGGCAGTATATGTCTGTACATTCCCAGTATATGACACATATGTCAGTCACCCATGCCGTTTGCTCTGCTGCATCATCATATCATGAGAGACATGCTTTTTTGCTTATATTGCTAATGAAGGTTGGGGTGGTCCCTTTGGTCTTTGAGACTGAGAACCTGAAATCCATTTTTGCTGGAAAGAAGTTAAAAAGTAGATTCATCGGAGAACAGCACACATTTTCAGATTGTCTTTTTGACTATCTGAGATAAGCCCAGAGAACCTAGCAGCATTACTGCATAATATTGATGTATAGCTTTCTCCTAGAGTAACAGATATTCAATTTGCATTTCTTGATGCCACAGCAGACTGTTGTAAATGACAGTGATTGTCTGAAGTACTCCTGAGCCCACATGGCTATATTTCTTATACAACACTATCTGAGGGCTCAAAGCAAAATCATTTGAGGTTTACTGCCTTTGCTATAAGTATACTGATTTCTTTAGATTCCCTGACTTTTTCAAAAAATTATGTATGGTACTTGGTGAAAGTCCCTGCACTGCAAATGTGACTTTTGATTTGTTTCACACATCTCTCATGAAATTTGGCATAAAGTGGTAAGCCATGATCCAGCTTTGCTTGCAAAGACAGAGGTGCTCCTTTCATACTCAAAAATGATACCTTGACCTATGATGACCAATTCACCAGCTTACTGTGAACAAACAGTTTAATGTGGATATTTTATAACCTTTTCACTGTCCCAACTTTTTTGGAATTTGTTGCATCCATCAAAGACAAAATTTGTTTATATTTACAAAACACATTTACTGTACACATGGTCTATGACATTTTGGAAATCTTTTCTTTGTACTTTTGTCAATGAAATAAAAGTTAAAGAGAATTAACAAATCAAATTTTAGTTTTTTTTTGTATTTTACAAAATGTCCCAACTTGTCTGGAACTGGGGTTGTAGTACAAAATGTAATTACAAAGAATGACATATCTATCAGATTCAAAGATATTAGACCATTTATATATATATATATATATATATATATATAAATTGTGTTCCTATTGGGAGGTTTTATAGGTCTTTGAATCTAAATTACTTTATTAATTTCATGTTGTATACCCACAAGAGTAGCATAAACATCAGTAATGAAGAGACCATAGATTATATGACAGAAGTGTCCCAGAGGCCTGAAAATATTGATTACCTAGAAGTCAAAGGTTTAAGAGGATCTACATTTATATTGCTATATCAGTTTCAACAGCTTAACTGATTTACCTAATTAAGCTTGACAAACATACATGCTTAGACACAGATTACTGCATCATTATACCAAACAAACCCAACAATGTTATACGTGAATTCATTGGTGTGTGTTTCATTAATTACTTTACAAGTAAGAAAGAAAATAATCGCTTGATTCTTCTTATTTGCTTGGTACATGTCAATATAATTTTGGATGTGAAATAATACAGTTCCAGATCTGAGACCAAAATCTTTTCAGGGTTCCTTGGTGGTCAGAAACTTAACCTTTGAAGTTTAATCCATCCATATAGTCTATCTTCCCTAAAACGACCAAATGTAATGTTGCAATGTTGCTAAAACAATCCTGATGTCACTAATGACCTTTACTGGTGGAGGGTCTCTTGGGAGAGGTCAAATATTACCCTCTCGAGGAGCTCTTTCATTGTTAGAAGGAGTTAATGAGCCATGAGCTGGAGAAGAGTCATTTTTATTTAATGATTGGGGTGTTACCTCATTCTCCCATCACCAAATACTGATCTGACTTGATCTATAACTCCAAAGCCTGCAGGAATTGAAGAAATTAATGGAGATTTTTTAACTCAAATGTGAGTTACAGAGCAAACAAAAAGCAAATGCTTCTATCAAAAAGGTAACTGAATTGTTCAATTGAAAGGAAATCCATGAGATTTGTTCCCAATAGCATGTGAAAATCAATTTAGGCCAACATATAAAACATTCCACTCAAGGGATTTACAGTGCACACAATTACCTAAGTATGCAAGTAATATTGAAAACACAGCATCTTTTAAAGCACAAATTAAACAACTAAGACTTGCGAAAAACGTTCCTGAGATGACAATATTTTTTTTTAAATAATATTGCATTACCTCTCGTATATGACTGTACTTGATCTGACAATCAGTCAGTGGCAGTAAAAGTGCATTACATTTTATCTGAAACGGAATCTGGCAATGTTTTATTACATTTGAGGTCGCATGTATCATGGCATTTAAAAAAACTAAAAATAATGTAACGTAACCATTGCAAAACAAAGCAAACTGCTTTGGAGAAAAATAAAAACAATGCCATTTTAGCTTACTTTTGAAAATTCATGTATTGTATAGGTGAAAAATTGTATAGGTTACTCACGTAACCACTGTTCTCTGAGACATGGAACGAGTACTGCGTCTTGCTAAGATGCATGGGGAAAACTCCTTTTTCCCCCTAGCTGAAGCCTATTCTAAAATGCAGTTTTATTATTTATTAAAACTGCACGGTCATTGGCCACTGTATTGGGGACTATTTTTAACCAATGGGCAAGGCCCCGCGAACAGCGGGCCAATGCCGTCGACCACACCCCATGGCGTGATGTCTCTGCTCTGTCACTGACAGCAGGTGGCGCCATGGTGGCATGCCCCTTGTCTATTTACAGCAAGGGCCCACCAGCCTTCTTCAGGTTAGTTCGACTGAAGCAACGGCCTCTCATAGCACGGCCCGGAACGCAGTACTCTTTCCATGTCTCAGGGAACAGTGGTTACGTGAGTAACCTATACGTTCCCTTTCGACATTTCACTCATACTGCGTCTTGCTAACACGCATGGGGAACACGGTACAATCCCGCCATGCTATAAGGTCTGGAATCTTGAAGCCTGAGAGTGGACCTAGGGGAAACCCGAGGCTTCATACGTCACAAGCACCCTTGTCCAATTACTTGGAGGCTTATGCGCCTCTACACGCGGCATTCACGCAGCCAGGCAATAGAATGTACAAGTGATATAATCATAACCGAGCTGTCTCCTTTTCAGTGCAAGGTGGTCAAACAGTGAAAGAACCCTGATATATGATTATAACGCTCTAAAACCGGGCCATTCTGGGCTGTTTTTGAGCGCATTTACTGTGTTTGTAACCCGGCAGCGACTGATGTGGGATACAGCAGCCAGCAAGCACAAGTCATAGTAACTCTCACTGGTCAGAGAATATTAGCGCCTTACAGCGCAGCTGAAGGCAGGGGCGAATACACTCACTGATGAGCCGGCGGCGCCGGATAGCTCAGGGTTTAGTTTTTTCAGGCTATGACTGAAGCTGAGAAGACTGCAGTTCAGGGAGCCTATGGCAACAATGACTTTGACTGACTGGCTTTACAGAAGGGAGTTTAGTTAGATAATAAAACGCTGTATAGCGTTGTAAGTGAAACTCACATGTAATTCTGTCGGGCTATGACTGAAGCTGAGAGGCTGCAGTTAGAGAGCCCGTAGTGACAATAAGTTTGATCTAACTCGCATTTTTGGAAGGGAGTTTTGTCGAGCAATAAAGCACTGTATAGCGCAGCAAGTGAAGCTCAGAGAGAAAGTCTGTCAGGCTATAACTGAAGCTGAGAACTGCAGTTAGCGAGCCTATAATGACAATCAGTCCCTTTTGACTTGCTTCGCAGGAGGGAGCAGAGACAATAAAGCGTTGTTCAGCGCTGCGACTGAGACTTCACAGAGAAGCGAGTTTGAGGCGGGGTTAAAACGGTCCGAACAGCGAGAGTTCCTCCGCAGAGAGGACCCTGGCATGTAATGTTGGGATGTCCAGATTGTAAAACCTGGCAAAGGTGGACAGCGAGGACCAGCCGGCCACCTCTCATATCTCTGATAGAGAAACACCACTAACCCAGGTCCATGTAGATGCAGTGGATCTAGTGGAATGACATTTAAATCCCAGGGGACACTTCAGACCCACTGAAGAGTAAACCAATGAAATAGCACTCACAACCCAAGCATTTGCTTCAAGACCGGTAGCCCTTTGGAGCGGACAACGAGGCAGACAAACAGCTGGTCAGAGTGTCTGAAATCAGCTGAGCGCTCGATATAAGCTCTCAATGCCCTGACCGGGCAGAGAGGATTGGTGTCCTGGCCCTCGTAGGGCGGCAAAGCCGCTAACGAAACCACCTGAGCTCTGAACGGCATAGAGCGCACTTTAGGTTCGTAGCCGTGCCTTGGTTTCAGGATGACTTTCGAGTCATTTTTCCCGAACTCTAGGCATGCAGGGCTGACAGACAGCGCTTGCAGGTCACCTACTTGCTAGACAGATGCCAGTGCTAGAAGCGGGGCAGTCTTAAGCATCAGCACTTTCACGGTTACCCTTCGAACCATATGAAGTGGTTCGAAGGGAGGGCCTTTGAGGGCATTCAGCACTGTGGGCAGGTCCCAAGTTGGGACAGTGAGAGGGTGGGGGGGGGCTTCAGCCGCCTCGCTCCTTTCAAGAACTGGATGAGTAAAGCATCTTTTGCCACTGTTTGCCCTGCTATCGGGTCGTGGTGGGCCGATATAGCCGCCACGTAAGCCCTGCGGGTGGAAAGAGCTCAGCCCATATCCAGCAGATGCTGCAAAAATGACAGTACTGGTGATATGTCACACTTAGGGGTTTTTTTGTGGCGCTCTGTGCACCATCTAGAAAACACAGCCCATTTTAAAGCATAGAGACGTCTCGTGGATGGAGCTCTAGCTTGAGATATAATGTTTAACACACTCTCTGGGAGGCGAGTAGGCTCCCATCGAGCAGCCACACATGGAGAGCCCACAGTTCTGGTTGTAGGTGCCAGATTGTGCCCTTGGCCTGAGAAAGCAGGTCTCTTCTCAGGGGGATTGGCCACGGGGCTGCTGCCAGCAGTGAATAAAGGCTCGCTATCCATGGCTGGTTCAACCACTGAGGGGCTACCAGGAGGAGCTTGTGGCCTTCCTCCTTGACCCTGCTGATGACCTGAGATATCAGGGGGGTCGGAGGGAAAGCATAGAGAGGGAGCCTCTGCCAAGCCTGGGTGAGGGCATCCATCTCCATTGTGAAATAAGCTGTGCAACGGGCGTTTTCATCCGAGGCAAAAAAGTTTATTTCTGCTCTTCCGAATAAGTGCCAGATCGTCTGGATTATCTGGGGATGCAGCGTCCATTCTGACGGGCTGACCATTCCTCTGGACAGCATGTCCGCGTCCTGGTTGAGAAGGCTGCTTGCTGCCATTTTGTAGAGGCATTTTGATGAAAGACCCCCTTGGTGATTTATGTACGACACCACTGTCATACTGTCCGAGCGCACCAGAACGTGACTGCCCCTCAGGAGTGGAAGGAAGAAGTGACACGTGTGACACACTGCAATCATTTCCAGACAGTTTATGTGTAATAAGCTGTCTGACCACAGGCCAGAGGCTGACGAGTCCTCGTGCTGCGCGGCCCATCCTGTCTTGGAGGCGTCTGTGAGGAGGACTCTCCTCCTGTTCATCACATAGAGAGGGATCCCTCTTTCCATGGGCGCAGCGCTGCAACAAAAGCTGCGTTCACTCTGAGCTTTTTCTGCCCAAGACGCCAGGCTCGTGGCGGCACCTGTTGCTTTAACCAGAACTGCAGGGGCCTCATATTCAAGAGGCCTAGCTGCAGGACCTCTCGAGGTGGTGAGACACGAGGGGGCTGTGCCGGCATGATGTCACACGACTCGCCACACTAAGGTGCTCACACACGCCGCAGTCCGGTCCCGTGAAGGCGGCTTCTGCATGGTCCTTGCCCAGGCAGGAAACGCAGTCGAGGTCCTTCGCGAACCACAAGTGGAGCAGCGGCGCATGGTGAGAAGATACTTTGTCTAGAATCGGCCAAGAGGCGGCAGGGGAGAAATGTTCCAGCTGTAGATTCCGACAGGCTTCCAGTCAGGGACAGCAAAGAATTCCGTTGCTGAAGGAGAATGATCTGAAGAAGGCTGGCGGGCCCTTGCCTTAAATAGACAAGGTGCACGCCCCATCACGCCAACATGGCGCCACCTGCTGTCATTGGAGCAGAGACATCACGCCATGGGGTGTAGTCGACGGCATTGGCCCGCTGTTCGCAGGTCCTTGCCATTTGGTTAAAAATAGTCCCCAATACAGCGTCCAATGACCGTGCAGTTTTAATAAATAATAAAACTGCGTTTTAGAATAGGGTTCAGTTAGGGGGAAAAAGGAGTTTTCCCCATGCATCTTAGCAAGACGCAGTACAAGTGAAATGTCGAAAGGGAACTTCGGTTTGCATGAAGAGGTCAGTTTGTTGTCTCTTCATTCAGAACATATGCTGCCGTTCTGATGTAGAACCTTGATGTGTAGAGAGATGCACACATGTGTCAGGGTACCTTTGTGAACATGTGTCAAAGACTAACTCGGAAGAGAAGAAAATTTGTGATGTATAGAGGTCGCTACAGTGGACAGCTATTTGGAAGCCATTTTTAGCCATTTAGTATGTAGCATCCCAACCACCAACTGGTGAACCCCCAAAGTGTTTGTCTGAAGTTCTATTTACTTGTTGTATTTTTATTTATTTTTTGTTTAGAGATATTGCATAATATATTCAAGATGGTGGCAGGAAAAGGGGATGCTTGGGAATAAGTGTTAAATATTTTTATTCTCAGAAAACCAGACAGGTAAAAAAAATATTTTTCAGTTAAATAGGATGTAGATTTTGTAATTTACAACAGAATCGTAATTTTTTTTCTGTGACAGGTAATATACGACATGAGACAAAAAAAGGGTTCCGTTTGAGAGCGCAGTTAGAAAACTTTAAAAATCAAAACATCAATTGAACATGTGAAGTCTACCTTCCACATTTAAACATATAACCAATATAATATCCAATATTTGTGCTTATGTATTATTCATAATTCCTGACATACGTTTACTGCATATGATTTGAAACGCAACTAAAGAATGTGTATGGCGAAAAACAACTTTTCACACAGACTTTACTCTGGAGAAGTAAGAGTGAAAACACAGGTCTTCAGTTGGAGAATAAATGTCATTACGAGAGTAGGATTTATTACCTATGCTCTCTCTGTACCCTCCACTCCTTTAAAACATTGCCTTCTAAGGGAAAATTTACCCTCACACCGCAGTGCTTTGAGAAGATTCAGTTGGTTTCTCAACCGTACCAATGCACAAATGCAAAGGTGAAGACACACACTAATTCTAACATTTATTTTTAAATATCTCAGCATAAAAATGTGCAGGACATGATCCGCTCCACAAGGTGTGAAATCAAGAGTCCTTGCTACCAGGCAGAATATGACAGGGAAAAAGGTCTGCTGAGAGGTCTTAACATGCTAATGGAAATAACACCATTTAAATATAGCCAAAATAGTTACAGCAAATAACTTTTATAGCAAGGTTGAATGTATATGAGGTGTCAATGTTTATAAGGGCAAAAATGAATAAAGAAGAACAAGCTGTTGCAATCGTCCCATTACTAAACAGTCTTCTGATGCTGATACATACTAAAGAGTATACAGACATCTAAACAGCAAGTACTATAAAACATACAGTCACTGAAAAACCAAACCACAAAACTAAAAAAATAATTAAACATTTTCCATTATAGAATCCTATGCATTGTTTAATGATTGTATAGTAGTTTAAAATCTTTCAAAAACTTAATATCAGACTTGAATCAAAACACATTTCTCCCATCTCACGGTTAGTGTGACTGACAGTAGAGATCCAATATAACCATATGAGTTATAGAAATTGATTTTTTAGAATGAAGTTACATCTTTTAACTTCAGCATCTATCACAGCTGGATAAATCTCTAGAGGTCCCACAAAATCCAATAAACGGTATAGAGACTTTTTTTTACTGGTGTGACAGAACTTTACTGGAGCCCATAACAATGAGAAATAAGATGATCATGGGAGTATGATCATGTAGAGAATACGGTTTAATAAACATAATATCATAAAAGCGTAATGAAGCAATTCTTAGTCATAATGTCATAATGAAGCATAACTCATTATGGAGCAATGATTTTGGAGCCAATCGTTGAAGCCAATTAGCACAAAAACAAACAAACAAAAAGTATACTTCTATTATACTGCATCAAATTGTCTGCTAACAGCTCTAGGTTGATAGGACAATGCTCAAGGCATATTAAGAACGAGCAAGCATTATGGGCACTGGAAAATGGGTAGAGGAGTGGTTGCCCAGGAAACGGCTTATGCAGCAAATCTGAAGGTTAATAAACTAAGGGCTGGGCATGGTGAAAATGCTCACTCCGGAGAGAGGGAATTATGTGGAAGGAGATCTGATCCAAATGCGTGACCACCCTTGAGAAATTGACTTTGGCTATTGGTTAGAGCCTATTTACACAGCCGGTATAGAGGGAAGAGCATTTATCAGGCTGATCTGTCAGCAGGCACACAATGACTGTCTTTTTTATGTGAATTCATATCCTTAGGGAGATATCTATGATGCTAATATGTTCAGTGGCTTACGCTTTTCCAGCTCTGATATATTGTTGTCATTACGTTTCCATTTGTATCTGGAACGCTTGAGCAGTGGGCTTAGTGTGATCTTACTCGTCCACATCTCATTCAACACCTAACAGCAATGTCCAATCAGCTCTTTCCGGCTACCCAGCCACAGAATGGCCCATATCATAAGTTAAGATCAATTATACCTCCGCCAATAACACTACCCACAAGGCAAGCTGTGACCATACAAGCAATCTGTCTGAAAGTGGTAATATAATTCATTAGGAAAGGTGCAAGGGGTTTACCTCTTATGTAGCAAATTCAGCTAACAGCCCACAAAGAGAAGGTATTTCTGCATATATGAGGGAGGGGGGAGGAGGGAGAACAAACAGTGTAGCTCATATCCCAGTGCCGTCGCTGTCATCTGCCTAAATTTAGATGAATTACTTCAGGGCTCCGCAAATTCACACAACACTGGAGGAAATGTGATTTACACAGGAAGCACACCTGATTCCTTATGAGCAAAATCGACAAAGTTGTCTGGTATACCCTGATTTCCCTCTTCTTTCTACTTATATAGGACTAAATGTAATGTCGGTTTCAATCTATATCATTAGGGTGGCTATAAATCACTGTATTTAATGATCCTACAGGATGGGAAGAAACCATAAGCAACATCATAGAAGTGGAACTATCATTTCCTGTACAGCTTGACACATGCATACCAACCCTGTCTTTATATCAAATGTCTTGTTATAATCCAAACACCTGCTCAAACCACCATAAACACAGATAAAACAGAATGATATACATTTTAACAAAGGATTTTCACAACCCCATTGTATCTGCTCCTGGACACCAGATGTCTGCTTGACGTGAACGGCCTTCAAATAGTCCAAAAAGAAAGGTTGTTCAGAGGAGCACAGTGATCTGGAGCTGGAACTATCAGTTCCTTCTGGCAGAAAGCTTGCAGCAGAGAACGAAGCACTTAGTGCTTCCACAGTATGGGAGACTAAAAAGAAAAAAAGCTAAAATACTGGAAAAATGGCTAAGGATGTGTGAAGACCAGAAGGCTGTCTGGAAACATGGCATTTATGTGTGATGTCCTACTTTAGATTCTTTGGGGAAAAGTGAACAGCTGTACATGCACATATGAGACGGTTTGTCAACATGTCAATGAGAGAAATGTTTCCTCTGTCTTCGAAGCAGACTTGTTACCTCCTTAGCACAACACCAAATGCAAATAAGTGTGAAGACAAAGGCTTACATATTCATTCAATCGATCTTGCTGTATTTATAGCTGACTAAATAGCATAAATCTCGCTATGCCTGTTCAGAAGAGGCTAACACTAACATAGGAAGTCCATGGAGACATCAGGGAAGTGAGGGTCACTGGCCTGGATTGGGTTTATGTCATACAGTAATAGCTATAAACCTGTTCACTTACAGTATGGGCAACCATATTCTTCACTGTGTTGTACAGTATGTATAAAAAATGTAGGCTAGTAAGAGGAAAGATAAAGGTAATAAAAGACTAAATGACTAGATGAAAAGTCGAACTAACACATGGCCACGTTTACACAGCAGCAGAATACAGCTGTAAGTCCTGTATTTGAGTCCTTAATACGGTTATGTTAACACACTGTTTGGTTATTTAGGGGTGTGACAACGCATTCTGTAACTAAACTTATACCAGTACATTTTCAGGACTTACACCTGCATTCACGGAACACAGGTGCAGTGTGAATGGAACGGGACTGGGCAATTAGTTGTCTGTTGCGTCATAGAGCAGCTCTGCACAAACGTGCGCTACGTGTTTTCAAGTGCGTTTTCGGTAACTTACAGTAAAGGAGAAATAAGCTGTGTCATCTTAAAGTTTTATCTAGTCAGTTTTCCACCGGAGCCATTCCCGTCACTTTTGTGATTCAAATCTCCACACACGTTTAAAAGCTGCTGTCGGTTAATGAAGGTTTGAAGAAAGAACTCACTGCTAAATTGTACTCTTGTCATGTCAGAAAGTGATAAGACTTTTAGTTTATGGTTACTGGTAAGGAATATGGTTTTGACTGGTTTTGTAAATAAAGTACGGTTGTCAATCCCAAATACATGACTGACTACCGTTCTGCTGCTGTGGTAGCCATGTGAATCAGCCAATCAGATTCATTACCGTTAAACAGCTAGGCTATTAATCAAATCATCGCTTTGAAAATCATTCCACATGATAGCCAAATAAACAATTCAGTATACATTAAAAATAGATTTCGTAGGGGCAGGAAAAATGGAATTAAATACAGAATTTATTTATATAAAAATAAGTACAAAAATGTATGAAATCTATGACAATTCTAAAAGTAACTCTTTCAAAGTGTTATCGTTAGACTAAAGATTAAAGGCAAAAGAAACTAATTAAAAAAAAAGGGTTTAGTCTTAGAAGGAACCAAACAAGTAGACAAAGTGTTTGTAAAAAGTCAGTCAACTTTTTTTCCCACCATCTTCACGGTTCAAAACACCACCTGCAAAGCTGCAGTTATGAACTAATAATAATAACTAATAATAGTTATGAATTCCCTATTTTCTACATAAACAGCAGTTAGTACCTACCTTGTGGTCCAAACCATATTAGGAGAACAGTGCACTTGAAATATGTTTTCTGTCTAAAACCCAATTAAATGGAGACTGGGTTCAGAGTGTGAACTTTACAAACAGAGTTACAGATTCCAGCTCTCTCTGTGTGACTGGGTGGAAAGCTGCTCTGGTTGCCATGGTAATGTGCTAGCGAGAGATGGGAACACAGGTGTCAGTGAAGGATTTAAAGGCATATTTTACTGCATGCAGCAGATGCAGAAATAATGTAGAGCATTAAAAGCTATGGGCTGCAGCGGCATGGAATATTGTGCATGCTTAATATGGACATGCTGCTTGGACAATAAAGATATAGAACTGCAGCAGAGAGCCAGGGGATCACACATTAAATGTTTTGGGACTAAGCTAGCATTCCTGTACAAACAAAAATCTAAATTTAAAGGTCTATAAATCTTATAATTTTCCTCCATTATCCCATTGAACCTTATAAACAGGAAACAAAGTGTACAAGAAACTACTGAGCTGTCCTGTTGTACCTGATCAATATAAAGACGAAAATACTGAAACATATTTACAGTTGTGGTTATAAATAATTAGCTGCTAAATATATTTATGGTAACACACAATAAAGTCAGGATTTATGTCTTATCCTACCTTTTATTTTTATTTAGTTTGATTAAGTGCTAATTAAAATGCAGAACTACTGCAAGCTAAGTTAAAACATGTATTTTAATCTGTGAATCTGTCAGTGAAACTGTTGGTTTATTCTTAGTCACAGCTGCAACAAGTAAGACAAAAAAATAGTATAAACATTTCCTAAATAAGAAAAGCTGCTCTACCTTAGGCATGCTGTATAAAAAATAAGTAACAATGGTAACACTATACAATAAGGTTAGTTAACTAATGTTGGACCAGATAAATGTTAACTACATTATTTAACATGAACCAAGAAGGAATACTTATTTATTAATATCAGTTAATATTAATTTAAGAATTTACTAACATATTATTAAAATCCCAAGTGAAATCACTGTGAACTAACATGAACAATGAACGACTATATGTTTATTAACTAACATTGACAAAGATTAATAAAGAGTGAAATAAATGTAATGTTCATTGTTCATTCATGTTAATTAATACATTAACTAATGTACTAACAAATGACACCTTATAGTAAAGTGTTACTGTCATAATATTATACACAAAATGCACAATTGTTCATTTTTTTTAATCTTTGATAATATATCTTATAATGGCAAAGCAAATCATATAGAGCACTTTGGGGTGTGATAGAAGTGAGGGCAGAGCCATGTGTGAAGCCTACAGCGAATATAACAGCCTTCTGTTAAAGGGCACAGATGTCTAAGACATCCTCAGGCCACTTCTCTGCACTCTCTCTCTTTCACTCTTCTCGTTCATTGCCTTTTTCTCATTACACAAAAGCATGTGTGGCACATTAACAACATTACTCAAGCAGACAGAGAGCAAAACCTGTGCTTTGTTACCTGCATCCGAAACGGCCCTATAACAAACAAATCTGTACACTGATTTTTTTAGAATACAGATGCACAGGGTCAAGAATATTTCACATTTTATTAGAAGAGTGATGAAATCTAATGAGTCATGCATATATGAATCATTGTGGGTCTTTTTCATATCTTTTGTTTAATTGTAATGTTTTAAACAAAACAATTTAAATATTAAATATAGCAAAAATTATGAGTGCTCTACACGCTTTTCCAGTGTCTTAATAACACAATATATTATTTGTTTCTCATTTTTCTTTTTCTAAATCCAACACCTTAATAATCCTACAGGAAATTACATCATTTTAGTGGACAAAACCACAACATCATTAGCAATATTTTTTTGGTGATCCATATTGTACATCAACTTTAAAGCAGACAGCATGTGAATTTAAACAGCACTGTTATAGAAATTCGTTCTTATTGTCTGAGCCTGACCAGAGCACATTCAGAAAGTCTGATATACACATTTATAAAAAACATTTTCTTTAATTACACACAGTAACACACAATGCTGTGCTCTGAGCTCACTGTGACGTGACTTCTGCTCCAGGATGTCTGGTACTGATGGTACATTACACTCGCAGACAATCTGAACTGTGCAGCCCTGACCTCGGTGCCCTTGCGTCAGGCTCATTATACATTGCCAGAGATCTGTGAGAGATGAAGATACAATCCAGTATTGGATTCAGTAGGAAATCAATAGTACAGTAGCCTGTTGTTCCGCAAATTGTTTCAGGTTCTATGTCTGCCAGTTGTAAAATGACCACATATCCTTCAGCTCTGTGACAATTAGAAAAGTATAGATTTTAACTCGAATTCACAGGTGAAGTAAAGTTCAGCACTGATTAATCAAGCTGTGTGGCTCAGACATCCTGTCAAGTCCAGCAGTGATTCATTTTGACATGAGGAAGTGCCGCCTCTGCTCAAACAGAGTATCAACAAAAATCTCCAGCAGAGATGCCACATACTTCAGCATGTCTTGCAGCATAAGAGCTAAACTGAAGGTGTTTCCTGAAAGTGCAGAGAGAGTCAGGTCTCCCGTTTAAAATGTGGAATTGCACTGATCCTTCGCACCTGCAGTAGCACATTTCTGTGTTCTCTTTACACCTCCACTTCACACACCGATTTCATTTGCACTGAATACAGAAACCAAGGAAATTACGGCTAAATTTAGTACTTTTGTAACACCAGATCTTAACACTTTAATTAGCCATGAAGTCTGTAGCATGAAATGTGGAATTTACAGTTACATAGAGTACAAGCCATATTATTAGTTATATAAATATAAATACTGTATCTCACACATATGACATAACAGATTAAATATTAAATTATTATTATTTAATTAATAATTTGTAACATTAAAGGGATAGTTCAACCAAAATTTAAATTACCCCATGATTTGTTCACCCTCTACTCTATGCCTATGGTTCTACTCCATGGTTAAAAAGCTCGGAAGAGTCAGGTAATTTTTGATAAAACTCTGTATTTGTCTGAAAGAAAACATATATTTACACTGCATGCTAGAGTCACATATGAGGCAGGTTATATTAACTTGCGTCACAACTTTTTGAGAAAAAGTCTAAATACATAAGAATAATAAATCTGACCTCAACCTTACAGAAACCCACTTGGGCAAAGTCCCAAGGACTCTTTCAAAAAGACTTTCATATTTTCATCTTTCCCGCAGTCCTGGCCAAACATTTGTGGTTCAGAATAGTCAATCCTTCTTTGTAGTCACAACTATGCTAGAGCCACTGTACAAAACAGAGAGAAGACAATGTGCCAAGAATTAATCCATAATGACTGCCAAAGTCCTGCTAAACGTCTACACAGATCAACTGCTTCATTATGACTTACAGTGGAATGAATAGTAGATGGAGTTCTGACTCATTATGATTCATATGGTGTCCTTGAGATGCGAGTATTTCCACAGTTTTTAAAGTGAATTGCTTTGATGAGAGTTTTTATTTATTCATCTAGAATTCAGTTTTTCTATCATAAATGAGTTGAACCTTCGGTTGTTTGGGTTCCATTTTTCCCTCCTCGTCTTCCTACGTCTGGGCTTTCCCCCTCAGGACAGAATATTGAGGTGTTTGAGGGTGGACAGGAGAAGGAAACGACGTGACATTTCATGGTGGTGTCCTCCTGGAAGAGCTTAGAGGAAAGCTCCTGCAGATATGACAGCAGTTGTCATGTTTGGTCTCTGTGGGTGGCACAGGGAGGTAATTTTGCCTCACCTCCCCAACTACCTGCTGCCATTTCAGACAAGCCTCCTAATCACTTCTTCCTCCTTATCATTCTCCTCTTCCTCAGGCACAGAACAGAAAGTTCAGAATGAATGACAAGTTGGGAACACAGAGAAACCACTCTAGAGGGAGGATATAAGAACACATTATCTCAGTTTTAAAATAGTGTGCTCCCCCGCTGCGTATTATTCTCATGAATGCTCATAAGTGACAGTCTGCTGTCTGTGTTTAAGGTTATTTAGGTAGTGTATAAAAATTACCTCCCAGTGTACATGTATGCAGAATGGTCACATGTATTTGAACAGTTTTGGATTCTAAAAGCCTACTAATTTCAATGTAAATCTTAGAACATATCAAGTCCAAACATCAATTAAGACCAATGTATGAGAAACAGCATGCAGGCTGCATAAATAAATAAATAAATATATATATATATATATATATATATATATATATATATATATAT
>JAUYWG010000249.1:1443376-1453376 GCA_034779775.1 Enteromius afrohamiltoni | reverse complement strand
GAAAATAACTAGTAATGTGGCGTGACAAATAAGTGACGTGACAAATAAGTGACAGAAAACTACTGCTGCATTCTATTTATGACACACTGAAACAAATTACATCTAGTGTAGAAAGCATAACTGATTTTAATGAGTTCTACAGTATTTTGCTCATGTCTAGTATAGACACGGACAATGGTTTTGCCTTGTATCACAAATCTAATTTTTGCCTGGTTTGTGTACATATGTGAAGGGCAGAGCTAACAAAATAGGCAAGACTCTTTTGGGGTAGGAGCATCTTCGTTTTTGGTGATTTTAAATATCAACAGTGCCTACCAGAAATCACCCCACCTTTAAACAATCGTGGAGCACCATTAGACTACTACACACACATACATATATATACACACACACACACACACACACACACACGAGTAGTCAATATGTGAAGTGGATCAAAAAAAAGAATAAAATAAAATAAAAAAAAGGGGGGGTTGAACAATGTTGTCCTAAGACAACAACACATAGTTTTAGGACAAACGTGATTAAAGGTTTTGATCCAGTTTAAATATTGACTACTCCCGAGTGTTTCTGGCTGTATTTATATTTTAATTTGTTACAGATATTTCCTAGGTTAATCAAAGCTGCATTTACTTTAAAATACAATTTATTTCTGTGATGCAAAGCTGAATTTCCATCATCATTACTCCAGTCTAAAGTGTCACATGATCCTACAGAAATCATTCTAATATGCTGATTTATTATCGGAATTATCAATGTCGGCAAAGCTATGTTTGAAAACAATACTTGTAATATTCATCTTTCTCAGGATTCTTTGAATAAAAAGTTATAAATCTAAATCTTTTGATGCTTCTTATCAAAATTAAACAATCTAGGTGAAGAGTTTTACTTTCTTTAAAAAGAAAATGTATTGTTAGAAAGGAATTTAAAATAAATGCTCTTTTTTAAGGTTTTATTCATTCAAGAATCCCCAAAAAAATATTATAATTATATGATTCTTGAATGAATAAAACATATACACACACACACTTTTTTTTATTTTTATTTTTTTTTAGGATATATAATATAATTATAAAAGCATACTTTGTGAGCAGAAGACAACTCTTAAACATTAAAATATATATATATATTTTTTATTTATATCACAATAGTTCACAATTACATTATTTTTTATTAATCAAATATACGCAACCTTAGTGAACATAAAAAATAAAAAAAATAAAAGGTTTAAGTCAGTTATTTCCATCTTTTGTGGCAGCAAATATCAGTTTACATTTCCAAACATTATTTTTTGTCATTAATTGTAATAATGCATTGCATAATGTTCAGCCTGTGTTCCACACAGAGATCTGATCATCATCCAGTCTTTCTGGAATGACATGAAGTAACAACAAACAGAGACAGACTAAATCCAGAAGAACTGTGGCAACGTCTCCAAGAAATAAAAAAAAAACCCTACCTGGAAAACTACCTTAAAAACTATGGGCAAGTGTACCTCGAAACAGAAGCCGTTTTACCAAAAGCTGTAATAACGAATATTTATTTGATTTAGCTTATAAAAGTTAATTGATAAATTAAATCTATTTAGCATTATTTTTGAAAACATCCTCATTTTTACAGCATGTTTACAAGAGTGTCTAAAACTTTGAACAGCAGCTAACCCTAAGACAAAAGGGTGTTGATTATAGGACCAAAAACTTCACTATGTAGAACACTGTAACACTTGATGGCTGCTCTGTCAAGTCTTTACCCTCATTTACAAACCTAGGTGTGCTATTTGATAGCAATCTTTTCTTCAAAAGCTATGTGTTTCTAGCATTTGTAAAACCACATTCTTCTAGCTCAAAAAAATATTCAGATTATGCCCTATGC
Source organism: Enteromius afrohamiltoni (assembly GCA_034779775.1). Taxonomy (NCBI): domain Eukaryota; kingdom Metazoa; phylum Chordata; class Actinopteri; order Cypriniformes; family Cyprinidae; genus Enteromius; species Enteromius afrohamiltoni. Next base: position 1,451,504 of record JAUYWG010000249.1, on the reverse strand, counting down.
TCTAAATGGCAAATGCAGAAATGTAATAATGGTTATGTACGCAAAAATGTACAATAATCTAACCTTGAGGTCGCATGCTCCAAAATTCAGCAGCTAGAATTTTTTTTTTACTAGAACCAAAGTATGCCCATTCCGGTTCTGTCAACATTGCACTGGCTCCCTATTAAACATTGTATACATTTTAAAATGTTGCTAATTACCTATAAAGGCCTGAATGGTTCAGTATTGAGCTGTGTGATTTGGGACAAGTGTCACATTGCGATTATTAAGGTCTAAATTGCGATTACGATAAACAAGTGGTATGACTCAACTTGTTTGTTTTGAAGGAAAATGCACACAGATTACTAATAATGCTGCATTTCTCAACTGAGATAATCTAGATTCTGAGATTCTCTATCCTTTTTTCCCCAAGGTGTCACTGTAGCCACCAGATCCAATCTAGATCCAGACCAGATGGTGGCTAGGCACCTAAAGATGACCTTGATAGCCCTGAATGTTAGTGGAAAATTTTAGTTTTTATGTGCCTGACCACATTAGTAAAAACCTGAGTAAAAATTAGTTTTTCATTTTACAGCAGATTAAATTTACAAACAAGGGACAATTCTACTCAGGATTTTCAGACTGAAATCAAAAGATGATTCTGTGGCAACTATATACAGAATATTTATACATGCTAAACCTAAATTACAACAGCCAATTATGTTTTTTGATGCAAAAGTCTTGATGACATCAGGAAAAGAGTACCAAACCCCAAACTTCCCCCTCTAGACAATGTAGACAATGTTTACATTTCAACAGCTTTACTTCACTGCGTTTTTCAAGAAAATCACTCACTTTAGAGGCACCAGATTCAGATTTCCTTTGTCTGCGCCGACTAAACTGTCTGCGGGGTTTTCGGGACTGCCCTTTGGTCTGCATCTCTTTAGGTGTCAATTCTTGCTCTTCTGTAGGGACTACTGTCTGTTGAGTCTCTCCAGGTTGTGAACGAGGACGCAATGGCCTGGATATTAAAGAAAAGAGACTGTGACGTTTACAAAATACATTAAGTCTACACAGGGTACCTGATGCATAAGTTAAGGGATGAACAAAAACCAAACGCGTTGTCTTCCTTTTCCAGTCTTAATCTGGTACAAATATACAAATGAGGTTATAAACCTTCTGAATCGAGGTCTGAACCTGCGTGGTGGTGGCCTCTGCTGGGCAACATCTACTTCATTGTTCTTCTCTTCGGCTTCTCCCTAGAAGCAAAGACAAGAAACTACTCAATAACAAGCTGTGTGCACTAATAACACAAAATGAAAACCTCAAAAGAGTTCACCCAGTTAAAATACATTACTCACCCTCATGTCGTTCAAAGCCCACAAGACGTCCTTTGGAACACAAATTTAGATATTTGAGAAAGTTTTGACCCTCCATAGATTGCAGGTAGTACTGCAATCAAGGAACAGAAATGTAGTAAAGATATCGGTAAAACAGTCTATGTGACCTCAGTGGTTCAGCTTTAATTTTTTGAAGCAAGAATATTTTCAACAAAAAAATAAATAAATAAAAAATAAATAAAAACAAAAAATGATTCAACATTTCTTCTCTAGGTCACCCTAGCACCATTTTGGAGAGCATCATGATGCATACGCGTGCTCTCCTCTGAACGTTAACAAGGCACAGCGTAGGATTGTTCAATATTTAACAGCACCACGGTCCGTGTACAATCAGGGTATTTTCAGTCCATTCCATATCTGTTTTCAAACTAAAAAACGGAAACTGAAAAAACAAATAATTTTTTGTTTTTCATTTGTTCCAACAAAATCGAATCAAGAATTTGGCTCCATTTTTCGTTCAGAGACAGAAAACGAGTAAACCACTTGAGTGTTCAATCTCTACACGTGGGCGGAGAGAACCTCCCCTCTCCGCTGATTGGTCAGCCAAACATTAAAACATAAGAGTCCTCCGCTTCTAAAAGTTTATTATTTTTATTTTATTTTTATAATTTGTTATTTTTATAATTTTTTCTTTTGTGTATGAATAAATTCTGTAAACATGAGTGAGAAATATTTTCCATCATAAATATTAATTTACTTTGCACCTGCACAATACTAGCCTACATCTTTAGCACACTACCTGATTTATTATAATCACCTATTAAAATCTGTGTGGCAAACGATGCACTGTATTTTAATGTGCGTGTGTACAGCTGTATTACTTTTGACAGCTGTTACAAAACAATATGATTTGACCTTGAGATTAGCATATTTGACTACTTGTTATAGTGACACTAGTTCTAATTTCTGTCAAGAATGTAAATACATTTGGCACTTAAATTAATTTTTTTAATCAAAATGCAGAGACACATATTTAATCGCATTTCCACGCTTCGCTACACAACAAACTTTACACCAAAAGTGCGCACATCTTGTATTGACGCGTTTACCTTTTATTTCTTTAAATATGACACAAAACTAGCCTGGTCCCGCCCATACTTCCTGTGAAGCTACATTCAATTTCGTGAGCATAGTCAGTCTGGCAAAGCTGCCTTTTAGAGCATTCCAGTTCCCATATATGAATATACCACCTCATCCATTTATTTTACATAAACATATTATGATAGTTCAAGCATATGTTTAAACATTATGCCTGTACTATTTTAGTAATTCTATAAAGATTTTATTTTAGGCAAGTCGTGATGTTTAGTTTATGATCAGCTCTGTATGCAGCTGGCTGCTTGGTCGTTACTTTAAAACAAAAACTATACAACAAAATTAAATGTAATGATTTTGCTATTTCACACAAATCTGTATGATTTCAGGATAGGGCCTAAGCATCTTGGGTCAGGGCCAGGCTAGGGCCTAAGTCAGAGGCTGTGCAATAATAGGATATACTCAATTTACATAAAATGTGTTTTTTCGTGCTTTTCATTAATCATATTTATCATTAATCATCAAGTGTCTAGAACAAATACTTTGTTACCCTACTTTAGTAGAAATTTTGCCTATCTTTACTTTATTGAAGTAATTATATTTCAGCTGACTTTTTAACGCAATTATCTTTACTTACATCCTTTCCTTACATTTTAAAAATAGTTTTATAGTTACTCCGGTTTCATTTTGGCTCGTTTTCATTCCGGCCTGTCACCGTCATTGTCAAACATCCAGAGAAATCGTGCCGCCCAGTTCAAAGTAATGGCACCTTTTCTATATAGCTCAAAAGAGCATTAAATCATATTCGTATAATTGTATCTTAAATCACATATGTTAAGAGTTAAAGACCAGTTAACCCTCTCAAACACGCACATTTTAATTTGATGTTAATTTAATACTTTGAACGTTTAAATTTATTCAGCTAATTTTGTTCCGCTGCCTTTTACTTGTATAAAATAAATACCTGGAAACAAATTTTGGTATTTTAATGGGTCACAGCTACGTATCAATTTCGAATGTAATTTAATTGTAATTTCACATCACCCTGTTAGTTAATAATGGCGTAACGAGAAAAAAAAAATAAAAACCACCACATTAAACCTTTAAAAAAAATATTTTTATGCAGGCCTATGCAATTTAATTTTTTTTTTTTTTTGCAGTAAGAAAAAATTACATATGAAAACTGCTTAAGGACAAAATATTTTTTTGCCATACACCAAAACTTATGCAGCAGTTTTTGTCATGAACCACACCATTTTATTAGTAAGGCCAGTTGGATGGAAACAGGCTGGAGACAGCAAATTTCACCTGTTTTGCACAAATTCTCTTTGTCCATAACAAAACAGCATAAAAACTTCATGGAAACTAGGCTAATGTTGTGATTAGTAGGCTATGCTAACTTGTAACTCTTTGCAAGCTTTTGTGCTTAGTGGCATTTTCCCCTTTCATTACTTTTATACTTTAAGTTGTTTTGAAACCAGTACTTTTACTCAAGTAAAAAACTGGAGATGATACTTCTACAGAAGTCTTTTTAAACCCTAGTATCTATACTTCTACTTGAGTAATGAAAGTGAATACTTTTGACACCAGTGTTAATCACATTTACCATTAATTATTAATCATATTTCTCATTAATTATATTTAGGGGAAGCGGCATGTCCTGACCGCATCACTGCCATTACTGGATGCTTTATAGGGAATATAGGAAAAAAAAAAAAAAAAAAAGAAGCCAGTTTTCTTGTTTCTGAATATTTAATTTCAAATTGAAAAATAAATTATCACAACATACATGGACTCACCACACACATGCAATAAATGTGCACTTGTGTAGCAAGGCATGCATATGCTTCGTGACACTTGACAAAAAGGTAACACATAATAGAACAATTGTTAAATAAAGTTGGTATTTTTGTTTTCTTTACGCACAAGTAGTATTCTTATAGATTTATAAAATTACGGTTGAACCAGTGATCTCACATGGACCGTTTTTAACAATGTCCTGTTTTTTTGCCTTGATCATGGTAGTACAATTGCCCTCTATGGAGGGTCAGAGAGCTCTCAAATTTAATCATCTTAATTTGTTTTCCAATAATGAACAAATGTCTTACTGGTTTGGAACGACCAGGGGGACATTAGGGGGACATGGAAAACATGCAGTGTTGGGGGGCCTCCAGGAACGTGGTTGGGAACCACTTATCTAAGGCATACTAGGCCTTCAATTAAAAAGAATTTAAATGACCTCACCTCTCCTTGCGACTGAACATTTCTTCTGCGTGGAAGTTGGCGCCGAGGACGTGGCTGATGGGCTCCTTTCTCTTCACTACCCTCTCCCTCAGATACGGGCCCTGCTGCAACTTTCTCCTCTCCTTCAGCTTGTTGTGAATTACGGGGGTAAAACCGCCTACGGAATCTTCGTTTATTGGGGGCGTATCGACTGCCTTTGACAGGTATACCCCCTGGACCAGTCACATTTGCTGCCTCTGATCCCTGAAACAAAGTCTCAGTTTTAGATTATATATAAGCTATACAACTCACAATATTCCATTACATTCTTGATACATCCCAAAACCACTTACTTTAGCTGCCTCGACAACATCAAACTCCACAACCTCACCATCTCCCACACTTCTGAGGAACTTTCTTGGGTTATTCTTTTTTATAGCAGTCTGCACAAAGGGAAGATCCTTAGAACAACAACAATGCTAACAGCATTACATTGCAAGTCAAACCAATCAAAAACTCTAAAAAGGTGATATCAATATAATTTACATTTTCCTAACGTACTTTAAACTTACAATGAAAGAGTGCCATGTATACATGCTGCATTTAGCATCCGACATCAAACATTTGTTCAAGACGACACTAGTGACATTACACTATAACCTTTAAAATTTAAAGAGTTGGTATTTAAAAAAAAAAAAAAAAAACCAAAAAAAAAAAAAAAAAAAAAAAAAGTTAAATAGTCTAAATGACATATTGCTATGCATTTACAAAGCAAACTCACTACCTGATGAACAAACACATCTTCTTTAGTATCATTTCTGTGAAACAAAAAAAAAATAATTAAATACATTTCACATTTTCATAGCAGAACAAAAACATCATCATCAATAACCATTTAAATGCTTTCTTAGCAATATGATCTCTCTCTCTGACAAACACACAAAACCCCAAAGATTAGCCTGAGATTACTTTGAAAATATGTGCTTTCTTCATTTAAACATGAAAATAAGGGGAGGGGTGCCAAAGTACACATCAGACTGTGGAACCATGCCTACAGTTTAGTAAGTTGAGCAGTCGTTTCGGTATTATTAACATACCTATTTATGAAGCCATATCCATTTCTCACGTTAAACCATTTTACAGTTCCTTGCACACCTGTCGCTGCAATAGAAAAACAAACAAACAAAAATAGTATATCACCATCTAGTGAGAAGATCTGACAGTATTCGTATGCTCAAACAGAGCCCGAGGACTCTGGGCAATCTGTATGAATCATCCACAAACTTTGAGAGTCTTCACTTTGGCCACTTAAACGCAGGTCACAACTTTATCCGAGACAAAAGGCACACAAAAATACACGCGTTTTTGGCCCGTAAAGAAGATAATCTTATTATCTGCGACCCAGCGGGTAAATATGGGCAATTACAAAATGGCTCGTAATGTAAATCTTTTACCTAACTACATGCAGCACACCTGCAGTTAAAACCCTCCCACAAAGCACATGGTGACAGCGCGCAGAAATGTCGGTCATCAATGCAGTCTCACTGTGTAAACAGCCAAACGCAGGCCTGCTTCGAATATGGACAACTTCAAATCCTACCAGACATGGTTAATATCTTTCTTCTGTAATTACAGAAACAGAATGTTAAATATCAACAAGAGACAATTAAACTGCCCAGGGAGAAGTTAGTTATAAATGATAAAATAATATTAGGATAACGGTAACGTTAATCGTGGTTTCTAAAAAGCTTTAATCTACAGCATTCTCGATACGAAAGTCGCACGTGGAAGTAGCGAATTCAACATTATTTCTGTCCGCCGTAAAGATGAAACTATTTTGAGACTATACTGTCGAAATGTAAAGTAAAACACAAAATTAAAAAAAAACAATACAAATGGCAATTTTGTCAGTAAAGCATGTCAATCACGTTTCACCCCACATACATGACGCGTCCATTACTATGATCTGCAGGGTATTAAATAAACCTATTATTGTCGCTTAAGTCACTGAACCCCTACCGATAACTTTTCTCTCGGGCTGAGGTTGCTCAGATGCCTCTGTGTCGCTCATCTTCTCTCTCTGGAATTAACCCCCTCCCTCCGACTTTCCAAACTTTTAGTTGTGCGTTCACCTCAAACTTTTTATCCCGATTCCCTGTCAGGAAGAATCAACTCAGCCTCGATTTAATTGGTGTTCAAGCGACCAATCCGCGAGGTCCATTTTCATTCCCGCATGATCAATTGGTTGTCAGCGCAATGTCTCGCTCGAATACCAATAACTTTCTTTCTAAACGAAATGTAATAAAAAGTCCCTAATGTTTTCTATATAACTATGTTTTTTCATTGCAATTTTGTTAAAACATTATCTATCTATCTATCTATATATCTATCTGTCAGTCTGTCTCTAGCAGATATAAATAGGCTAGATGCCTGCTTTAAAGTAGTAATATGTATTTTGTTACAGTGATATGCAATACACCAGACGGATGCACGTCTACCTTACTAGAAGATATTAGGTGCCAATAGAATAGAAGATAAACTACAAATAAGTAAGCCTGATGATTTGATGGAATAGTTTAAAATTGTTGTACTTGTGCCACCCCTGTTCGTCGCACAACCTGTTCTACACGTAGGTCACCAGATTCAGATTTCACTTAACTATATATAACCACACGACTAGACAAGACTGTAGTGCTATGCCTTTTGCCATATTTTTCCCCACACATTCATCTGAGAAAATAAACTTTTTTCACTACTTTTTGTTGTGAAATCGTGTTTGCAACAAAGTGATTTCAAAATGATTTCATATTTGTACTAAACAGTAAAGAACCTCTCTACATCTGTAATTTATATGGTGCCTTTGAGCTTGTATTTGCCGAGGTATTGAACAATTAATACATAATACTTTGAATCTCAGTATATTATGTCTGAGCCGACAAGAGCTGTTTGCATAATAAACGAGAACAATCCTGGCTGAAATCCCAACCAGATATATGATCATTTAACCTAATGTTGTAAACAAAAAATATGCAAATATAAAAACATACAAAAGAGATTCACACTATACTGATTTATTCCAGAAACGAAGTGCACTTTTCACTTCGAAAGCGTTAACAGAACACTCACTAGACAAAAATAATTTGTACATAATGGGAAATTAGAAAACAAAAATAATAATTATGTAGCCTAGACTGTGACTCGGAAAGCAAACAAATATTTGACTACTGAGAGGCTGGTCTTTATTGTGAAATGTCTTTATTTTCCTTCCTTTTTTATGCTTTCTTTTCTTCTATTTGCAAGAAACATTTAAAAATAAATGATTTTGTTAAATCACATAAGTTTTTGCTGAAGTCTTGGCAGTGTCTACACAATTTAGATAATTGGCCTATGGAATGGATGTTTTTCTTTAGGTATTTGTCACGCCGTCCGCCGTTCCATGTGTCTTTGTGTTTTGTTTTCATTGTGTCTCCATGTGCTGTGTCTCGTTTGTG
>JAUYWG010000249.1:1426304-1443276 GCA_034779775.1 Enteromius afrohamiltoni | reverse complement strand
AGTACTATGATACGGTCTAAATCCTGACTGGAAATCCTCACAGATACCATTTTTCTCTAAGAAGGAATATAATTGTGTGGATACTAGCTGTGACAAATAGAGAGTACATGAAGCATGCGAGTTCATGTGCAAAGGGTTTATTCCAGTTCAGGGTCAGACAAACACAATCAGAACCGACAAACAGCGTTATAAGAGGCAGATCCAGAAGAGTAAACGATAATCAGAGCAAGGGGTCAAATACCAGAGTAAACAGAGGAACGGGTAGAAGTCAGCAACAGGTAATCCAAATAGCGAGATACACAGAGATAGAAACATGGAAAAAAAACACACTGGGTTTACGGTAAACACTGACACCTTAACAGTAATACAATGATCCCTGACAAGACAAACAAACAGACTGGTATTTATACAGGTGGGTCTGAGTGAATGATGAAGCAAACTAGAAACAGCTGTGGGAAGAGGTGCATATTGGGAAATGGAGTTTGGACATGAAAACAGACACAAAACACAGAGTACATAGAAAGCTGGAGTATAACGCAAAGTCTTTAGTTGATAGCTCCAGCTGGGCGTGACATGGGGCGAGGCAAAGACAGTAATCCAGGAATGGGTAGAAGTCAGCAACAGGTAATGCAAATAGCGAGATACACAGAGATAGAAAGATGGGGTAAAAAAACACACTGGGTTTACGGTAAACACTGACACCTTAACAGTAATACAATGATCTGTGACAAAAAAAAACAAACAGACTGGTATTTATACAGGTGGGACTGATTGAATGATGAAGCAAACTAGAAACAGCTGTGGGGAGAGGTGCATACTGGGAAATGGAGTCTGGACATGAAAACAGAGTACTGGAGTATCACACAAAGTCTTTAGTTGATGGCTCCAGCTGGGCGTGACACTATGTTTTCTAGTATCTTTGACAGAGATTTGAGATTGGTCTGTAATTAACTAGATCTTTGGGGTCAAGTGGCGTTTTTTTAACGAGAGGCTTAATAAAAGCCAGTTTAAAGGCTTTGGGGACAATGAGGAGTAAATAATAGACAAAAGAGGATCTGTGACTTCTGGAAGCAGCTCTTTTAATAGTTTAGATGGAATAGGGTCTAACATACATGTTGTTGGCTTAGAGGATTTAACAAGTTTATACAATTCTTGTTTATACAAGGAAATATAGCCGTTTGGCATGAAACATTAATGAAGCAGTAAAATGCATGACAACATATTTTTTATGTGGTGTTTATTGCGTAGTGGAGTTATTCATATATATATTTATATGTTATATATTTATATATATGTGTGTGTGTGTGTTAATGTTTCGTTTTTTAATGCATATGTATGTATGTAAATGTTAATATTGAATTATTTTTTCCCTAAACAGATGGGATGGTGCCCCCCCTGGGAGTTGGTGCCCTACACGGTCTGCATACTCTGTTTATAGGGAACAGTGGTACTGTTGTTTAATTTTTATTAGATATAATATTTTTTTAATTGCTTGACAGAGTGAATTTTTCCAGAATAAATGTACTGGTGGCTTTGAGTCAAAGCTTTACTCTTTGTTTTTATGATGTCTTCATGTGGTTTAATGTCACTTTTTGTTTTGTCATTCTGATCTGTTTCTCTCTCACAGCTCAGGCTGAGAACAGTAGAGAAGTTCCTGTCCCTGCCAGAGTCGGAACAAAACCAATAAATGTAAATACAGAATACTGTCTGGGTTTATTATTATATAAGTGATATTATATAAGTATGCCCCATTCTAAAAAAGAGGAGCTCAAGAAGATCTCCGACAGAGGTAAGGTGCTGAAGATTCATCTGCTCTCGGAAACCAGTCCATCATCATCTCATATCATGGAGAATATCATATTAGGAATATCTTAAGAAAGATGCAGGATCATGAGAATCATACTGTTCATGTCTGTTGATTTCCAGACACATTCACCAACACTTTTCCCAGAACCAGGAACAACCTCATACAATGTAAGTCATTAAATATAATGTAAGTCATAAAATATAATAACATATTCACTAATCTTATGAATACTATTTTAAATAATGTAAAAAATATATATAAATTAAGATCACCTCTGTGTATTCTGTATTCCAAAGCAGTAAACCGTTTCTCAATGTCTTGAGTTAAATACAGACTGAATCAGAATATGATAGTAGTAGCCTAACATTGTAACTGAGGAGACGAGGATGTGCGGATTCATCTGCAAGGCTTTATTTACAGGCATGGTCAGAACGTGCAGGGTCAAACAACAGTTAACAAGTGTTGAGAAGGTAAAATGAACAAGAATAATCCAGATGGGTAGGGAGAAGCAGAAGATCAGCAAAGAGTTCAAAGGGGCAAAATAGAGGCAAAAGTCCAAAACAAGTCAATGATTGGTACACGGAAAATCCACAAGGCAAACAGTACAAAAACACAAATCAAGGAAATGCTTTGTAAGGAGGTAAACTCAATGCTTGGCAGAAAAGGATTACAAACTGGGGTTCAAGTAGTAGGGGTTCTAAAGTACATGAGATAATGAGGTAACAAGGAGACGGAACTAAAGAAATTCTGTGGAAACCATCAAGACAGCATAGATATTACTTGAATACAGCAAAGAGTAGTCGCATTGTTTAATAACAACCAACCATCAGCACGTTTTTATACTGGATACTTACATATTTTACAGAAATTTGTGAGGATTAGTGGTGTTTGTGTACATACGGTTCTGACAGTGTCAACAGGTTCTGCCTTCAGATCACTGAGTTCACAACATCTTTGCACAGTATTTCTGCAAAAAAGAACATTGGCTGTTTAAATCTACCTTGAACTTGCTTTGTTAAAAAAATACATGAAAATAGAAAGTTTTAAGTGAATAGAAAATATTTCTTTTATTATAAATGTAATTAATGCAATATAAATATATATACATCCCAAAAGTCCTATTTATTTTAGAAGTATTTTTATTTTTCATTGATAGATCTCTGAGTTTAACTTTTTACCATTTACCTTGTAAATGATAATTTGCTCAGGATATCTGTTCATCTGTACTGAGACACTGATCATACACTAAACCTGAAGAGTTCAGCTACTTGAAAAGATGTATAATTCCTGATTCTGATGTATTTTATCTCCCTCAGATTCTCATCAGTTTACTCTGGATCTGAACACAGTGAATACACATCTCCATCTGTCTGAGAACAACAGAGTAATTACTTACACTTTCAGAGATCTGCAGTGGTACCCTGATCATCCAGACAGATTTGATTTGTATCCTCAGGTGTTGTGTCGAGAGAGTGTGTGTGGACGCTGTTACTGGGAGATTGAGTGGAATGGATGTAATGGTGTGTGTATATCAGTGTCATATAAGAGCATCAGCAGAAAGGGAATAGGTCATGAGTGTTTTTTTGGATCTAATAATCAGTCCTGGAGTTTGGAGTGCACTCCTTCCACTTACTCGTTAAGACACAACAACACATGGACTGTTCTCTCTGTAAAGCCCATCAGCAGGAGAATAGGAGTGTTTGATAATTATGATATCAGGAGAATAGGAGTGTTTGTGGATCACAGAGGAGGAACTCTGTCCTTCTTCAGCGTCTCTGACACTATGAGTCTCATCCACACAGTCCAGACCACATTCACTCAGCCACTCTGTCCTGGGTTTAGGCTTGGTTTTATTGGATCATCAGTCAAACTGTGTTAATAAATCAGAATAGATGAGCGATTCAAACCATAATGCTTTGAGCTATATGAAAAACCAGCGACAGTAAATTGTTCTAGACTCTTGATACGAACACTAATATTAATATCATATTAATATCATTAATATAGACATGAATCATAATAAACATGATAATCTTCATCTAGACAGTAAAAACAGTTTCTTTGTGTGTGGCTGTGGTCGTCATTCGTGTAAATCGTCATAGGCACTTTCTTACAAGGTAGACATGAAGGATTACTTTACTCTGAATATTTCTGAATATGCTAATAAGAAAGCTATGAAAACTGTGGGTATTTACTTAAAAGAGTATTTTGTTTTCTTGTTGTGGTCTGTTCAAATGTCAGTTTTGTTAGTTTTTTTGCGATTTTTGAATTTAACAATAAAAAAAATTAAAACTTTCTTGAAAGATGTTTTTTTTATTAATTCAATGCCACAAGAACAAAAGGTATTATGTCAAATTAACATTAGAAATTTAAATAATTTTAGAGCATTACATGTTTTCAGTGCTTTTTTGTTTTTTGATTGTTCCAGGATATTTACACAATTTAAAGTTGTTAATGATATGAAAAAAAAATATATATATATACAAATTTCTATCATACATTCCATTTTTTCTGTTAATACAGAATTCCATATCTTTCCGAAATGAATAAATACAATGAAAAAAAAGATGCAAAATTGTTTCTTTTTCTTGACCACAAAATTCACAGGTAATATGAAATATTAAGCTTAAATCTTTCCAAAACATGCTTGGCAGGATAAATTTTATGAAGTATTTTGTAAGACACTTCCTTAATTTTGTTATTGATACAAAACTTATTTGACAGAATCCATGCTTTAACCCAAGAGAAAATCTTGCTGCAGGTAAAGACATTCCTTATAATCTTATTACTACACTGTTGTTTTAACACATCGACATTTCCAATGAAAATGTTTCCACAAGGATTAACTATGCTGATTCCCTCTGAAATATAGTTTTTTAAAAGTACTAAAAAACACACTCTTTGGTATTGCGTCAATAACAGCAGCAAATTCTCTTGGTCTAATTAGTCATTTAAATTTTTGAAGAAATTCAGTGTGTGACAACAAGTATCTATGACAATTAAATAACTGTCTTACTAAAAGAATACCTTAATTGAACCAAGTATGATAGAATAAAGATTTGTTTTTTAAATAATAGGCTATATATTTGTTATTCCATATAATATATTTGTGGGGTGAAAAATTGTATATTCTTGCAAGATACTTTTCATTTCCCACGTGAGTCAGTCCGCGTCAGTCATGCTCTTTAAAATGCAGGTGTCCACAGTGATACATAGATTAGGAATGGAAGTAGCTATCTGTCAAAGTAATAATTTATTTTTTTTTTTTACAGGTCCATTACTTGAGAGGCAGAACCCCTGGAGACGCCATCCGCAGGGTACTGCGGACAGTGGGAGTAAACAGCCTTTGGTCGCAGTACAGCATAAAGGGAAGGAAAAGGAAAAAAAAATTCAAGACCTTGACATTTGCAGTGTGATCATTGGTAAGTATTACGTTTTGTAACACTCTCGCTGCATTTTCAGATAAATTTTCAGTCAATTTTTCAATCAATTTTTGACCAGATCTGCCCAGACAAACGAACACACAGATAGTAGGGATCATGCTGCCCACTCACACAAACAATCAGGAGCACTAAAACTTGTCATCAATGCTCTCCTGCAAAATTTAGTAACAAAATATCTACTATTAACTGAAATATACCAAATTTTACTATAGCTGTAATGTATTATTTTAAATGGATCGCAGTTGATTCATAATACATATGGACCAGGGGTGTGTTTCCCATAAGCATTGTTAGCTAACTATAATCGTTAGTTTCACTGAACTCTTGGTAACGACTAAAACTTCCGACCATAGTTGCTTTCAGGAAACACACCCCAGGTCAAGACCAAACCTTTGGCAAAGTGATTCACAGAATAATTTGCAAATTTACACGTTCAATGTATTTAAAACCACAAGAAGAGGAAATTAAACAGAACTCAATTCGTTACCTACACGCTGTTCTCGCACACGCCCGAAGTGCACACAGACATAGAGACCTGTTTCAGACAGTGTGGCATACCGAGCTGATTCCTCTTTTACATCTCCCTGCAGTTAAGATACATACGCATGGGAGGTTGCATTGCGATATTGGAAGTATTTCTGTTTTAAACCACAAAGGCAAGACAATGGATAACAAACTTTGCGCAATAGTTATAGTTCATAGTTGCACAAACGTCTTTACTTCAGTCAATTCACTATACAGAAAGTGAAAGTAAAAAAAAAAAGTTTTCTAACGCTGCATTCACGGCGCATATTCCCTTAGAGACCAATCTACTTCAACACGTGCTGATAATGGTATATAACTGTCTAATATTCTTAATAATTATCATTTCAGGCCTGTAATCCAACCCCAGTCTGCGAGAAAATTTTCAAAGCGTGACCAGTAAGTGGTAAAAAAAATGTTTAAGCACCCCAGCTGTAAGCCTATCATAGTTTCTTAAAATTCATTAAATGACAGTAGCAGCAGAAGCAAAAATAATATTTTTCATCTACCTTTATATTGTACTTATTTGTCCTGTTTTCATTTGTTTCTTAGCAAAATAAAGAAACGTCATACATTTAGTTTATTATCAGGCATATCATATCATATCAGGCATTTGGATAGCAAAATTCAAAAAAAAAAAAAGTGAAATCCTGGTCGGACTGGTTAATAGAGAGAGACCCTAAACAAACACATGTACAAATCTGTCTTTCTTGATAATTCAAATACTATATTTCATTGATTAAACAAAAACAATTCTTACACACTACTTTATCTCTGTGTCTGATTTAAAGTGGGCAAAATGTTAGATCTAACTGTAACTGATGGAAATGAGCATAATGTTTACTCTCCCAGTGAAATATTGCACTGCAAACTTCATTAACAGCTTTCATTTTCAAAGCTAGCAAATGACCAAGCAGCATAATCTAGGGCTAGCTGTGCATTAAACAATTTTAATACATGACACCGAGGTATTCAGCAGTAGCAGTATTCAAATCACCAAGGATTATGTGACAATACAGCTTTGTATTGCTACTTTGCACACAGTCCTACAGTGCAATGTAGTCAGTGACATCATGTAATTTGAGACATTGTTTACACCTGTATCTAGTAAATGTTGAACTAAGGTGTAAAGGTTTTTTGTCATAACATGAATATTTTTTGTCTTTGAGCACCACATATTGTTTTTTTTAACATTTACTTTTTAAACTTTACTAAGATGTTGTAAACTTCTGTTTAGAGGTTTGTCAAAGGATTCACCCGAAGGTACAAGTCGAGGTGTTTGAGGAATACATTGCAGAAACCCTGAAGTATGCTCCTCATCGTGATTCAAGGGTGAGTAACATTCAAGAAATATGGCTTGTTTTCTTATCCCTAAACATTTGTGTTTGTTTGTTTTTTGTATGCTATCCAAACATTTTGGAATGGGAGTGATAAATGTGTTTTTGTATTGTTACCTAAATAGTTCAGTTTCTACATTATCATTAAAATTACTATTAGTATTTTCAGCTTAAATACTTAAAGAAATTAATGCATAAGCAAAATAATGAAAAACATGTCAGAAACACCTATTTTAACCCTTTCACAAGTGAGTTTAAAAGTTTTTTCTGAGCAATCTTTATTTTAGAAAGTATCGCCTTACTGTTTCCATGGCGTCATGACACATGTTTCACACATACTCCGTATGCAGTGCTTATGCGGTGCATATTTTGTCTGCACCCATGTTAATGAATTAGAGCATTCACACAGCATGCGGTTGCACTCCGGCAGTGCGTTCCAGCAGCGGTGCGTCACATGACACCACAGCCACAATAGAGCTGTAAGACCACCATTAGTAACATAATTCAATCTGTTCATTTTACAGACAGAGCATGAAGAGACTGGACCTGCTAGTTTGGCACCACCACACAATAATTGTCTCACTGATTACTTACTTTTTAAATAGAATGAGTTCCCAGTACAAGCTTAAATGTTATTGACAATATTTGTTGTTGTTTTCAAGTTTTTACCATATTATTAATATTTTTCTTTTGAGTGTGCGGATTATATAATTACTTTTTGTAATTCACACTGTTATTGGAATGTTGTACCTTGTATTACAAAAAAGTATTGAAAGCATGGTTCAGGGACAGTGTCCTAACCATGAAATAACATTAAAGAATGTGGGCATTTTAATGTTTTCGGAATGTTTCAAATAAACATTTTTAGAATTTTATATTGTTAATAAAATTTAGGTGGGAAGAATGTTGCAGAAAAGTTATGCTAACATGTGCTAACGTAAAACAACTGGACAATTTAAAATTTTTGGAACGTTACAAATCAATGTTCTTGGAAGGTTGTAATAATTATGAAATTGAGGTGGAAAGAATGTTGTAGGAACGTTAAGCTAACCTTAAGATAACGTTGTGCTAACATTTAAATTTTTTTTACAATTTAACGTTTTTAGAACGTTACAAATCGACGTTGTATTAATAATTAAATT
The DNA here is from genome assembly GCA_034779775.1 of Enteromius afrohamiltoni. NCBI lineage: Eukaryota > Metazoa > Chordata > Actinopteri > Cypriniformes > Cyprinidae > Enteromius > Enteromius afrohamiltoni. Next base: position 1,435,025 of record JAUYWG010000249.1, on the reverse strand, counting down.
TAGGTGGAAAGAACGTTGTGGTCACGCTCAGGAAGCACAGACAAGATGACTTCAATCAAAACAAGTAGTTTATTGTGAACAACATAGGAATATCTCACAGCGGATCAAGAGCAAAAGGTGCAGGAGCAAACAACAGGTGAGTTCAACACAGGTAAGCAGTCTTAAAAGTCTCATCCGAGTCCTCAGAGTCACCATCCACCAGTAAAGACTTTTCCAAGGAGAAAGAGCACTGTAGCACACACAGGTAGGTTGCAGGGAGCGGTTAGAAGGAGCGTCTAACCTTGAGCTCAGCCAGAGGCTGAGTAGTGAAGTAGTGCAGGTGCTGATGACGGGCAGGTGTTAATAATCTGGTGATTGTGATCGGGTGACAAGTTATTAGGTGTTTTCCGTGGGTGCTGATTCAGGATCAGGTGAAAGTGACGGCGTGCCAGTTGCAGGAACATTATGCTAACCTTTAGATGACGTTACAGCAACATTAAGCAAACTGGACATTTCCACTTTTCTAGAACATTCCAAATCACGTTCCCACAACCAAAACAGAACATTTGTAAAACGTTCTCAGAACATAACTTTGTTAGCTGGGCAGTCAGAGAAAATACATGGTGGTAAGGAAAGTAATTTACATTGTGATAATTTAGTGAAACATTTATTTTAATGTTCTACATCCTCTGAAGATTACACAAAAGGTTATTTTAAAAGCGGTTTGATTTTCTACATGTTATGATGTCCAGAAAGCCCTGAACAGCAATGGTCTTCTCCTCCATCTTCACATTATTAGGTGAATCTTTCTTCACCTTGGTGGAGAACCACCACATCAGCAGCAAACTAGTGATCAGCATGATTTAATATTTGCTGAGAACCAGATGAAGTATTTTAATCAGGTAAAGTATATCAGACTATTGAGTTAAATAAACAGTGTTGACTCTCATGACTTTAATATAAATTAAGTCTACAGTATTGGCTTGTGTGCCTCTGATGATGTATGGTAAACTTTTCCAATGTATCATAACTTTTCCCTGTACGTAAATGCAACTCAGCCATATGTGTTTCCATATGTGTATAAGGAGAGAGAGCAAACAGGAGAGACAGCTTCCATGAGGACTCCAACGATGAGACAAAACAAACCAAGCCCTGGCTGTTCCTAATGAGACAAAATGAAAAAATCTTTATTTCAGAACTTTTCACTGATGGGACACAGCAATTGTGTAGTGAAGGAGAGGGAGCATCTTAGGCCAAGCTCTGGACCTACAGCCACATGCATCGAGAAGCCTAAGCTAGAGGGGACAATTAGAGGTGCAAGAACAGCAAGACATGGTAAAGCCTCCATTGCTTAACAGACACACTTATCTATATAGACAGCTGGGAATGTCAGTGACACAGTTGATATGGCAAGTTAGCAAGCAAGATTTGCTTTGCAATGAACATTTAAATATTAGTTAACTATAATTTTATTATTATTATAGGGATGAGAGTGTTTGTGCTTGTAGGGTGCCAGGCCTCAGTGTTGCCAGATTGGGTGGGTTTCCAATTTGTTTGTGCGGGTAAATATTGGCTGTGGCGGGTGGACAAAATTTGGGCGGGTTTTGGGTCATTTGGGCAGTTTTCAAACATATGAATAATATAGATTAATTAGTTAACATACAAGACCAAGTGTGCATGCCACATCCAATCAGTCATCTTCACAATGTTATTAAACACACGCACACTGCAAAGACTGCTGGTGCTGGTGGTGAACTACACCTATTGAGGGAGAGATGACATGAAGACTCTTATCACTGAAACTTTAAAATCAGAGCACAGTTAAATAAAAAGTCTATTCGAACCTGTCTTTTCTCTTTCATACGGTTCAGATTAGTATTGAAATCTGCTGAAGTTTTGTATAATGTTTAATATAAACTTCACAGATTTCCTAGTTCTGTGTGAAATCATAGAATGAAAGGTAAGTGCATTAAATTGTAATTTTTTGTATTCGTTTTTTCGAGGGCACCGTTTTTATTTACTGCCTTTTTGACTGTTTTCTGCTTGCATATTTTTCATATTTGGTAGGCTAATTCTCATTAATCTATGTTCCCCCGATTTATTTAGCATTATGTTTATATTGTTTTGTCATCATAATTTTGTTTTATAGTGTTAAAAATGCTGTTTATAAACCTTTATTTGCATTCGATCCCATTATATTGATAGTTAAAAATGTGGGCGGTTTTTGGGTGGGTATTTGTGAGCTTTTGGGCTGGAAATTGTAAATCCAATCTGGTAACACTGGAGGCAGCATTATTTTCCAGGAATATATCCTTCACTTTCGCATACTCTCGTTAACGAGCGGTTGGAATGAGACTGCTTTACTGGCTGTGTTTCGTCGAGGACTGAACACTAATATCCATCAGCAAATGTCCATTTATGAAGATACTGTGGGTTTGGATGCATTCCTGAAACGAGCTGTAACAATATCACAACATCTTACAGCATGTACAAACCCGATCACTGAGACACCAGTTCCTAGCGCTGAAGGGGAACCGATGCAGACTGATACTTACCATCTGTCACCTCAAGAACGTTCAAGACGGTTCCGAGAAGGACTATTTCTGTACTGTGGTGATCCATCTCACTTACTCACCAACTGTCCCGTCCGACCAGCTCATAATATGGTGAGTGTGAGTCACTTGAATCATAATTTGCATGTTACCTCTTATTGATCCTCTTTTAATCTTTGAGACTCACCTCTTCCCAGTGAAGGCCTTAGTCGACTCCGGGGCAGCTGGTAACTTCATATCCTCACGATGTGTTGATGCTTTTCAGATACCCAAACAACGAAATCCTACTCCGTACAAAATTGTCACCATACAAGGAAAGCCCCTGGATGCCTGACCCATTAACACCAGCACAAAGCTCCTTACCATGAGAATTGGATGTCTCCATCAGGAATCAATCAGCTTTTTCATTCTGCCTGGAGCAACTGTTGATATTCTCTTGGGTAGACCGTGGCTGGAAAAGCACAATCCTCAGACTCGCTGGAGTACAGGTGACATATTAAAATGGAGTTATTGCTATGATCACTGCCTGTTGTCTCTTCCTCAGCCAACCACCCTATCTTGCTGTTCAACCACAATCGAAAGTCCTGATGTGCACAGGGAGACTGAGATCCCACCGGAGTATGCAGATTATGCTGATGTCTTCAGCAAGACAGCCGCTACTCAGCTTCCTCAACACCGTAGGTGGGATTGCGCAATAGACCTGATACCCCAGAGCACCTTACCTAAAGCAAAAGTATATCCCCTTTCTTTGCCCGAACGGAAAGCAATGGAGGATTATGTCTCAGAAGCTTTAGAACAAGGTTTTATCAGATCTTCCACATCACCTGCAGCATCCAGCTTTTTCTTTGTGGCCAAGAAGGTTGGTGGATTAAGGCCGTGTATAGATTATCGAGCACTAAATTCACAAACTGTCAAATTCGCCTATCCACTCCCATTGATTCCTTCTACCCTTGAAGAATTAAGACAAGCAAAAGTTTTTAGTAAATTAGACCTGAGAAGTACAATTTAATTCGTATTCGTAGTGGGGATGAGTGGAAAACCGCTTTTGTAACACCTAGCGGCCACTACGAGTACTGGGTTATGCCGTATGGCCTGGCCAACTCACCTGCAGTATTCCAGAACTTCATGAACGAGGTGTTCAGAGACATGTTACATCAATTTGTTATCATCTATATCGATGATATCCTGATCTATTCCAACGATTTTAACCCACATGTGTCCCATGTCAGACAGGTACTTGATCGCCTACGACAATACCACTTGTATCTCAAAGGAGAAAATGTGAGTTTCATTTACACTGAGTGCACTTCTTAGGCTACTATATTACACCTGAGGGTATTGAGATGGACCCACAAAAGGTCATTGCGGTAATGGACTGGCCAATCCCAACCACTGTAAAAGAACTGCAACGTTTCTTAGGGTTTGCAAACTTTTACCGCAGATTTATAAAAAATTACAATCTAACCACTTCTGTTTTGACATCTCTCCTCAAAGGAGAAGTCAAAGCAGCTAACGATGCCTTCACTCACCTCAAATCAGCCTTCTGCCAGCTAACAAAAAACGGTTCCCAGAACGTCCCCTAAATGGCCTCAGCGATCGACCCCCGAACGTCAGCGTTTAGGGTACCCTTTGGGGAGCACGTCTTTGGGGACGGACATGGGACTTTCAGCGGACATTTAGGACGTTTAGGGGACGTTCGCCCAAAGCTGTTCTGCACATTTTGCTCATCGTTACGGTCCATGGTTTATAATAAAACAATACACAACACTCTCAATAACAGCTGCAACTTTATTCATATTTTTATTTCACATATTAAATATACAAATAGATTCATCAGGTGCTTTGATCATAAGTGGATAATTCACAATTATTTGTAGTCTTTTGAAAATTAACCATGATTTTACCACATCATTAGCAGTAAAATGCAGTAAAAACAAAATCAACCATAGTTTTACAATGGTTTAACTATAACTATAACCCTTGCTACAGCATTGCCAGTGGTAAAATCAACCAGTATTACTACAATCACCATAAAAAAAAACAACATAAAAAACTATTCAACATTTAACATAATTTAATTTTTTTTCAAGGTTTACTGAAGTGTTACTGAAATATTACTGTTATTAGCAGAATGTGGCATCAAAATATGGTTTGAAAACAAAAACAACATATGGTTACTACAATCATGCTAGTTTTTCTAAAGTAAAACCCTGGTTAAATGTTGTGCAAGTATAGCACTTTTCACAATACTTGTAATTTCAAAATAGGTTTAGAGAAAATGCATTTTTTTAAAAAATGTTTTAATCAGCCAGAGGCTAAGACTTAACAAAATGGACAAAATAATGTCCATATGACAGTAGTTCATAATAGCTTTGAAGACTATATTCATATCAAAACTTACATAAGCACAAAATAAAAACCTGGCAAACAACAATTAAGCAGTTAAAAGGTTTTAAATTGCATGATAACAAATTCAGAAATATTTACTGTTTCAAATTTGGCTAAAATCTCTAGTCTTGTGTTCACTTAAACACTGTTCTTCAACACAAGTTCAACAATTTTCAAGCCATTTTGTATTGTTACAATGTTGGTACAATGTTTATTCTTTCTCAGAGGAATCCAGTTTATTTGTTAGCAGATGCAAAACAGCATTTTTTATTTTGATGGTGCAAAAAGTCTTTTTGTTAAAAAGTGCTGCTTACAAATAAAAGGGCACATATAGGTATACATAATTCAGAGAAAGCGTAAATATTGTTCATTTACAGATATTAGACACATTGCCATAATACAAAGCAGGTTGAAAATAATTAACTTACCCATAAAAGCAATATATGGATAATATTTGTCAGCTTTGTGTGTAAATGTACAGTTGTGGTCATTTAGTGTTTGTGAGTGTTTGTGTCATCTAGGGTGTGTTTCAGAAAGGAGGTTAAGTGAAAACTCTGAGTTTGTTAACCCTGAGATAAGGGAAACTCTGGGTTTTCTGTTTCAAAAAGGCAGGTTTGTCAAACCCAAGAAAGCAGGGTAACTCAAGCCTGTTTCTGAAAGAGAGGTAACTATTACTCCGAGTCAGTTACCGTGGTAACTTACGCTGTGAAACTAACCTGGTCGGGAGCAGGTTTTATTCTCTAAACTCCGAGTTTCAGTCGGTCTCCTCCCCTTTTTTAAAGACGCAGAGGTATTTCTCACCGTAGCCTTAGTTATTCAATGCCATTTCAGACACAAACAGAGAAGAAAGTTACGAGAATGGCTTGTCCTTTTTTTGGAGGATCCCATAGATGTATTAATTCGAAGAGAATTACAAAATTACGTCGGGCAAGGATTTTGAGAGCCAGAGTGGGTCTTTTTGTCTTTTCCCTTGTAATGGTGGTATTGTGTGTTTGAGCTATCCGGGATAATTGTTAAAAATCTGTGAAATCTGTGAACAAGTGGATACATTAGTAACCAGTTGTGGGGGAGTTTTTGCCTTATTTTTTGGGCTCAGATGGCATCTTTAAGTCAAGTAAAGTGTGGGCACTTAATTACATATTGAATCTTGGTCTAGCGGTTTGGTTACAGCGTCAGCACACAGGTGACCCGGGTTCACTTCCCGTGTTTCCATCAGAGTTGTTTTTTTTTTTTGGCTTAAATAACAAGTAAAATAATTATTTTGGGCAACCACCGTTAACCACCCATAACGTTACATTTTTGTTTGAGGGTTACAGTTTTTCGTTGCTATCAATTAAACTATGTATATCCATAATCTAATCCACTCCACTAACATGCTCTTACTTTTTTTTTGCTAATAGAAGTTGTCTGTATCAGGGATGCAGAGTAAGTAAGGCCACTGCATGCACTGTGTAAGGAATATAAGGTATTAATAAATTATTTGATGAATCAACTTTGGGGAATAACCTTACGTTTAATTTCTTTGTTTCTTTGTTCTTTGGTTAATCTATGTAAATGAATCTCCAGATATAGTTATCCTAAATTTGTTTCTAAATGTTTCTTAATAATGAGAATACACTTTTATTGTTGGAACTAATCTACTGTACAAACACTAAACCTAGGATTATGACATAGAAAACTCTTGACAAGAAACAAATTGAATTGTAAATCAAAACTTGATGGGTTTTTGAAACAAAAAGTATCAGATATATTTTGACAAAGGGAGACGAACCATACTGACGGCTGATCGGTCACACTACGGATAAGTGTGATTGGGGTTATATCTCGGTAGGTATAATCTGGGTATTGGTTATTGGTTAGTCCATGCGAAAGAGTAGTCCTAACGACAACCTTTAGGCATTGCAGCCCGGGAGTTCCAATAGGCAGGAAACGAGGGCTTGTGGCAGCTAGCGATTAATCGCAGCCCGACAAAACGGGGATTTTGAAGGGTGGACTTTGTGGAGAGCAAGGGCTTTCGACCTTTTCAGTCTAGGGTGATAGACTGAGCCTGCACGGAGACGTCTGTCCAGGTTATTGGTTTGCACGCAGGAAGGAGCGATCAAAAGTCAGTATGGGGAAATCTCAAACCAAAATGGGGTAATATTATATGCCGGCTATTACTTAAAAGGGAAAAAATTAAATTGTGAATGTGTTCGACAAAAGAAAGGAAAAATTATTAGGGTTAACAGGTTTCCAAAAAGGGGAACTCTGAGTGTAGCGAAACTAAAGACAGTAGGAGAATTTGTTGAGGTAGACAGTGAGGAATCACAAGAATATTATGAAGGGTTTAAGTGTAGGAAATGTGAAGTGAAAGTGAATTGTTGGCTCTGGGAGGCGGAGAAGAGGAAATGAAAGGCTTTACAGAAAACAATAGCAGGGAAAAGACAGGGAAATTAGAAAATACATCAGAAGATAATGGGGAACAGGGGAACAAAATAATAAAAGATTTAACTGTAAGTGAAACTAAAATAAAAGAAATGGAAATAGGAAAACCATGTGTACTAAACACTAATACTAATCAATGTAATGTCTCTGTTTCTGAACATGTACCACCGCAATATCATCATGACCCTGTGGCTGAGCTGCAGGGCTTGAGAATTGATCCTGAACTCGACTGCTCCCCTCCAAGAAGACCTACAACATCGCTGCAAGCAACAGCACCACGGAGAATGATGCAGCCCACCACGCCAGCAACACCACAAAAGACAAAGACACTGCTCATGCCTACCATCAGAGAGATTACCATTGATGCAACTAAAGACACGGGAAGGGCTGAGTGAGAAGAGGGCTACGCTGATGTGCCCGAAAATCCTTAGGATGACAACAGAGCCCCAGCGGACAACTATAACTGCCGCCTGCATGAAGTGTTCAACAAATTCTCTGGCCTGGCCGAGCCAGGAGACAGAAGAGCTGAGCCCGGAGTATGGGAGAGCCACACTCAACAAACTTTGATTCACGCCCGGCATGTTGATAAACTGCTGACAGGAAAGCGTGAGAAGACACAGGCAAAGATCGACATCTGCAGCTAAGCCTGAGATATGAGCCGCGCTGCAAAAAGCAAATGGAACTGAAAGAGACAGAGGGAGAGGCTGCTGGATTTGTGAAACTGACGACCATGAATTGAAAGACTGTTCCAAGTGCTGTGTGTGCAAAAAGATGGACATTGGGCCAAGGACTGTCTGGAGAAGAAGCAAGGGGGACGGGGAGCGGCCGAGGGAAGGACGAGAGGGGTGCAGCTCACCACAAGTTAAGGGAAGTGAACATAAATTAATAACTCACACACACATACACATGCACTGATAATCTATCTGCTCTCTGCAATGAAGAAAAGCTTGCTTTCCTGTTTGTATGTCTAAAATGAATGTTGTTAATGCTGAAAAGCAACTTGTTACACATGAATGTGAGGCATTCAAAGAACTGCCGAAATATCAATGGATAGTTAAGAAAACGTAAATTACATTTAAAATTTGCTTAAAAGACAAACCGTGCGAACATGTGACTTGCCATGTGTGCCAGAACTGACTGATAGGTTTTGTGGATCAATTTGTGCGTAAGGGCAAACAATGTTTGAGAGATACACAGAAACCTTTGATTAGTAAAAAAGGACATGGAGAGTGTTAAAACATGTATTCATGTTGTGTTTTAAAAAACATGCCCAATAGCCAAGTTTGGGACGAGATTTAATGTGCAAATTGAATTTGAAGCTCACTGCTGACTCAACAGGTGTTAGAGTAGGGGAGAGCAGGAGAGCTGTTTGCACCAG
>JAUYWG010000249.1:1398472-1415430 GCA_034779775.1 Enteromius afrohamiltoni | reverse complement strand
GTTTTATAACACACGCTGCCATCCTCAGAGATATGGCCATTGCTAATGTCTGCAGGACTGCTGTCCCGTGTGCTTTGACAAGAGCAGCAGTGACAGCAGTTAGTGGAGCCGTCTGTCTCAGCACTGAACACGGGTTTCAACGTTCCACAAAAACACAGCCCAAGCAACCATGACACAAAATATTGTGCTGCTCTACAGTTATACAGTCTCTAATATTAAAATAGGGGAGCTCTCAGTATTCAACCTGCTGTGACTGTGGGAAAATGGTGAACGGAGTGGGAATGTCTGGCACCTATCCTGAGGAATCGTTGAGAGGTCATTATTCCCACCATCGATTGCTCTTTTTTACATCTTAAGGCTTAAACCCAGTGCTGTTTAGAACTGACCTTAGATTTAATGAGTGCCAGGGGAACTAGACGGCACATATGCAGTCATAGATTTAAATATGGGCTGCGGGGAGACCTTAAAATAGTGCTTCTAATCTAGGAGTAAACAAGCCAAGGGGAAGTATAAAATGGGTTAGGAGGGAGAAAGAGCAATGGAAAAATGAGTGCAGAGAATTGAGGATGAAGTGAAAGGAGGAAAGATACCGGTGAATAAATCAGATCGGTGCAAGGACGTCTTAAATAAAATGATGACCTTTCGTGCTGGAGGAATAATTATAAAGATTTTAAATTGCAGCAATAACATAAGTGCCCTTGTTATAGTCCACCTGTAGCTGCATTCTTTCCTAATGCAATTTAATTATTCCTAAATAAAAATAATAATAAAAACAAACACATTGTTTATTGTTATTAAATTATAGTATATAATCCCCCAGTGTGGGGGGAAAAAGGCTTAATATAAAGTGTGGCCAATGGTAGTATATAGGGACCAATTCTCATATAAACTAGTTGCTTATTGCATGCATATTAATAACATATTGGATGTTTATTAGTACCTAGCACATATTCTGCTAGACCATATTTTACGTCTCTAATCCTACCCAATACCCAAATTTAACAACTAACTATTAATTGTAGTGCCCAGCTGGAGTTGCCAGTCAGACTGCGATGGCACTACAGCCTTAGACTTTGTCTGTGCTTGTCATGTATGTTTTCAACTCTTATCTCTTGTATAAATCCCCCAGAATTCCCTGTGTTCCCCGCTCATTAATGTACGTGGTTTGTCCCGTCCTTGTAAGCGTCTACCACCCTCTGTATTGTTGTTTGTTGATTCCCCGCCGCCGACTTTGCTAGCTTCCCGGATTACAATTCTTATTCTATGACTCTATTCATAGATCGCTCGACCCCACGCTTGTACTTTGGATCTGTCTCTGTTTTTGCCTGCTAAATTGTCGTTTTCCGTTGTTGACTTCAGCCTGTCTGTTTTCTCTGTGTGTTCTTTCATTAATAAAACCCTGCACTTGGATTTGCACACTCCCGGTCTCGTTCATGACATTAATAAGCTTAAAATTAGTAGTTTAATTTAGGGATGTCCCGATCAGGTTTTTTTGCCCTCGAGTCCGAGTCAGAGTAATTTGATTTTGAATATCTGCCGATACTGAGTCCCGATCCGAAACTTCTATAATACATAAAGAAGAAAAATCATAAAGAAACAGATACAGGATGTTCATTATTTTTTAATTGAATTCAACTTATTTTAACGTACAACTCTATTAACAAACAGAGCACTTCTATGAGGTAGCTTGAACTATCAAGTATAAATAATACAATTTTTATTAAAAACGGGGCATTTTTTCTCTCCTCTTCAAACTCTTTCCACCTCTTGCAATCCCAAGTTTACATATCTCACAGTTTGCTATGGCAATGTTGTTAGGGCTGCTCCGGAAATCAGCTGGAAATTCCATCAGGTGCTAATCTTACATTGAGCAGCATTTACTAGGCAGAGCCGTTGTTCACTGACGAGCTGCGCAAAATTGCTTATCAAAAAAGCTCCCAGGGGCCACGAATTGGTCAAAAGAAAGAAAAAACTTAATATCCATTGGATTAAAATGAACATTTAAATAAGTGGACGCTGATTGGGTGAGGCAAATCCACCTGCAGTATATAAACGTCAGACGCACGTAACTCACGCCACAGTTGAACAACGATATATATATACGAACAATCTGTAGCCTAGGGCCTGTAATCCGGCCCTGTATACATATATATTCGAGTCCTGATCAGGAGGTAACATCTGATTCTGATCGATTCTGAAATCACGTGATCGGGCCGGATTTCCAATCATGTGATCGGATCGGGACATCCCTAGTTTATTTAGGCAAATATAATAGTTAATGGTTTTTTAATAGTGAGAACTTGGACCTTAAAATAATGTCTTACCTGAACAATTTATTTAAACATACTGTATAATAATAATTTTAAATTATTAGACTAAAAGGTGTCATGATAAATACTTTTTCATATCTTAATTAAATATGAAGAGACATCTATAAATAAACCATTCAAGTGTAAATGCTGTGGCATTCTATTGCTGTCAAAACATTCTTCATTTTGTTTGACTATCCTGACCAACCGACACAGCAACTCTGGCTCAACCAATTTGTAAGTTTGGGGCGGGATTATCTGTTTGTTCGACCAGTTTTAGACAGAGCGATTGTTATTATTTTTTGCAGCTTCATTTGGTGAAGCTAGCAGTATATAAATCACACTCTTCAGCTTTAAATTAAAAAGCTTCCTATTTATTTCTCTATAGGACGAAATTCTCGCACTCAAACACATTTGTGCATAATCACATTCAACCATTAAAAGAATTCAGTTCATGCTGGGATACGGTAAAGAAAGTCCAAAGTCACTTCTCCACTGCAAAAGAAAGATACTACAGTATTTTGTTAGCAGTCAGCTCTGAAAAGCCGGCTGCTTGAAAATGCTTCAGTGAGAGGCAGAGGTGATGCTCTGTGCTGAGAGAGTGTGAGGTGGAGTCTGGAATCTGATGTACTGGACCTGTAGATGCACAACTCAGAGGTGATGTCAAGGTAGAGAATTAATGATACTTTCAGTGGCTGAACGAGCCAGCTGGGCTTTGGTGCAATGCTCATCTCCCTTAAGCACTAGAGGGAGCAATTTATACGTCACAGAATGACAAAAAGGGAGTTGGCCTTGCACACACGGACTCATAACAACTCTTTGTTGACCGGCAGTCTTACAAGTCTCACTCTCATACATGTCTTGACTTGAAAGCAATGATTTCAATTTGTGTTAAAGTTGTTGTAGAAGTCAGCTCTGTGATTTAGGGGGTCTACTAGGGACAGTTAGGACAGCAGTGTCTGAAGTCTTGCTGGGGTTGAGATTGAGGCTTTGAGGAAATGAATGTGATAACATTTATATGCTCGTTTGTTTTTCTTTTTGTTTCTCTATAGGGTAACCAAGGGCGACTAGAGTTTTATGTGCAAGAGTTTATTCTGCTTTAAGGACATTGAATTGAATGCTTCTGTGTTGTAACAGCATGTGTGGAGTTAGCCAACATGATTTATTACAGTGCATTTACTGTGTTTTAAAGACTGGGCTAAGTCAAGCCTTGATACTCTTTTTTTGTTCATTAAAGTAATTTTTATCTCATTATTTTAAAACATTTTACTTGACAGGATTGTATGGCAACCATTTCAATTTTCAACCTAGGATCATTCGAAATACATGCCTTTAGTACATTTCTGCAACACAGTTTTTATGTTTTACGATAACTTTCTTTTGAACATTAGAGCTGTTTTGTTGAACTGATCTGCCGAACCAAAGTGCAACACTATATTGCGTATTCAATTAAGATTTTTGACCCAGTTGTCTCTGTCATGAGGCTGAGAGACGACGAAGCGTGCAAATTCAAATGCAGAGTGTTTATTGACAACAGGGCAAACATAGACAGGCTGGGTCATCACCGGCAATCAACAATGGCAGAGGCAAAGAGAGAGAGTAGTCAGAGTCCAGGCGTGGGTCGAAAACAAACGGCGAACTGAGTCCAAAGGGAGATGCAAAAGCAATAATCCAAAACGAGAGCAGGGGTCAGTAACAATAAATCTAGACAGGGAAACCAAGACACGAAAGAACACGAATGAAAATACAGGACAGGTTGACAGTGCAATGGACTGTGGAGACAGACAAACACTTCCGGGTCTTATACACATGTAACTAGGTCAAGGGGTGGAGCAAACAATCAAACACCAAGACAACTGACAAGCAGGGTGGAGACGTGTTCGTGGCAATGAGTCCAAAATAAACACAAAACACACATAGTCTGCTGGGCGCTGGAGTGCCATCCAGTGGCCTGAGCTGGGACCTTTAGCTGATCGTGACAGTCTCATTGGCATGGCCATGTTACTTTTGTGAGTAAACATCTGAATGGTGTACCTTCAAATAAGATGTAGACGTTAGTTTTGTATTTTAAACGTTTATGATGCAAGTAACCCTTTTTTTAAGGGTCCTACCAATCACTTTCAGACGATAATTGTTTTCCGATGTTTGATTGTCTCTATAAAGACCGATCTTATAAACTGTTCTCAAGCTTACTGCTCACTTGCCATTAAAAGTTTTGGCTTTTATGTGGCACTCATGTTAGTGTATTTTAGCATTTGCGGCCCAGCAGTGTGTTCCAGGAGCAGTGCGTCTGCAGCAGTGACGTTCTTTAGCTGAAGCACAACAGTGGCCCATGTGCTGTCTGAAGAAAATGTGGACACTCTCATCTTTCTGAACTTAACAAAAAAAAAGCTTAAAAAATGTTCGAAATGAAGTTCCATTTAAAAAAAAAGTTTATTTTTCTTTCTATTAGTTTATAACTACTACAATATTACATTTAATTTTTTTTTTTTTTTATAAGGAGCATTTGGTTTTGGTTATAAAGCAAGTTTTGTTTTATTTGCTGCCAAGAAGAAACCCCAGAAGATATGTGAAGTATAGCTCCATTGTTGGTCAAAGTAAAAGAGAAAAAAAAAAAATACATATAAGAAATTCTTTTACTGTACTTTTTTTTTTTTTTTTTTTTTTTTTGCTGTATCGAAAACATACCGAACCGTGACACTACTGTATCGTATTGAACCGAACCTTGATTTTTGTGAACCGTTACACCCCTTGACCAGTCATATGCCGTCAAAACAATTGATTAGCATTAGCATTAGTGCTAGTGCTAGCTAAAGAACACATCTGTTTGGGTTCTTGGTAACATTAGACAATCAGCATTTCTTTACTTCATTTTCACACACATCAAAATTATAAGTCAGATGGCATTTACAGCTCAGTTGATCAGTTGCTCAAAATCAGTTCAATCTGAGATCAGTGGTAATCTTAACAAACAACATTCTCCAGGTATTATGTGTTATTAGACTATTTCAGGAGTATCATCCTATGAATGGCTAAATTAGAATCATCCGCATATTAAATTATCATTTTAACAGAAAACATATTTACACACTTCAACCTTTAATGCAACATTGCTTCATAGCACTGCATTCAAAAACCCTCAAATGGCTTATAATAATGATACATAATTATGTGCTTTGAATATTCAGATAATATTTTTGCCTATGAGCATTTGGTAATTAGTTTACTAATGTCATGGAGCTAATAGATTGCCAACAGGAATGTGTTTTAGTCACAGATGGGATTTCATACAGTCGTTAAGCACACACGGTCAGGCGCTTTTGATGGGGAGCAATTCTCGTTCCATCGTCCTCCATCTTGTAACCTCACCTAATCTCTAAGAGTCTTGTGCTTCAGCATCAGACAGCTGTATCAATACTGAGCTCATCTATATGCCACCATCCGTTCAGAGCCCATGCTGCTGGAGACACATGCGAAAGACCCATGGGATACGACTGCACAAAGGCTTTACCCTAGATTATAGAGATGATTGGACAGAGCATTGAACGATGGAGATTCACGCTTGAAGCTTGAGATTGAAAATGACGCAGATATTCATAAACTATTAAAGCATGTTTAGGACATGCTAAGTGACTGTAAAAAGCTTTTATCTTAAAATGTCATTGATGGTAATGTGGTGTGGCATCCATTTCTACCAGAACATACATACTAAGCAGCACTAAAATATGGGTATATATATATATATATATATATATATGCTTTTAAGAACTAGTTTGTGAGTGTGTTGTTGGTTGATGTTAGTTCTTTATCTTAGTCTTTCTCAAGTCTAATTCCATTCACAAATTATGCAAATTAAGCTAATATTGCATCCATACATTTTTAGAATAAAATTTCTATAAATCAAAAAGAAAAAATACACACACACACACACACACACTTTTGTTTATTATTTTTAAGGTTTTGTACATTCAAGAATATTCAGCAAGCAAGATATGATTTTATTAACTGGGAAGTGATTGGATCATATGAATTGAGCAGAATGGAGCCAGATGTTTAGATGGTTTGATAATTGTGATGTAAGTTGTGATATTCATTTTGGTATATATTTAGGGTGTGTTAATTAACTAGTTTCTTATTAGCATGCATATTACTAGAATATTAGCCATTAATTAGTAGTAATTAAGCACATATTAATGCCTTATTATACTTATTCTAACTTAACAACATTACTAACCATTAATAAGCAGCACATTAGGAATTTATTGAGGGAAAGTCATAGTTAATAGTGAATAAGTGTTCCATATTCTAAAGATGTACCTTATTTTTTAATAAAAAACAAACAAACACAAAACTATGGGATGAGACATTTTTTGAGCTGCTTGAACTCAAGTACAAAGAATAACCAAAAACAGCATGAAATGTTATTGTGGTCAGAAATCTAACATTACGGTTCACATTAACATTTGGTTCTAATATGTACACTTTAGGAACTATTATGTACCTTCAAGGTACCAAAATGGACCCTTCAGGTACAAACTTGTACCTTTTGAAAAGCTGCTGCCCCAGTGACAGGTTTTGTAGCTTTATTTCTGAGCGTGTAACAGTTTATTTTTGATGAAGCAACACATCAACTTATTCTACTAACACTAAATTAATAGTCTACACATACTGTACCCTAATTAGAGTTAGTTGGCAATTAGTTGGCATGCAGTTGCAAACTTACTTATAGTTATTAGAATATCTAAAGTTGCAAGTGCACTTAATGTAAATATGGGCTATTTTAATTTCATGTTCACTTTTAATGTAGGAAACGTTAAAATCTCATTAGTCCGTACATCTGTTTCATGGCAGTTTTTTAGGGCGTTGATTGGGGCTACACAGTTTTACTATAGAAGTTATAAGCCTTGTTTAAGTCATTCCCATTCAAGACTCTCACCATCATCTTTTCTCACTTTCCTTTCTTCCTTCCTTTCTTCCTTCAGCTCAGTATGGTTAAATAATGCTTTACTGACATTATCCCTCTTCCTCCCACCTTATACTGAATGAGCTTACAGTTTTTGTCTAATTTTTTCCCCTTGTTCTTTATTACTTTTTCATCAACGTCAGTCATCATGTCAGACATTTCAAACAGGCCACATGTAAATGTGGAGGCCGCATTTTCTTTGCCTCTCTTTGCTTCTTCCTTTCTTTTTCTCTATACCCATATCTTTGACAAAATTTCCAGACATTTTGAAAGCTTCAATCTGTTCAAATGCACTGTCTAAGGTGTCTGTGCGTGGCACGTTAATTCATTTATGACTATATAAAGTCATTTACTTTTCCATTTTTTTGTCTTGTCTTGTCTTGTCTTGTCTACTTACTTGACAACTATGTGGTCTAAAGGTTACTTTTGTTCTAAGGATGGTTGTGTTGCATGTGGGGAGATTATTTCAGCATTGGACGCTGAATAATAAGTCCACGACAAACCTTTTGAAATAAACCTTGTTCCTAACCTAAGCTCCTTTGACATTTTTTTTTGTGTTAATATGAAAGGGCAGTAATAATAATGTTCAAAAGGTGCAATCACATTTCCTGCTGTTTGGTGAATGGCCATGGGCAAAATAAAGCCATGTCAATAGAACCATTTGTAAATTGGGAATTTTGCATGATGTCGACATTGTAAGAAAGCTGCTTGGTTTGAAAGTGACATCTGTGTGAGCTGTGCTTCATATATCACTACACTATTGACAGTGGACCTTTTTCTTAACAAGCCATTGAATTTTTGATTATGAGAGGCACTTCCGTTTTGAGGAAGTTCCACTTAAAAAGCCTGAACAATATTATATAAAATCATTAAAAAAAAAAAAAGACAACACTGTAACGTTATCGGCTGCTGTAGAGCTCGCGCTCTCGCTTCCTTTCAGGACAGGCAGGACTCGGAAAACTGAATAAATGCGAAAGGAAACATTTAATGAACTCGGAAACATAAAAGGAAAACGCGGAGAGCTACGCAGAGCTCGTAACAGACATGGAAACTTCACGAAACTTCAACAACAGACAAAGACAGACTGAACAGGACCCGGATTTAAACACAAACTAATCAGACGATGACGAGACACACCTGGACAGACACGGCTGGAGGAGGATACAGGTAACGAGCGGGGCGGGGTTACAAATGAGACACATGGGCAAGGAGACACAATGAAAACAAAACACAAAGACACATGGAACGGCGGACGGCGTGACAAACACACACTCTACATTTGTTGTCTAATCAATTCAATTTGCAATATATCCCATATCCCAATATACATTTACAAAACAGATAGGATAATTTTGCTTGAATAATCATGTTTTAGTTTTGTTGGGTTGAAAAAAAAAGCTTAAAGACATGAGAAGAGAAGGAAAAGTTTGCAGCCAGTTCAAAAGCTGGGTGGGAAACCAAAACTCAAAAACAAAAAAAAAAGTCAAAAAAAGCAACATTTATTACTGAGAAAACAACAAAATTGCCCATCAACACAGTGTGAGGGGAAAGTAACATGCTGAGACTAGATACTTTATAGGACAGCCCAAAAAAGATCAGAATGGACAGTTATAAAAGATTTAAAGCATGAAAGCGCACGGGCTGTTCAACCCGCCAAAAATCGGAACTAGGTTGACACAGATAGAGATGCTGTGACACGCTGTCTTGGCTGGCCGTATCTAGAGGGTTCAGAGCACATGATTGGACTCATCTTCCACAGAGAGCTCTCCAGTCAGATTTTCCTGTTTTCTGTCCCAATATCAACTATCATTGGAGAGCTTGCACAATAGCAAACTGATACAGACAAGCAGAAGAGGGAACCGTGCTTCACTAGGGTTTAAATGTGTGTATAAATGGCAAACAAGTTTAGATACCTTTTTGTTGTCATTGCAAGTCAAATGAAAGCTAAGTAGAAAGATGCAAAGATAGATGTTTGACTAAGCATCACCTTTACATAACGTGACCTTGAAATTAGACTTTTGTTAGAGCAAATCTTTTCATATGAATTTTTGAGACTATTTTAGGGGGTGTATCAAAGGTCTGTTCATTTTGCCCTGACTTTATGTGACAAAGGTCATCATGGAATATTCAACAGTACACACAAGATTCTGAGGCCACTAGTGAATGCTGCTATTTTTGCATTTAACTTAAATTAAGTGAATAATCTGCATTAATTTCAGATTTTTTTTTTTTTTTTTTTTTTAATGGCAGTGAACTGCACCAGTTAGTGTCAAGCCTGACAAACATCTTCTAATATTCTCATTTATCTTAAATATTTCTTATCATTAATGTTTTACATTTTCAAAATCTGTGTGTGTTTTTCCAGGTTCTGAATCTAAGATTGTCAGTGAAATCTCAGATGCTGTGTTTGTTTTTGCTCTGCTACAAGCAGCAGAGAACAGAAGTGACTATAGTGTAAGCCGGGGAATCTCTGTTTTCAAGCCTTGCTGGCAGCTATCCCCCGAGAAAATACAGTGTATGAAAGAACAGAGTGTTGAAGAGAGATCAAAAGACAGTGACAGAAGAAAGATGTTTGTACATGTTTATATGTGATTTCCTCATAAGCACTCATGCATATAATGTAAAGTATATTAGGGAAAAAGACCTTCAACCCATATTGCCAAAAAAATCACTGAACAGATATTACTTACTTTTTTTTATTGAAAACTGGTTCTTAATCTGCATCAGTACTTGTTTTATTTTCCAGCAAAAATAAACAAAAATATAGAGATATATTCAGGCTTAAACTTACAATGCTAAATAAAATAAACCCAATTCAAGAATTGCATTAAGTTACACAATTTTGCATCTGAAGTTAATGTATCTTGTTTCAAGGATGTTTTTCAATAGCTTACTGGATATGATGGTGAATAAATTACCTCATTTTAAGTACATGAATCTCATTATTCTTTAAGATAAACTCACAGGAAAGCAAAGTTAGTGTCAGAGAGAAAAAGGAAAACTGAAAGAATCGAGGTGTGAGAGAGAGAGAAGGTGAGAGAGAAAAGTATAAATATAATATATACATATATACTAGATTTGAAATGTTGACTTCGGCAGCTAGTTACCATAAAATAGAAGTTTATGTTGAAGTATTAAATGACTTAAAACCACTGAAATAAAAATAAAAATTGGTTCACACAAGGTCTGATTTTTGCATTTAACAAACCATTAACCATGACTTTTGCCTCAATAAACTCCTAATTTGCTGCTTATTAGTAGTCATTGAGGTAGTTGTTGAAATTAGGTATAGGGTATAACTAAGGAAGTAGAATATGGTCACACAGAATAGGTGCTTTATAAGTTCTAATAAACAGCCAATATGTTAATAAAGGGCATGCTAATATGCTAATATTGGTATCTAAAGTGTCACTCAAACCAGTAAATGATGAAAGCACATCAAATTGACTGAATATCTCCTTTTAACATTCATGTTTTTTGTGTGTTTCCTGCCACAGATACAGAAGCAGAAAGAAATGCTCTGAAAGAACACGTCTATCCCAAACTCCGAGACTTCTGCAGGGAGAACTATGGCATTGAATTCCAGGTAACACAGCTGTCAATTTTCTGTTAATTCTCTACAGCAACCATTAAGATTTGATAAACAGAGTCTTTTTTTCCCCTTTACTAACCTTCTGCCTTCTTCTTCTCGCTCTGTTGGCTGGGAAGATAAAGTTTCTTAGGGACTATTATGTGATCTCAACAGTGATATGCCCATGCAAGACGAAAGTACGTCTCTCTTATATTTGCCCTCAGGAGCATGGCCAGAAAAAAATCCCTCTTTCTCTTCTCCTGCTCTCCTCTGGAGTGGTATTTACAATGCAAATGGTTTGTTGTCTGAGAGTGTGGAGATTTTTATCATGCAATTTGATAAACAAATGCAGGGCCCAGAAGAAGTACCATGGCTGTTGGTGCAGACAGTGTGCTGAGATTGAACTAAGGCTACATAAGTGTAGGGCTTGACCTAATTTCAAGAGCGTCCCCTCAAGAAACAGATCTTTATGTAAGACTATGTAAGACAGACCTGCTCAGTGATTTTTAGACTCATTTTAGTGTCACTGAAAACATAAGTGACATTGATAATCTTTTTTTTTTTATTTACTGAACATTGGATTTTACAGTGTTATTAAAATATTAGTGATGAAGAGGATTAAGTGATCTTTATGTCTACATCTTAGAATCTGAAATGGATGGACATGAAATAGATAATCAAATTTGATCTTAAATTTTTGATTTAAGTGAATTCCTGAACCTCATTCATGCTGTCAGAGACATGTTAGATCAAAATAACATGATCGCATTCACATTTAGCAGAGAACTGCCAACTTCCAGTGACCGCTGAATACAGGATGCAAGTGTGTCTAGTGATGCAACAAATAGCAAAAAGTTTAACTCTATGCAGTGAGCAGCACAAAAAACCCTAAACTTAAAAATATGTACCAGTAAACACAGTTAAGACAAGTAAACAGTCAGTACTAGCAAATTGCAAGCAATATAATAAAGACATGATTTAATGATGTAAATAGTGCTTGTTTTTCTAAAGAACCTAGCAGCAGCATCAATCAACAATAGATATTTTTAAGTAAACAAAGAAAATAGCACAACAAAGAAAGTAATCAAAAGTACAATAAAACTACTTCAATTATTGGCATATTCTTCAGTGCAAGATTGTTTAAAATCACACAGTAATATTTTTTATGAATTTCTTTAGTCTAATGTACTTTAATTTAAAGTTATCCACCCACTTGCAATTGTCAATATGTTTTAATTAGAGCTACATCATAGAAAGCAGCTATTCTTTAAGATACAGTACATTTAAATACTATGCCAAATAAAAACACAAAAATGGACTTTGGTGTGCATATGATATGCACTTTTCATATAAGTATGATACACATCTACCCCACAACCTGTGGCATATACATGCACAGTGTCCATTTTTTGCATATCAATACCACAAGTTTTACTTTTTATTTAACATACTACACTTTTGTGAGATTGGCTTAAAAAAATGCACTTTTTTTTACATACAATTTTTACTTTTTGCCATCTTTCTACTATTTAAGACATAACTGACTGTTTTTACACTGTGTTTACATTTCTGTAGAACAGATATTTTTGTGCCATTAACTGACATACTCCAGCTTTAAAATACCTCTTCTTAAGGTGTTATCATCATCTCATCCATTATCATAAATTATCCATAATATCACCTCTTATATCACCTCTTATCTTTTCATGAGTATGTCAGTTTATGCCCATCAGTGGTAAGATGGGACACAAGGAATAATAGTTTAAATAATAAATTCTTCCAGTATGAAATTGTGGGATCTAAACTAGTTATTTCCTATTGTTCAGATCTATTGTGATTACATTGCTTATAAATTAAATTTTTATAAGTGGGTTTATAACAGCGCATACCTGGGATGAATGATTCCTTTCAGAAAATCAAGTGTTTTGAATCACAGAAGTGTATATTTGGTGCAAAATATTCAAATATTTGAATATATGAAAAATCACTAAACAGATATTACTTATTACTTTTTTTTACTGAAAACTGGTTCTTAATCTGGTTCTTAATTCTTTTATTTTCTAGCACAACACAATTTTGCATCTGAAGTTAATGTATCTTGTTTCAAGGATGTTTTTTAATAGCTTACTGGATATGATAGTGAATAAATTACCTCATTTTAATTACATGAATCTCATTATTTTTTTAAATAAACTGACAGGAAAGCAAAGTTAGTGTCAGAGAGAAAGAGGAAAACTGAAAGAATCGAGGTGTGAAAGAGAGAGAGAAGGTGAGAGAGAAAAGTGAGAGACAGGCAGAAAAAGAAGGGAGTTCTCTCAACCAGAAAATATGATATGGCAAATTGCGATTCTTTCTGGTCACCGTTATTTGATTCTATTTCCTGTGGTGTCCCTGAGAGGGATGGATGCTGGATAGAGTGTGTCTGTACATGCGTGCGTGAAGCTACGTTTTTCTGCCCAAGGCTTCATCCCAGTCCAGTCACAGCACACACACACTCAATCCCCTTAGCAGTGCCAGGATCAGGCCTGGAAGCGCTGTAACATGACAGTGTGGGACTCTTGACAGGCTTTCACAGTGTGTGGAGCGAATTACAGCATATACCATAATCTGCTTTATATAAAAAAAATATAATGATTAGACTTTCTTTTTATGGAGTTGCAGTCCATTTAAAAAAAAATTACACATAGCATGCTATTATTTTTACTCTTATGTCCTCAAAATATATTACAGACGTGACTTTCTGTTTCTGTATGAAATTGTTTTTGGTAATGGAAATCTAAAATAAGATTCTTTGAAAACCCCAACATCTTATTTTTCAACCTTTCAGACTCTTTCATGTGCCTTCAAACAAAACATAGCTCAAAGGGATTGAAAATGGATGATCTCTTCTCCTCACATGACCCCTCATAGTCTCGCTATCGCCACAGACCATAGAGGTTCACACTTAAACCTTAACTGACCATTTCAACAACTGTGTAATCTGTTCACCATCTCCAGTCAACTTCCAGTCAACTTGATCACATCAACACAGGCCCAGTTTTCATGCATCACACACATAAGCATGAGTCCTGTTTTTACAATAACACCACTTCTTAATAATCCAATGAGAGCGCAAGAGAGGAGCTGTAGGCACTTGCAGATCACTGGTAATGCTGTTTGGCTGCCATGACGACCACAGCAGAGCCAAGGTTTGATTACAGGGCTGGAGTCGAGTCTAAATATGTCAGGTAGCCTACTGAGCTGACTGATTTGCATATAAACACATTTGTATGAATGTTTATTAAGTCATACATTTGCAAGCAAGCAATTGTGATTAAATGTTACCTGGCACAATACACACACAAACACAGTAACAATGTGTAACAATTTCTGACAAAATAATTGTTACTGCTGAAAAAAAGATAATTCAAGATGTGAATATGTGACAGTATATATAATTGATAACTAAATAATGTATCTCCTTAAGCAATGTCCAATTATTTCAGTATTGGTATAATGTTGTGGTTTAATTAGAATGTTCAGCCACACTTTATTGTCCAACAAACATTAACAAACCATTAACTATGACTTTTGCCTCAATAAACTACTAATTTGCCATTTACTGATAGTATGTTTTTTAAGTTTAGGCATTGGGCAGGATTAAGCATGTAAAATATGGTCATGCAGAATATGTACTTTACAAGTACCAATAATGAGCCAATATGTTACTAATAGGCATACTAATAAGCAACTAGTTAATAGTGAGAAGCTGTCAGCTGTTCCAGCTCTTCAATCAAAACATCTCCAGCTTTAAAATGAATATGTTCAAATGAAGCCAGGTTTAATTTCTCATAGATTTAAAGGGCTGATTAACTTATGAAGTATTATTTGATTTACACAGAATTTAGCTTAGGGCATTTTGTCGCACCACATGGTGTAGCATAATACGGAGAGTCACAAAATTAACCTTACATTCAATGGCCTATTATAGACGTCTCAGGAAAATCTTAACGGTTTTTAAAAAAAAATGCGAAACACAAAAATATAGCATTTATGAAATTAACAAATGTATACTAAATATACGAATAATAATGTATGGCTAACAATTAGTACAACTAAATAATGGACTCAATGTATTCATTTCTTTTTGAGTGCCATGCCCTCATCTCAAAAATCCACTTACCAAACCAGTGAACAGAACTAAGTCTTAGTCCTGTTTTGAACTAGATACAAAGCTACTGCTGTACTTTTGACTCAAATTGCTATTGTGACCAGTCTCTTCTACATCTTTTGTTCTGTTATTGTGATGAAATGAATGTCCTTCAGAGCTTTCCTGTGAAACTAATGGATTTTGTGACATCCGGAAAAGGTGCATTAACACAGGGAAGTGTATCTGTGGGGAAGAAAAGGATATTGCCAGTTTATGCCTGGGTTAATTGCCTTGCTTAAGGTCATAAAGGTGGTAGAGTGGGATTATGACCTGTGTAACCATCATTTGGTGGCTCGTTCGCACTCCGCAGCAGGCTGTGAATCCAACCCCAACCCCTACAGTCACCCTGGGAATTCATGGCCTGTTGTGTAAGCTTTCCATGCTGGCGAGAGCACATTGGATCTGTCAGCACTCATTGGAGCTTCAGCAGATGAGAAGGTGAGAAAAAGGGATGGAAAACAGCTGAAGGGTAAACAGAAGGAGACAGAGAGAGATGAAAAGATAGAAGGACTGAAATGCAAGTGCTCATTTCTCACGGGTTTGGAGGTTATGCCTCGCTATTGGTGTGTTGATCCATGGGCTTGTGTGGAATTGAGGTGGCTTCTACATTTTCAGCTGGAGCATCGATTAGCCATTTGCAGAAAACCCCCCCCGCCCATTTTCATTCCAGGCATAGACATGATTGATGCAAAGGTTTTATGGTTTTAACATTTGGCTGCTCTCTCCTCACGTCGCTCTCTCTCTCTTTCTCTCTAAATTGAAAAGGCAAGCAGGCTAGGCAGCTGGTTGCCATAGCAGTAGTCTAATTGCAGAGGCACTCAAGAGCAGTGCATTGTGGGTAGTTTGTGAGATGAGATGAAGGCATGGAGATTGGTGACTGCTACGAGGGGTTAAGGAACATGGCTCTCTCTGCAGGGTGGGTGAGCTAACAGCATCTTAAATCAGGGGACTTCTGACAGACCTTTTTATTCCTTACTTTCTGCATTTTGATATCTTACGGTTTTCATCTCCCGGCGTGCTTCTGTTTGGCTCCTACTTTTGTTCTTGTAGATGCTTATGTTCTCTTATTCTCTTAATCTCTTCTTGTTTCCCATAATCAGATGGTGTAAGCATAAGATAGAGTGTTCAACCAATGTACACGTTGGAGAATCATATTTATCTTCTAATTGGCCCTTAATGGGGGCCATCAGTTGACTCATTTGTCTTCTCTTAAAGTGATACATTCATGTAGAGGCAGGAGCCAGAGGGATAATAAATCATAACTCATCTCAGGAGAATCTGTAGGACTTTTCATCGGGCTGAAACTGGCAACTGCATTGTAAATGATGCTTGTATCCTCTGTTTAATCGTTTTGGATCTCATCATGAAATCTGCTCATAACTCTGCATTTTCTAACCATTTGACTCTTGTGCTGTTTACCATTTAGATGATCTTTTTCTATTTAGAAGAAGTACTGCAGGCTACCAAAACAAGCTGAATCTTAGATTATGTTTTCTGTTTACTGGTACATTATATCTGTTTGTAGATATGTGTAATAATATATGTGTTGTTAAGAATAAAGAGCAAAATGTTTTGTTTTGTGAAAAATATCATACCCAATGTACATCTAAAATATGCTATGAAATTCCTGTTCTCGTTTTATTTATATATATACAGGGTATTTCAAATAATTAGCATATTGTGCTAAAATTCATTATTTTCTGTAATGTACTGATAAACATCATTCATATATTTTAGATTCATTACACACAACTGAAGTAGTTTCAAGCCTTTTATTGTTTTAATATCAATTATTTTGGCATACAGCTAATGAAAACCCCAAATTCCTAAAAAAAATAGCATATTTCAACCGACCAATAAAAGAAAAGTGTTTTTAATACAAAAAAGTCAACCTTCAAATAATTATGTTCAGTTATGCACTCAATA
>JAUYWG010000249.1:1349757-1393824 GCA_034779775.1 Enteromius afrohamiltoni | reverse complement strand
TTTGATAATGTTCAGTGCTTTGCTACAATCTGTATTGTTAAAAGTGCTATATAAATAAAAGTGACTTGACTTGACTTGACAAATTAACCATTAATTAATGCTGAACTAATGCATTATTCTGACCCCCTATTCTGAAGTGTTACCAAAAATCATGGTCAAATGTCTTGGAGTAAAAACTCTGCTGATTTGTGGCTCTGTATATAAAATATGTGATATATTGTATGCACATTTTAGTTAATTTATTTATTTTTTTGTATTGCACAGGGAGTGCAGAAAGCAAATTAGCTATATAGCAAACTCTGGCACAACCGCTGTGTTGTGTATGGTAACTGTGGAGTAAACTAAATAAACTAAACTAACCTAAAATCAGTCATGCTTCCAGATATAATGTATCATACAATTTGTTGGTTTTCTTATTTAATATAGTCTATTTAAAATGTAAATTTATTCAGGTGATGAAAAAGCTGCATTTTTAGCATTATTTCTTATTCTTAAAAGTGTTGAATACAATTGTGCTGCTTAATATGTTAAGACGGTAAGGATTTTTTTCAGGATTCTTTGATGAATAGAAAGATAGATAATTAATGTCACTATTTATCAATTACAAATTTAATTTCAGTTTAAAATAGAACTTTTAAACAGTAGGTTGCAATCATTTTAATAAGAAAATTCTACTTATTTAATCAAAACAGTATGGCAGTTGGCATAGGGTTCTTCACAACAATCAATTAGTTATAATGTTGTTGTTGTTGTTGCTGTACATACAGTGCATATGTGCAGTCAGATTCAAAATATGTAGTGATTCTGAATACACACTGAAAATTATAAATTATTGACTTGTTATTGTGAACAGTAAGCTGTTGAATGTGTCCCAACACGAGTGCAGCATTTAGCTGACTGCAGGAACACATTCTCAGCATTCTCTTCCTTTCTCTCATTCTCCCTGTCTCTCACTGTCTCTTCCTTCATCCCTCCCTCTGTGGTTTCTTTTAAAGTGCTAATGTGTGCTGAAAGAGTGTGGAAATTCATACTCTCTCAGGCATTCATTACTCCCTAGATCGTCCTTACTTAGTAATAAAAAAAGAATTAGCCTTTAGTTAAGGGTGTTGATATATAGGTCTTATAAATTTTATTCAAGTGCCTCTATGAATTCTGTGCCAGCTCTTTTTTCATTGTAAGAAAAAAAAGTAACTGGAACATTCCAAAAGACTGTCAGGACCGACTTGTGGAGAGCATGTTGTGCTTTGGGCATCCCGAATTTGAGTTCGCAATCCCTTACCACTTTGCTTCCTGTCAATATACTGTCCTATATCAAAATGAATATGAGAGTACGATAAGTACAATTTGTCGTCTTATTGTGGTCATATTGTATAGAAAAACACTTTTCCTGCTATTGAGGTTGGATACAGGTAAGGTTAGAGACAGGTTTGGTGGGATGGGTAGGTTTAAAGGTGGGTTAAGGAGTAAGGGATGGGTCGGCAGTGTAATTCTACAAATTGTAAGTATAATTAAAGAAATTAATGTAGGTATTTTTAAAAATCTAAGTAGAATGTAAAAAATGGTATGTACAAAATAAGTGCATTGCATCAAATTATTTATTTAAATGTAAGTACAGTACATAGTAGTTAAGGCACTAATATAAAGTGGGACCAAACATTTCACAAAACTTCTCCTTTGAGTCAAATAAAGAATGTAATTTATACAAATCTTGAATCAAAGTTATTTGCATCGTGGTGTGTGTGTTTAAGTGGTGTGTTAAATATTTGTGCATGTGTGTTTTTCAGGTGGTGGACCTGTACTGGGGAATTGATCCAGAGGAGTGGGACAGTCCAGAGCTGCAGAGACTACGGATGAAATTACTAGAAGAATGTCTGAAGACTTCAGCCGGTCCATGCTTTGTTGTGGGTATATATGACATTTCATCAAACCATTAACAAGCAACTATATTGTAAACCCCCTATATATATATATATATATATATATATATATATATATATTAGAGGTGTAACGGTCCACAAAAATCACTGTTCGGTTCGATACGACACAGTGGTGTCACGGTTCAGTATGTTTTCGATAAAGCAAAAAAGAAATAAATAAAAAGAAAGATTTTTTTTTTCTGATTTTTATTTATTAAAACTAAAATAAAAGTATAATATAGTTTTTTTTCTTCTTCTTTTACTGTGAACGTCAATGGAGAGAGTTAGTGTCCAGGGCAACAGACAAGGAGGGCGGAGACAAGACAACAGACACAAAACACATTGACACATTCACATGACGCTGGAGTGCCATCCAGAGCTGGGCTGGCACATCCAGCTGATCGTTAAATAACTAATAGATAGAAAATAACAATTATATTTTTAAATGGAACTCTTGAAGTTTTTTTTTTAAGTTCAGAAAGATGAGAGTGTCCACATTTTCTTCAGACAGCACAGATCGTGTCTTCAACACATGGGCCGCTGTTGTGCTTCAGCTAAAGAAGGTCACAATCTTTCTGTTCTTTGCTAGGAGTGCTAGGAGAGCTCAATGACATTTAGTTTTCAATGTCATTGACTTGTTTCGATCGTTGTGACCGATCGATTGTTTTGCCCTGTTTGAATCTGTTGGAAATGCCTTCCTGAATGCCGCGGAGATAGTTTGTAATGTGCGTGTTTGTGTACCTGTGTGGGGGTGGGAGGGGCAGACAGCACGTTGTTTGAGCTGCCTTGTTGAGCGTAGCACTGAAAACAAACACTTTATACTCTTTTTTTTGTGTGTGTTTTTTGTTTTATATTTTCCAAACATAAAAGTGTTTGTCTGAATCGTTCGGTTTGTATTGCGTACCCGAAAGCCTCGTACCGAATGGTTCAATACGATTATGCGTATCGTTACACCCCTATTAGATATATATATATATATATATAGAAAGAGAGAGAGAGATAAAGAGATAATTAATTATCAACAAATATATATATTTATTACACGGCTCTCTGGAATGCTTGATTCTGATTGGTCAGTTGACACATTTGCATGTTCTTTTCAAATAATAACCGCTCCAAAGTAATAACGCATAGCCGGTACTACTTATTTGTTTAAAATCCCTCCGCGCCAACAAATATTACCGTTTGGCGCCATCTTGTGACAAACACTGGACAACATAAGGTCCAATTTAATACTTGTAAATAACTAAAATACATCCGTTTTATTATATATTAATATGTAGATGTTATAAATTGTCTTACTAACGTTTGAATGTTACTCACATGGTACTATATTGTTTTGCGGAAGGATGAAAAGGTTAATTTAAACAAATATGGCAATAAAATGTTTCAAAATCATATTCATGTCCAGTTATTTTCCTTATGTGGCAAGTAGCCGTATAATAAGCGGGATAATGTAGAGGCAGCCGGTAGTTACCGCAAAATAAGCCCCTTCAGCATGATACAAGATACACTGTCGGGGCTTGTTTCTGGGATAACTACCGGCTGCCTCTACATTATCCTTTACATATATTAGGGCTGCAGGATTTGGGAAAAATGAGCGATTGGGATTATTAAGGTCAAAATTGTGATTTGCGATACAATATATAAGTGGTTTGACTCAACTTGCTTGTTATCAAGGAAAATGCACACACAGATGATTAATAATGCTGAAATCTGTATTTCTCAAGTGAGATACAGTATACAGTGCAATCTAACAACAACAAATTAAAACAAAATTTTACAAAATTAAACAACTGGAACGTCTTTTCATTACTGAATTAAATTACATTAAATTAATTTTAAAATTAAATTAAAAAGTCAAAAGTACAGATAAATAAAACATACCCATTTTAATATTTTTTACATGTTGTCCCAAAACATGCGCATGCGCGTGAATCGCACTGCAGGATGTCTAATTGCGTCTTTGCATTGACTTAGCATCTAAATGACTAGCGCTTACTGCTTCATTCGCGTCTGGTGTGAGCGCAAGAATGAATGTCTTGTTGCGTCCACTAATACATTTATTTATTTAATATAATCCCAACATTTGCTGTAATGTAATCGCAAAGGCTGACATCGGGATTGCGATATAATTAATCGTGCAGCATTAATGTCTTTGATGATCTGTATTGACCAAAATGTTGCTTTATTTGTTTGTTATACTTATTCCAACAGAAATTCCCCCATTCAATATGTATAAGTATTATGTGGTAAAGAGCTGATTAAACTGATAAAGAGTAATTATTGAATAACTCTCTCAAACCTTCATGGTCACACTTTATTTTAGGGTCCAATTCTGGCCATTAACCAACCATTAACTATTAATTTTTGCTTTGCTTTTTATTTATGAGCCTGTCCTCCAAAAAAACCAACAACCCTATGGGTCGTTTGTGCCAGAAACATTTTACAACCTATATTTACAGCTCTCTCTAGCGGATGTAAAAATAATGACAGTGTTGTGTTGCGTTTGTCATCATGAAGTGCATATGACTGTCATTACCCCCCCACACACATACACACACACACACCAACCCCATTACAGAATAGTGTTAAAAAATGATTTATATTGCATAAAGATTTTATGAGCACATGTGCTCTCTGGGATCAAACCCATGATTGTACGATCACATGATTACATATCATCGCATACCAGCTGAGCTACACAAAACCTAAATTATTACGCAGACAAAATAGTACAAAACATTAATAGGAAAACGCCCTTTTGCCGATAGGGACAAATGTAATCAAGTTAATGGTGAGAATTGGTCCCTATGCCAACATTGTTAGCATCCCTTCTACTTTTCAAAAGTTTGGAAACAATATTTTTTTTTTATATAATAATAATAAAAAAATAATGCTTTTATTCAACAAGAATGTGTTAAATTGTTAAAAAAGTGATGGTATTGTTAGAAAATCTTTCTATTTTGAATATGCTGTTCTTTTTAAGCATTTATGCATCAAATAATCCTGAAAAACGATCACAGGTTCCCAAAGCATGCACCACAACTGTTGATTCCAACATTTATAATAAATCAGCATATTGATCAGAATAAATTTTTCAGGAAAGAACTTCTGACCCTGAAGACTAGCTACTGCGATGGCTGCTGAAAATTCAGCTCTGCATTTCAGTAATAATTTATATTTAATAAAAAGTATAATATAATAGAAATCTGCTGTTTGAAATTATAATAATTTCCCAATATTTCAGTTTTTATCAAATAAATGCAGCCTTAATGAGCAAAAGACAACTTGTTTAAAGAACATTAATCTTGCTGACCCCAAAAGCTTTAACAACATATAGATATCAAACCTGAGAAGTATAGAAATGTAGCACAGTACATGACAAACAGTGTCATGAAAGGAAAGGACGTGACATGTGGCCAGGTATGGTTTCCCATACTAGGAATTTGTGCTCTGCATTTAACCCAAGTGCACACACACAGCAGTGAGACGTGAACAACCACACACACAACGTGAATACACACCCAGAGCAGAGGGCAGCCATTGATGCGTCACCCAGGGAGCAGTTAGGGGAATGGTGCCTTATTCAAGGATATTGAAGGTGGAGAGAGTGCTGGTTATGTGGTCCCCACCCACAACCCTGCCGAACCTGGGACTCAAACTTTTCCAACTCCCTATTCATTAGGCCACAACTGCCCCAGAGGCAGTTTGATGACAAGGAGAGGAGTCTGATGACAAATCTGAAAGGAGCAGTAAAAAAGAGTTGGGCTGGTGTTATGTTCTTGTTTGTGGGGTGAGTTGGGTATGATGTCTCTCTAGTCAGTCATAGCAGGCTGACAGAGACACTGTGTAACACCCATATGGGAGCGAAGCACTTGAGTTCACTCACAGGATGGAGCACATTGTGCCTCTGTGGCTTGCTCACTCACACACACATAACAAAATGACTTTCACGTCTCAGCATGGCACGAGGAAGGGTCTGGTTTGATGGCTGATGTTGCAAGAGATGAGAAATCATGCGGAAGTGAATTGCACACACACACACGCACACACACATTTGAGAGCACCAGGTGGGTTACTAACAGATCAGTGAATTTATAAGGAATATACATTCACACATCACATGATCACACATATGTTACTCGTGTGTGTGTGTGTGCTGAGGGTTCAGAATCAGTTCTCAGGTGTAGAGGGAGATTGATTTTAAATTATTAAAATGTAAATGAGCAATCTGGGTAGGAGGATTGGGATCTAATTGGAGTCAGAGAGCAATGTTTGAGGTGAGGCTGTGTGTGCGTGTAGGGAAGAGTTAAGTGTGAGGTGAAGTGGTGTGTTTGAGAGCTGTTGAACAGAACACTTGTAGTTCTTACACTTCCATTGGTTATGCTCACTAAGGTCCTGTTCCACCGGGTATTAACATGCATTTCAAATGTATCTCCAGTAACCACATGTTTTTGGAAATACCTATTGTTTATTGTCATTAGTGTATCAATGTATGAAATTATACGTAACTTATGCATGTTGCATACATTTTTATACATTGAATTAAGCAGCTTTTCAATGTGATGCAACTTGACCATTTTTTTAACCTGCTAGGGTGACCATACGTGCCATTTTCCCAGGACCTGTCTGCACAGGCAAACATAGCCATAACCAACATATTTTAGGCAATATAGAAATCCTGGCCAGGACGCATCCTGGGAAAATGGCACCATATGGTCACCTTAACTTATGCGAAATTCAAGATTGTGTAGAATGTTACTGAAATGAACAACGATTAATGAGAACACCTTTAACACACATGCATCTGACATGTGCACGCAGAAAGCAGCTTTAGACAGAGTTCTTACACAAAATCATGCCAAAATGCTATTTTTGGTAAATGACCTCATAAACACAAACTAAAATAAAATCTCATAAATGACCATAAAGAGTAATGAAGAGTTATAAGAAAATCAGAAGTGTGTCAGATCTACAGCCTATTAAATGTAAAAAGTAATGGCTTTCAATTATTCTGTAATGTTAAAAGGCCATAATTATGAATTGAAAACGCATTTAAAAGAGACATCAGTAGCGGTATTTGTATTAATGATAATGGTCTTCATTAGACTACTTAGCAAAAAAAAGTGCTTATACCAATATACCAATATAAGCACGTATATAAAATGTATCATCTTTAGGTTGTTTCTACAACACCAACAAAAATCATTCTGAAATGATAACAATATCAATATACAATTAATAAGAACTAACTACAGAAAAATATGCTGTAAATTAGTAATCTTATAATTGATTGAATTTTTGTGGCAAATATTTGAGTTGGTGTGAACAGGACTGAGCCTGTTTTTCTTTCTCACAACGCATACCATAAATATCATATTTTGGGTAACCGTGTGGCAAACAAGTGGCATTTCACTGCTATTGGTGGTATGGTCATGATGGCTAGTGTATAGTACATAATATGCGATGTGATTATGTGTCCTGCATATGTGGTTTCAGGGCATGTACCTGTACCCATACCCCTCTGGCATCGTAGTAGTAAGTGTGTGTTTAGTGGCAAATCACATTTTTAATATAGTTTGCTTCCATTCTTTGGATTTATCACAGTGTACTTTATTTCCCAAACCAAACTTTTTCATTTAAGGCTTGACTCTTTTTTTGCCCTTGAATCAATCTTTAATCGTCTTCTCAACCATCTCTCCTCTCTCGCTCTCATCTTTCGAGAGGTTTCTATCTTCATCTCTCTTCCACTTCACACCTCCATCTGTCTCCCACCTTCACCTCTGCATTCAGTGCTCTACTGTCCATTTCACCTTTTCTTTCACTCTGATTTGTGTGTCTACTCTTTTACTTAATCCTCATCTCTGTCCTTGTCCTCTCATCCTCATTTCCCTCTCATTCCCTAACTCTCTCATTATCTTTCTCTCTTTGTATATGATATGAAGTGCATCCATGTAGGGCAGAGACCCTATTAGCCTTTCTCTTTCCTGCATTAGCATTAGCTGCCTGCTTGTGCTGTGGTATTCAGAGCACTCCTTTTGGGCATGTAAAATGAAGTGTATGTTTTTCTTCTTGGTAAAAATAATGTTCATTGGTCAGGCTTCTTGTCAAAGGTGACACATGTAATAATACATTAACTGTTTTAAAAAAGCTTCCCCTGTCTGTCATTAGTTGGATATGATCTGTTTGTTGATTATACTGTATGTCTGTCTTGTAAGGTCTCTCTTTTGAAGTCTTTTGCCGAAATCAACCTACAAATAGCTTCTTACATCTGTAACTGCTTACAGTGGAATAGGAGAAAGTATGTTACGATAAAATATTACACAGTTCAACTTTAAGGGAAAGATCCAGGCCACTTTCCTCAGTGGTCTAGTTAAAATTAGCCAAACTCGTCTCCTTTGCCAGAGAGATATATGGGTAAGTCTTTCTGACTCTTGGTAGTTAGTGAAAATTTTCCTAGAAACTGTGCTGGCTTTTCCCAAAGACCACTTTATTATTTCATAAGAGGAGGAATGGAGGTCAGTTTGTTCAAAAAAAAGAGAGAAAAAATCAGTATTCCCCCTTAAACCCCTTCAGACAGCCCAAAGCAGACTTTTAATTTCAAGGACCGTCCCTTTAGACCTCATGGTTTGGATTGCAAGTACAAGCAAGCCCTGACACACTTGGAGCTCTGCGAGTGTTTGATCTATATGTGGGATTTCCTTTGTGAAGTTCAGTGATGTATTGCTGTATTGTGTCACTGCATGGAGATACATGTGTTTGGGTCTGTTTTAGAGTCAAAATGAGGCTTTGATCAGAGTGCGACAGAAAGAGTGCGAGTGCGCGGGTTTTTGTGGCTGACAGTTCTGGGTTGCTGTTCTGGTGTGTCTCCAGAGAAGGTCTCTAGGCAGATTGGAATTGTTTAATCTAAGTGTGACAGGCAGAGATGAGTAACGTAAAATAAAGAGAGAGAGAGAGAGAGAGATTGAGAGAAACACTCAGATTAATATGAAAACAGACTGCAGGGCTGCTGAGACCGGTAGCTGAAATTTGATTTTAAAGGTCAATTTACATTCATTTTGAGTTTGTTAGCTTTTTTCGGGCCTGTTACAGTGTTGGGGAGTTACGTATCATACGTATCTGAGAGGGGCTCTCGCCCAGGGAGTAATTCAATGTAGAACTGCCACTGCATTTATGTTATGCATCAAATAAATGCTGTTCTATTGAAATAATACACAACGTTTCTTGGACAACAAATCATGAGGATCATGTGACAATAGAGTGGAGTAATGGAGAAAGCTAAAATCGCCATAACAGGAATAAATTACATTTTAAAGTATATTAAAACAGAAAAAGTTATTATAGTTACTTGATCAAATAATTGCAGCCTGCATAAGAGACAACATGATCTTACTTATCTGTCTGAATGATAGAGTACATAAAAAATATAAAAATTAGAGGAATTTAATTTACATATCTTTCTGCTGTGTTTCATTTCATTGCAAAATTGCATTGGAGCCCCGAGTCTAAAAAAAGAAAAACATTCCTAAACAATGAACTTGACATTCCTCAAAGATGAATTAATTCTGAACAACGCTCCCCACACTCTCCACTTCCCACAATGCTCTGAGGTTATGGTTTCCTAGAACAGTAACAGTAAGACAGACATCAAAGCTCTTGCAAGAGGAGACAGCAGCTGAAACTCACTGTCACACAGCCTGGGGCAGAGACAGAGACAGAGAGAGAGAGATGGGCAGAAAGAGCTAGAAGGGAAGAAACAGGAGAACAGTAACAGAGCCGCAGAACAACAGAGGAGTGGATGAGAAAATGAAGGCGCTATGATACACACTCCTAATACGACTTCAAAGTGTCTGTTTATTCTAGTACCTGTTCATGTGTCATCAAAGTATCTCACAGCATACGGTCCACTTGGTTTCACTGGCATTAAATGTTTAGGGGCTACACATACAGAATATGTTGCATATCCTCTTGTTTTTTCCATGCTTAAGGAAAAACGTTGGCTTATATGTAAGTAGACCAAGCAAACCATCTCAGAGGAACAGTATAGCAACACAATGGTACTATATATAGGGTCATTTTACAGACTCCCTCTGTATTTCTCTCTTACACACACCTTATTGTTCTTCACACCCCGGGGGTGCAGATAATATTGTGTAACAGTGTGCAGCAGCAGATTTCATGGCAGCTGAGGTGTCTCTGAGCCCCGCGTGATAAAACATGAGACAGATGTACATCTTACATGTTTTTGGGAGCGTGTGTGTCTCAGTTGCCAAGGGGAGGTATCTCCACACTGACAATCCAACACTCGTTTGACCAGGTTTTCACAGTCTCTCTATTACTGTTATCCACTGTCTGAGGCTGTGACAAAGGCTTCAGCTGGAACCTCCTTTGTTTTTTTTTTAAATCAGTTATTCAACATATATTCTTTATATTTATTTTCTATATTTTTACAACTGTTAAAACCCCATATTAAAGATTGGTGGAGGAGGATCCTTAAAAAAAATGCATTCCCAAAAGAAAAAAAAAATGTATTGCAGGTCAAAAAGATTCAGAGTTACATCGGGTGAACTGTAAAGTGTAGCTCATCTTCCACATCCAATGTGATGAGATTTCATGAAATTGAGAAGACTGAAATTGGAACCAAATGATTTTCTGACATGTTTAGAATAGCTGGAGGCTGAACTGGATGATACCTAGCCTTTTTTCTTTTCAGGGTTTCATTCTGGTGCTCAGGATGTGTGTGATTACGTGATATTTGCACACAAACACATAGACATGCACACACATATATCAGAGGAAATCAATAATGGCTTTACAAAGCTGTTTTTAATATTTATAGATGTATGTAGTGTTACCCGCATGTTAAAGTTATAATGGTTTGGGATTGCGGTTCTGCACACGATTGATACCTCTTTTTGTTAAATTAATATATATTATTTTTTAAAAATATATGAGAGTAGTACTGATGTTAATAGATATTTAGTCCATATATACTTTAATTTATTTTTTCTACAGAACACAAAAGATATTTTGAAGAATGTTGGTGAGCAAGCATTTGCTGCTTGCATATGTGCATTATTTATTTATTTGTAATACTATAGAAGAATTGTTGTGTTTGGGTGAACTGAAATATTTTGAATATAAGGAAGGTTAAGGTTTTTTCATATCACCTTTGCTTATAAGAGAAGTATGAAGAAGCAGAAGGCGAGGGAGAGAGAGTTGGGTTTTGGCTCATCACCCTCATTCTTAATCTAGTTGGCAGAATTTCATAGTCCTAATACTCCTCAGTACTGCGCACTAAACACTGGAGCTATAAAGCTCAAAGGAATAATGTATCTTTCTCTGAGAAAGAATTTGAGGGATAAAAAAGAGAGAACGTGTGAGCTAAAATGACAGAGGGAAAGCGAGATACAGAAAGATGCAAGGTGATGTAAAGGTTGGGTAAGCAAAGCATTAAAAGTTTACCCCAGTAGCCATTAAAAAAATACTGAATTAGCTGTCACGTAAATCAGCTCACAGCACCACTGTCACATGTTTCCTGTAGGGCGCCTATAATTTTTAGCAGAGCTATAAGCCAAAGCGAGGAATTTCTCCTCTTTATCCCACAACCCCGTCTCATCTCCTGCAAAGTCTCGAATGTATATGTTTTTGAAGAAGGGCCAGATCATTAGTCTATAGGCTTATCCAGCACAATTTCAATGCTCTGCCACTGGCACTTATGGGCTTGTGGACACAATGACACTGGCAAACGTAGCAAATTGGCTTTCTAATCTCAGCAGCATGGACAACAGTCACACAGGAGTAGTTAAATGGCTTGGTAAAGAAAAGGTTGGTTGTGGTATGCTTTAAAGCTAACAGTCTTTACTGTATTTTTGTAAATTCATGACAAACTTTCAATGTTGAATGACAAGTGGGATGTTTTTTATTCTGTGTTTACTTTGCGTGAACTCTGTTAATAGTGATAATTTTGACACATTTTTAACCATGGTTTCACAATGTACTTTTTCCTGGCGTAAAAAAATAATCCCATGTTTCAAGATTTCTTACTGATCACTTGTATACTCTGGGTTATTATTCTTGTTTGCATATTTATGTTGTCAGTTTGCAATGTCCACTTAAATTTATCCACCTCATAATATGCAAACCAGAAAAGCTCTTGTGACAGCGACCACAAAAGATTAGAGGTTTTTAAAAGCCGGGGTTTAAAGCAGTGCTAACATTTAAAATTACAAGTGCAAACTGTTGATTTACCACAGGTTAAAAGTGGCCTCAGTTCAGACTTTAAAAATAAAATCAGCAAGGTTATGCGCAGTGTAACAGCCCTTTGTGCTCTTATTTTTTTTCTGCTTTTATGATATGATTAAGTAAATAAAGTTTCTTCCTCCTTCCCAGGGGCTCATAGGGGAGAAGTATGGCAGCATTCGGGTCCCAGGGGAGGTGGAGTCGGCTGAGTTTGAAATGATTTTGGATGCAGCTGTGGAGGCGGGACTAGACACAAGGATCTTGGAGGAGTGGTATTGTCGGGATGAGAACTCTGTCCCGCCTGCCTACTACCTAAAACCGAAAGCTGAGATGCTGAAGAACTACCAGAACTCTGTAAGTATAGCAGGAAGGAGAGAATATGTTTGAAGTACTGGGATATCTTTTAAGATGTTAGTGTTTAGAAACAAAGAAAGTCTTTCTTTATTATTAGATGAGGTGATAATTCCAGTACAATGTGTACACCATGTACCAATACTATTTAAAAGTTTGGGGTCGTTAAGCTTTTGTGATATTTTCAAAAGAAGTCTCTTATGTTCACTATGGACAAATCAGTTTTTGGAAAAAAATGTTAATATTACATTTGCAAAGATTAAAGTTTCAAAACCAAAGAGATATGCTTTATAAATGTTATGACTTATCCACGCCCCCCTAAAATGGCTTGTGTTTTCATTCAATGTTTACGCAAAGAAAGAAGGTGGAACCATTATTCTCACTGTAGTGTTGATGCCGGTTGTTGGACGCAATGTGTGTCATTGTGAAAGTGAAACTACTTTGTTTGTGCTTCCAAAAGAGGACATAAATAGAAATCAGTGGTCAAGTTGTATTCACAATACTTTTCCAGAACAGTTTAATCCAAATATTACAGTGTGTCCAGCACATATAAAATGGAGCAATTCCACCTCTGCAAGGACAGTGTGGCGCTTCTGACTCGCAACCGCTAACTTTTATTTATATAGCGCTTTTAACAATACAGATTGTAGCAAAGCACTGAACATTATCAAATAGAACAACAGAGTAATAGTAATGTATAATGATGAGATTAAATTTTATTTATCAAATGCAGAGACGGTCTCGATCACAGTGCATTGGATTTCTGGCCAATCAGAGCACATCTCACTTTTTTAGACCGATGAGCTTTGTACAAATCAACCCATTTCAGGAGGCGGGGCTTAGATGAGAAACAAAAATGTACAGTATGTGGAAAATAATTTGTTTGTTTACAAAACCATAAACCGCATAAACACATTGTATTACACCAAATACACAAAGTAATGTTCTTTTTAGCAACAGCATATGACCCCATTAAAAGAATTGAAAACATTTTCTGTTTTAATAGCAACTGAACAAATAAAGATTTAATCATTGGATACAGTCAAGACCTTTGAGGTAGGGCAGGCTAAATTTCAATTTACAGTGGGCAGGTATACAGATGCAAAAATGGGCTCATTTTTAGTTCTGTTTGCTTGTTGATTGTCCCAAGTGTAAGGTGTTCCATTAACCCAGAAACTGTGTAAATGGCAAATGCAACTGGAACATGAATTTAAATTAGAATAATAACATCCAAACCTAGACAGGAGACTTTATCACTTTATTTCAGAAGTCTTGTACACACCACTGGTTTTGACGCACATGAGAGGGCATCCGGGATTATGTTCAGCTTCCAGCAGACCCGACCTGTCCTGCACACACAGGAACAACCTGTAAATGTCAGTGGCTGACCGGTGCTGTTGCTTTTTCATATGGAGCACTGTAGAAATGGCAGGCCCGAGAGAGAACACCGTTCACTGCCTGTAGAGTTTATTACCTTCATAAATTCTTTCATTAAACCTTACTGGGGCTCTCTCTTCCTTTCTTACTCTCCCAAATTTAGTTTCACCTTCTGTCACCCGTACACACACAGAGATCATATAGTGTTGTATAAATCAGGTTGTAACGCAGAGTAGCTGCAAATTGAGGAAGCGTCTGTGAAGCTGAGGGTCTCTGTTGGACTAAAATGAGAAAAGCAGCAGGGACAGAGTTTCTACCTACACTCAGCAAAAACACCCACTGATCTCCCTCTCTTTCTCTCCTTCTGTCCTCTTTCTCTCTGGTAGGTGACTGGGTTCATGAAACACTTCTTAAAATATTACTTCAGTAACACAGTGCGGTGTCTGTTTTCACTTTGTCTGTTCAAGCAGATGGAGTCATTTTTATTGTTGGCTGAAGTCTAGTGAATTGGATTTTTTTTGACATCCCTCTACATCGAGTTCCTGTGGTCATGGAAATACTTGAAACTTTCACATTTCTAGGCATGATTTGGAAAAGTCAATGGATAATGTATTAATATATGCTTTCATACCAATATATGTTTTATGTAAATATAGCAATATGTATAATAACATACTTTATAAAACATTTTTTTTTTTAACATATGTATTTAATCTTATTTTTAAGAATGCTATTTAAGAAGGTGAGCTATTGTGAATGGATTAGACTTGATGGACTACTTTGCCAGACAACAATACATATGACAGTACCTTTAAAGGACAAAGGTGAAGTACTAAAACACAAATCTCAGTGACGTTCACGCTAAAACATGACTAAAGCTAGCTGTGCTACCTAAATTTAGAATTAAGGTTAAACCAAAAAGTGCTAATTCATTTGTTACTGCTTTTTAATGAAATATTAAAGGAGTTAATTAATGTAAATGGCACAGGATATAATGTAGTTTTTTTTTTTTTGTTATTGGTTTAAAAGGCTGACATGCAAATAATGGAACATTGAAAAACTGGATGACTCCGTATGTGCTTTTACCCCACAGATGGAGTCAAGCAGCGTAGCAAAATCGAAGAACGACAAGGCATGGAGGGCAGTCTCAGAGGAAATCAAGAGGATCTTCAGAACCTCTGTTTTACAGCTGCAGGAGAAAGGCACCATGAAGAGCGGTCAAGCCAAGAAATTTCTGTGCTCGGGTAAATTCTAGTTATATTTACAGTAAAGACTGAGCTCACAGCTAATAAATGTTTAGTGTTATGTTGTTTAGTTATAACCTGAGTGGGTTTGCAATGTGTTTTGCAGTATATTGCAACTTCTGTGTCAGCATTGACTGCGTATATGCAGTAAATATACCAATGGTACTTTTAAATCGTTATGGCCAACTTATTTTTAACTGAGCTAAAGGTCCCTATCCAAATGCCTAAAATGACTTGATACTCTTGATTATCTAATTTAGCCGGGAAGTTACTAGCTATTTTGATTTTTTGCATACATTTACGAAATGCTTGTATGAGTAGTTCACATAATGCCTTTATACACATATGGGATG
This sequence comes from Enteromius afrohamiltoni, assembly GCA_034779775.1. Lineage (NCBI taxonomy): Eukaryota > Metazoa > Chordata > Actinopteri > Cypriniformes > Cyprinidae > Enteromius > Enteromius afrohamiltoni. Next base: position 1,378,338 of record JAUYWG010000249.1, on the reverse strand, counting down.
AAAATAAACTTTGCAGGATATTGGCCTTCCAGCACTTTTTGTGACTCAATGCGTGAAGCAATTTCCAGCCAACCACATTAAGGAAATCTGAGGGTATTCAAAGGCACAGTTTCAGTCTAAACGTTTCAGTGGTGCTTGATGCTTAACATTTAGATTGTTTGGCTGTAAAATTACACTCAAAATTAAAAAAGGATGAATCATGCAACAGAGCCATAGTTTATACTGTAGCTTTGTGGTTTCAAAAAAAAAGATTGCATTCAAAGCTCATAATGAATGTAAATGTTATTTTTATCCCGCTCTTGAAAGTCATTGTGACTAAATTAAAATCCGCCTGCATTAACCAGCATAAGAGGAGATCTAATCAGGCTAACTTAATTCATCCAGGTTAATCCAATATTCAGTGATACAGTTAAGTCTCATCACCATTAGAGACTTTGGGTCGGCACCGGAAAGATGCTTTTGCTCTTTTGTGTCATTCTGAGTCTTTATCTCGACATGCAGTAGATATGAAAGAACTGCATTCAAGAGGATCCCCTAAGTGAGGTATTTCTTTTTTTATTAGAAGGATAATTTGTTCTCAGTCACAGAGGTTCCTTTCATTAAAGCTGAAAGTCTTCTGTCTGACTTCAGAGCATCAGTGAGTCTTTCCCTCATCTCGAGCTTGTGCACTGACAGATGTACCATATTGTGGGTCTTTATTAAAAAAGCATCCCTTCCATCCTAGAAAATTGCCATCACATTGGTATTACATTTCACGAAGAAAATATGCAAAACATAAAATATAAATATAAAAATAAGAAAACAGTAATGTTGGTCAGAGATTAGATTGCCTGCTGACTCCTCTTGATCAGCTTATTTTGTAACATTAGCCATCACAAACATGGGAAAAATTAGTAGTTTAATATAGTATTAAACTATATTATATTACATTCAGTGTAAATAAAGTGTGAATAAATATGTACCTAAATGGTAGTAAGATGTTTTCACATCAAAAGAATTTTTCAAACCTTTTGCGTGAATACATGAAAATAATGACATTGGCAATTGGCATTTTACAATATTTAGCGTTTTGCTATTACAAGAAAATAAAATAACTGTTTTCCATTTTAATCTAAACTGTTATTTCATTCATGTGATGACAAATCTACTGTATGTTTTTAGTGCTACTTGAAGCTAACTAAATTTAATTTGACGCGCAATAAACATTTTTGATTACTATCAGAAAACAGCTGTGCCAATTAATATTTTTGAGACAACAACATTTATATTTATATATTATTACATATTTTTGTGAATAAAAACATTTCTGAAGAACAAAATGTCCTGAAAATAAACTTTTTTGTAAAATTATGTCTTACTTTTGATTTTTTTTTTTTTTTCAAACAAACAAAAAAATCCTACTGAACCCAATAGTCATGCATTTATTGTATAATGTATAATATATTCAAGCGGGTACCTGTTTAGTTTTTTAGTGTGATTTTTATTTTAAATATTAATATGAGAGCAAGGAAAGTACATGCAAGATTTTATCGAGGTAACCCTTTCCTGTGGGATTTGTCGCCATTTACTTGCAGCTTTTGCATCCCTCTCTCCTCTCATTTACAAAACAAGCTGCAAGTATGCGATACTAAGCTGATGAGGTTGGCAGGCTATCACTGGAATACTACCTTTGGAGGTCTTTGATAATACCAGGAAAGGCTGGATTAAGAGATCATATCACTTTTTTCTCCTTCAAAGCAGCTCGGAGAGATGGATCTAATCATTTGCTAGACTGGCAAACGCGGGGGAAGCTCTCACCTCATGACATCAAATTAAGCATGTTTTCTAAAAGTGCCACTGAAGTGTTTTGGGAGTAAACAATGGCAGGGATGAAAACCATGAATGAAAAGAAATGCTCTGTCATGCAGAACTGGGTAATTATCATGCTCTCTCTGTTTTCTCCTGTCTTTCAGCATTAGAGGATGAACTGGATTTCGCATTGGGCAAGCAGACCCCAGCCTTTCTCAAGAAGTGTGTATGTTACATCCGGAAAATATCCAACTTTGACCGTTTCGCGAAGCTCCCAGAGATGGCCCGCTACATGGACATCGTTGTGAGCGCAGACCGTATCATGAGAAACCAAGAAGCCTATGAGCGTCTTCTGAAAGTCAGAGATGAGTTCATTCCAATGGTGGTGGCAGCATCCAATCTTCGAGTCTACTCTTCAGTCACTCACTGTGACATGAAACTTGGCTACTCTCAGGAAGTAGAGAGCCACTACGTCGAAGGTCTGTGTAAACAGTTTTATGAAGACATGGTAGATATCATCCAGGCCACGGTCCAACAAAATTTTGACACAGAGACAGATCCGCTCTATGATGAAATTATACAGCATCTTTCGCTGTGCAAGACTTTTTCATCTTTTTATGTGTACAAGAGTGAAGCCTTGGACATAGTCCAGGAGTACCTGTACCCCTCCAAAGGTGGTCGAATAACTCCCCTAGTGGTGTATGGAGGACCCTGCACTGGAAAGACTTTGTTACTTGCTGAAGTGGCAAAACAGGTGAAAAGCATGTATAGTATGCACATTTGTGTTTGTGTGTGCGGGAGAGAAAGCGTGTGAACATACTGACCTGCTTTTTAAGGCCATCTGGATGCCGGCACATGTTAGATTAATGCTGCGGGATGCCTGTATTTAGCCTAAAGCTGTTCTTTGCTTCCTTTGACTTAATATCTGATGTCATGGCATGAGATTCAAATTAACATTAAGGTATTTTGGGCAGCTCTTACATGAATTTGTATGTTGTAACAGATTTTGTACATTCCAGCGTTTCTGGAAGCACACGGTAGTCCAAATACAGGTCATTGCATTCACAAGCTTAAAAAATGCTGATTTAATTTAACTGATAACAATAATTAGATATAATTACTCTTATCTGTCAGCTTTGACCAATACTTAGAGCTTATGGAGATCAGTGGTGTGCTTCTGTGTTGATGGTCAGAATTGACGGTGTTGATAAGTTTGGGGGCGAGGAACAAAGGAGGAAGGGTAGTGTTGACATTTCCCGTCACCCATGGCAACCCCTCAAAGACCTCAGCCTCTAATGTTAGTTCACAGATGATGAGCCTGGGGACCTTGACTAACTCCCTCGTCCTTTCTCATGTTCTCTCTCTCTCTCTCTCTCTCTCACACATTGTCGTTCCATGTAACATACACACTACAGAAAAGCAGATACTCTAAATTATTTAAAAATGAAACGCAATTTACATGCCCCAACATTGCATGCACTTTTTATAAACAAGAGTGTGTGTCTGTGGCATGCAGATTAGCTTCTTAGCATGATCTCATGTTTGGTACAGCTGGCATGTTTTATACTGCCCTTGTCAGTGCAGTATGGTACTAAGAATTATGCAGTAAATATGAGCACAGTGATGCATTCAAGTAGCAATCTGGACACATATACCCCTTGGCTAATCATACAAACGCACAGACACAGAGTCCTCTTGCAAATGGTGGCTTTGGAAAAGCATTTTATCATTAATTGTCAGCCTCTCCAAAAAGAGAGAAATACAATTTCATGTTTCCCTGAATCACAGCTGGGTGGACCCTTTAACCACATTCAAGAAAGAATTGTGCTAAGGATGAGGGAATGTTTGAAACTGATTTAGAAAATCCTTGGCACAAAGAAATTCAGTGCTGACTCTTTTGCTGTACATTCAATTGTTTGCTATACAGTCATTGCTCATACATTTCCTTCCTCGTGGTCAGGGTTGTCAAAGTTTTTGTACAGTGTGTAATTGATGGACTGGAGTCACTCAAGTTTTATTTGCTAGAGTCATACTTATAATAACGTTGTTCTAGGTCACAGCAGTTCCTGGATTTTTAACCGTGTGTGTTTTTATAGAAACAGAACACAAGATCCTGTTAACTATTAATTAATAATACAGTACAGTAGTTGGTAAGAGTACACTTTTGCACAGAAACTATTTTGAGCTTTTCCTAATTGTATATAAATATCACATTAATTAACAAACTGGAAAACATTCGGTAAACTATACATAAATTCTGTATTTCTGACCTTCTGTTCCATATTCATTTTTTTAGGCTTATTCATGGCTACAGAAAGAGATGGGACCAGAAACAGACCCGGTTGTCATTGTCAGATTCATCGGGTCCTCAGACTACTCTACTGACCTCCGCACGCTGCTACAGAGCATCTGTGAGCAGATTGCCATTAACTATCGGTGCCTGATTCACTTCTTACCAAACAAGATCCAGGAGATGAGAGAGCTGCTGGTGAATTTGCTTGGGGAGTCATCATTTCACCGACCTCTTGTCATTATTCTGGATGCCTTGGAGCAGTTGTCAGATGTTGATGAGGCTCGGAAGCTGTGGTGGCTGCCTGTCCACCTGCCACGTACAGTTCGAATTGTAGTGTCAACCCTGCCCAACAAGCATGGGATCCTCCAGAAATTACGCTGCCTGATACATGACGAGGATGCCTATGTTGAACTGATGCAAAGAGACCGCAAAGCTTGCAGTCAGACACTTAAACAGCAGCTTCTGAGTGTCAAAAGGAAGGTGACCTCTGGCCAACAGATATATGTGAATGAGGCTATGGCAAAATGTACACTCCCCATGTTCGTCAACCTCATCTACCGAGAGGTAGTTCACTGGAGGTCACACAAGGATGTGGATGACAAATCATTGTGTTCGACGGTGCATGAAAGCATAGAACAGCTTTTCTACTCTATTGAAAACAAGCTTGGCTCCCGCTTTGTCTTTCGGGCGCTGGGCTATATCACAATGGCACGGGCAGGTCTAACAGAGCTGGAGCTAGAGGATATCTTATCTTTGGACAACAGTGTCCTTGGGGACATCATGGTGAGCTCTAATCTTAAAAGCCCGCTGCGTATTTCTTATGATTTCATAGCCAGGCTAAAAGAAGAACTTGAGGGTTATTTAGTGGAGCGTCAAATCCGTAATGTAACGCTAATGGTGTGGGCAAATCGCCACCTGCATCTTATAGCACAAAAGCTATACCTCAGTAATGAAGAAGATGTACATCAAATGCATAGCCTTTTGGCTGAGTACTTCCTTGGGGCATGGGCAGGAGGAAGAAAGAAAATATTCCACTGCGACAATAATCACTTCGCCTCACTGAATATCTCACACCATCGAAACCCTCATCACCAGCAGAGCCTTCATGGCCATGACAAAGCTTCTGCTGACAAGCACTCTTATGACAGACAGACACCCGAACAACCCTGGGTGTTCCAGTGTAACTTGCTAGAGCCGGACATCTTCTTTGTCAACCACCGAAAGATGACAGAGCTCACATACCACCTGACAAGGAGCGGCCGGACAGATGATCTCATGTATGGTGTCATCATGAACTTCAGCTGGCTCTACACTATGATAAAGATAGGGCAGTTTGACAAGGCCCTGACAGACATTGACCTAGCTTACAGCTACACGCAAGAAAAGGAGCTAAAGTTTCTCGCAACTACACTCCGCAGTATAAAGCTTAAAGTGACAAAGAATCCTGCATCACTGTCTGCTGAACTTCAGCAAAGGCTCCTTCCAGTTGTCACATCTCTTCCCAAGCTCAGACACCTCCTTCTTGAATGTGACAAGGATGGTCCTAAATACTGCTCTATTGTGCCACTGCACTCTTCCATGGATGTCACTTACAGTCCTGAGAGATTACCACTGTGTTCTAGCTACATGCAAATAGTGGAGATTCTACCTACATTAGCTCCAAACATAGTCATTGTGGCCCTCGAAGACGGATCGGTCAGCACATGGGATGTTGAGAGCAGACAGCTGATAAGACAGATAGACACAGCGAGGTCAGTTGTTCTTGGCATCAGGCTAACCACAGATGAGAAGTATCTGGTAGTGGCCACTACAAAAAATACACTGCTCATTTATGACAACCACAAGTCCTGCTTGTTGTCTGAGGTGGAGGTGAAAGGGTCCAAGCACTGTGGCATCACTGGCGGAGTAGCGTTCATCAATGGATTCACCTTGTCTAGCCACCATGCCTTAGCTTGGCTGGAGGCAAGCAAAGATGTCAATGTGATTGATTTGCTCTATGGCTGGCCGTTGTATCAGTTCCATTGCTGGTATGAGGTAACCTGTGTTCAATGTTCCCCAGATGGAATGTACGCTTTCTGCGGACAGTATCTCAACACAACCACCATATTCCACCTCGGAAGTGGGGACAAGCTGGCTACAATGACTTCTGAATTCTCTGGTGGTTTTGTTAAGTCCATTCTGATTCTAGACACCGTCCATCAAATGGTGATGATCGACAATGAGGGTAGCCTCTCTGTGTGGAACACCAAAGATATCACAAATCCCAAGCTGATGGAGGATTATGACTGCAGAGGAGATGATAGTGAAGTGGTGGGCATAGAGCTTTCTGAGGATCAGCGATCCATCCTTATCTGCAAGGCAAGAAGCATCGAGGTGCTGGACACCAAGATTTGGAAGATGGCAGAGAAGTTCAAGGCCAAGCGTAGCGAGAAATTTGTGGCAGCCGTTCTCTCCAAGAATAGCCAAAGTATAATAGCTTCCATGGAGAACACATCATCTATATTTGTATGGAGGAGAGACAGTGGACAGTGCATGGCCAGCTTGATAGAGATATCTGGAGCCATTGTGAAACTGATTAAATCAACACACCATAACTTGCTGCTGTCTGTGGCCAGCAGTGGTGTGCTTTCCGTGTGGGACATTGACATTATAACAGCCATGTCAAACATTGATAAAACTGGGAAACCTATCCAAAGTCTGCAGCTCTCTGGCCGAGAGGATTTTGTGTACACAATGGATGGGTCAGAGGTCATCCACAAGTGGAACTACAGCACAGGTTTCATTGAGATGGTGTACAAGCATGAAGGCCTAGTGGAAAACTGCGTCTTGACAACATCGGGCGATCTAATGGTGACATCTGATGATAAAAGTAGTCAGTACATCTGGCATACAACCACAGGAGAGAATATATTCCGTATCAATGGCCAGAGGATCTCACAGCTTCTCATCACACACAATGACCAGTTTGTAGTGTCCCTTTGCGAGCAGAATGCTTCCCGTGTTTGGAGGCTTGCGACTGGGCACAAGGTGTGCAATATTTTGGTAACACTCCAGCATGCCCTCATTACCACAGCAAACACATTCCTTGTGGGAGCCAACAAGAATAAGTTGCTGGCTGTTAGCTTGTGGTCAGGCAGTGTATCCAAAAAGTTCATCTGTGACGATGGGATCACAATTGTTAACTTCAAGTTAATTCCTGACAGTCCTGATTTTGTAGTCTTCATCACCTCCACAGAAACAGTTTTCATCTGGAGTGTTGCAGATGAGTCTGTGTGCAGACGGGTGCAGCTGCCTAGCAACTTTTTGAAGAACCTGGAGGATTTCCAAATATCGCCAAATGGGAAATTGGGCATAGTGTCAAAAGGCGATGAGAACATTAACGTCCTAGACCTTCACAGCGGAAAACTGCGTCTGGTCCATGCTGCTGGTATAATATGGCGGCAAAAGCTCTCACGAGATGGACGCTACTTAGTGTACATCTGTTTCCGCAATTGCGATGAAGATGATGATGCAGGTGTGGTTTCAAGTCTGATTGTCATGAGATTGGCAGATGGCAAGAGCATCGGGACCTGCTCTCTCTATAAAACACCAACCTATCTGTGCCTATCACAGCGAGCACTTAACATCATTGTGGGATTTGAGGATGGCAGTATTGGCACCTACACAGTCGTAGACCGTGTGGATGCTGCTCTGAAAATCAAGATCGCCACTTCAAACAGTCGCCAAATAGTTAACAATGCCTCACAGAAAGTACGACCCAAGTGTAGCACCAATGCCTTCAAGACCATTGCTGACTGTGTATGGAGAGAATCCACCGAGGTCTTCTCACGGGACAGTCCTATCAATGTGTCTGACAGTGGAGAACCAGAGACAACAACTCCCACAAAGAAATCTGAACTGCTGCAGTGAGAGGGCCCTCTGTAGGACATTAACAGACATAAAGGAACAAGGCCAGGTTTGGACACAGATGATTATTGTTTACAGCAACTTTGATTCAGCTGCACAGATCAGTTCTCTGGGTAACACACACAGTAACTGGCCATTTGCTATTAAGCTGCACTTAAGATGCATTCAGTAACCTTGGTTTATTTTATCCATCATCAACTTACTGTCAAATGTGTACACTGAATTTAATAGGAAAAAATTCATAACAACTGTCATTCACTGGAAAAGCAGATCCAGTCAGCTTTATGATATGTTCTTCCTTCTAATGTGTATGCCAGTGTGGCCATATAGTTCAGATATGTTTAGTCAAAAAAAAAGCCATAATGTCACATTATACAGAAGCATAGAGAAATGTAATAGATTTGTAGCCATCTAAAAGTTGCTGCCATTTTGTTTTTTTGTTTTCAAAATATTCATTTGTCCTTTGGTACTGTACTAAAATGGAAACTTATGTACATATGTGTACATATGTACTTTGGCTGCTGCAGTTTGTGCAACTACTTATATGTTATGTTGTGCTAAATGCAATCAAAGTGAGTGCCTGGATTTTAACCTTTTTGTTACAGAAACTGATTAAGACAAAAAAAATGCAGGGAATTTCTAAACAAAAATATATTAATACAACTGTTCATCATTTCGGTTCAGCATTCAATCAACATTTAGCATACCAATTTGCTTAATTTGAAATTACAGCATCTAAATGAGGATCATTGGATCAAAGTATATTTCAGTATTCAGGTATTCAGAGGATAGTCTGGAGTCATTATGAACTTCTTAGTAAATTCAGAATGTGTTCTAGACTTTCTCTGACCAAAGTCGCATGGACGTCCGTGTGGAATTTGCTCGAAATATGACAGTATTTAACCCATCCTCATATTTAATACCAATTCACCAGTTAATGTTACTATTCCACAGCAGTGCAGCCCAAGTCTCATACTGTGGTGGGAAAATGTATATTTTGTTTTCTCAGTGAGAGTATTTGAACTGGCAAAATGATACTGAGAAGGTCATCCTCTGACTCGACTAAATCCTAGAGATTAATAGTATTAATGGCATTACTTTTAAAGAATGTGCAATTTATCGTATCAAAGGACGGTACAGTTGTGTTGAGGTACAAATGCTGAGTTCTGATTTGAGGACTAAACCACTATTGAGGAGTCATGTGTAGCATCTCACCAAGAGTTTCTACGCCTTAATGGTTGGGTCATCTTATACAAATGTGTATTTGTAATTGTTCTTTGTGAGGTAAAGGTTGATTGATTGTGTGCTTGAAAAAAATACTTTGTACTTTCATGTTATAGATGATTTAGAGATAATTATAGACTATATGTTATCATAAACGAGGCTGATTTATGAATGATGTTTGCCAAGGCAGTGTTTGGTGGTTGCACTTTATTTTAAACGGGTTGTTTCCTGAGGTTGACTTTGAACAAGTGTGTCATGAATGCTAACTATACGATTTTTGCCTTCAGTTATGGATGTATACTGGCATGTCGCAAAGGAAAGTAGTTTCAACAAAAGGATCAGCCATGCCCCATTCAAACTCTTCTCTCCATAACTCAAGGGCTATTCCGTCGAATTGTATGTTTACCTCTGGAAATACTGACACATTGGCCCATTCACAACCCACAACCTGTAGCAGTATTCAGGTGTGATTAGCATCTCTGAAACACTGAAGTGTTATATAGATATCATACAATATTTGCCAAAGTTTGATTTATTTATTTTTTTATTTAATTATTAATATTTGTTTTCAGAATGTTAAATGGTGTTGTTTGTGACCCTACTTGTTACTTTTCTGGCTTTGTTGTGTTTTCTAGCATAACTACAAGAACATTCATTATCTTTGTTAAGATATTGACAAAGCCCATCTCTATTATAATGGAATGCCAGTTTTAGAGTATATTTGAATGTGTCCATATGAGAGCAGTTGAACAGTATATTATATGTTATGTAACTTGAATGACTTTTAACTACATGTTTGCAAAACATAGTTCACATACTGGTATTGAATGTGTTTATGGTATTATTTGTATTGTCAAGATTGAAGATCCCTGTTTAGAGATATATATTTTCATAAATGTTGTACTTACATTTTGTTACAAAGTTTGTTCAAGTATTCTAGAAACAAATAGCAGAAAAAATGTGTCTGAAAGCAATATGACTTAGTGTGTATGCATTGTTTGTATGGAACATTTTAATGTAATAAAATGGTTTTCTTTCTGCCTCTTAAATCGTATTGAGTATATTGGTCTTCTTTTGGAAATAAAACAGAAGACATGATGTTCGTTGAGAGTGGTTTCTATATATATTATATATGATTGCATTTAAATTAAATACAATCACACCTCTTCTAATCTAGCTAATGCTAATCTTCATTCAGCCTCAAGAGGCACCTTGTTTACATGAGGAGAATGATTCCCTACATGGCACAATCAGAAACTGAGACGTTGAATGATTTGGCTGATAATAGTTTTACTCCCCTGTGCAGTGTGCAAACAAGGGTGTTAAATATTTTCCAAACAGTGGGCAGGTGCTATACTATATCAGTTTTTCAATTACTGCTTGCGCACACCTGGATTATTTCGCACACGTCTGCAGCAGTGCAGGTATACAAACCCCACAGTAAACAAATAGTAGCTCAGGGCAAGAATTCTGGTGTGTGTCTCTATGGAAACTGAATCCTCAGTGGAATCAACCCCCTGTTGTGATGTCTATGGAATTGGCATATCAACATTGTATATCAGGGAAAAACAAATGCTTTGCCTTTTATTTTTACATAAACTAATCACGGCATAGACGCTCTTAGTCATCTCTCCCTAGGAAGTCACTGCACTGTGACTGAACAATTTGTCAAATAGTCAATATTTGTATTACTAAATATACCCCATTTATTTTGAACATCCCCCAGTTTTTGATTGCATATCCTGGTGTGAGGAGTTTCCTTGTACAAATGCAAACTTACTGCAATTAATTCTCCACTGCGTACCACAAATGTATCGTTAATAAAAAGAAACACATCTCGTATACGCAATAAAATGTAAAGGTTTAAGGTTAGTAAGATTTTTTCTTACGTTTTTCATGTTTTCAAAGTCTCTTATGCTCACCAAGGTTGTGTGTATTTATTTATTCATTTATTTTGATTTATGTATTCTATTTTTCATTTTTATTCATTCCTATAGTGGCAAACCTGAATTTTCAGCTGCCGTTACTCTTGTCTTCGGTGTCACATAATCCTTCAAAACTGCTGACTGACACAAACTCAGTTCTAAAATATACATTTTATATTATGTCTTCACAAATGTATCATAACACTGAGTTTTGTCTCAGTGCAGACTAACTTAATAGATTCAAAGCTCTATCATCAACAAAATCGTCATGATAAGAACATTTGAACAGCGAGCTTGAAAAAGGTGTGGAACGTTTACTTACGGCATACACCAAACGCTTTCATGTTGTATTATTGTCAAAGTTATTGTACTGGACAGTTCATATCTAAAAATGATGTTACTCGATCTCATAAATACATAAATGGAAACAGATCAATGGGCAGAGCAGACAAAAACAATAAACACACCCATGTAAGACAGTAAAATGCCCTGTGTCCTGTTGTAATCCTCACTATGCATTTGCACCATGGTAACATGGACATTATTTGAGTGATAATCAAACCTGTGTTTTCATGTATTATTTTCAATACACCCAGAAGAGTTATGTATACTCAAATTAGAACTGCTGAATAAATACGGACATATAACAGAATGGAAAAACAGGTTCTTTAAATATGTAATCTGTAATATGTAGCAGCAGTGGACACGTGAGCAAATAATACCTTCTAAGTTAATTCAGACACTACTAGCCTAAGCCAGAGAAAACTATAACATGTACAAAATGGAAAAAGATCGCCAAGAGTACACACAGCCTGTACAAATGTACTTATGTTTGTTCTTCTACCAAAGAGAGGACTTCCTACTGATTTCTGTTTTATACTGAGATGGTAATATTTCTCCTAAGCCTGAAATGAAACCTCAGACAAACCTGTTGAGATCACTAGATGCATATTAAATAGTGAGCACCGTTTCGACAATTGTCATAAGTAATTTTTATCACAAACTTTTGGCCCTCAAAAATATTGTCAGTACACTCACAAGTGCGTTTACTAATCCTAATAATTATTTAACCCACACCCTAAAACTGATATAAAACATAAAGATATTTTAGTTATATAAAAAAGGTCCGTTTTACAAACAAGGATGTCCAAAAAGGAGCCCTGTCAGATTTACTTCACCGAGTACAAATGAACAGTTCAATAGGCCTGTACAAATACAAACACAACTAAAAAAATAAATAAATTACTTGCCACTCCTTTACATGAAGCTTCTGCTGTCAGTTACACAGGGATATCAAACTGTCACCTTCAGCTAGCATTCAAAGGTGAGAAGATCACTGATCACAACAATTAATACTTCAAGATCAAATTATCACTTATACCCAATGGCATCACACACTTCCTGTCTCCTGATTAATTTTAATCAAACATTGTAAGCAAATGTATCCAATAAAAGAATGCTGAGATGAAGCCATTATTAGTATTTGGCAGGTCACACACTGACATGACTTAAAGTAATAAATCAGTTAATTTTCACCATTTTATTGCAGTAGACTAATATGTGCATAGTAGTTTTGTTGTTGTTGATATATTTATTTTGTTCTTATGCACTTTAATGCACCTGCCCAGCCTGTCTAACACTTGCTTACACTGCACTGCTGTAATTATTTTCCTGCGTGCCAATGATTTAAAATTGTGTTTCCCAGTCCGCTGAGTTTCCCTGATCCCTCGTCACATGGTTTGTCATTACCGTGCCGAGCACTGGCCCTTCCTTGGACTGCCATCTAAAATTCAAATGGACGTGTGGAGGAGGCACAGCAGAACGGAGTCACGGGGGACCTTCCTTTACTCGGAAGCAGTAACACGGGAGGGAAAATAAACATAAGGAAGGAGGAGGAAGCGGCTGCTATGAGCGCGCGACGTGTTTTGGTCATGGAATAAGTTTTTGGGACACTTCGCTTCTTGGGACCGCTTCTCTTTTAGCATACTAGGAGATACGAAATGGGAAAATAAATGAACGCTGGAGTTATCCGTGAAATTGTAGCCCTTCTGGCAAACAACTGCCACACCTTCGTCATCAGTGTAACAGGTAAAGGTTTTCTCTTCACGCGCTTCATCATGTAAAAGCTAAGTTTTTCCTTGCACCTGTTGCGCAAAGTCGATAAAGGCGGATTGAACATTTTGCCATTGTGAAGATACATCTTTAAAAAAAAGATTAAAAAAAGAAATAAAGTCTACTTTATTGGCCCTAAAACTATACCCCTTTTTGTGAATTTAAGAGAGTTAAACAACGTAATAACCGTGTCAGGCCGATTACCTGGAGTTGCATTGTTGTTATTGGAGGTTGAAGTATGTACTTGTACTTTGACGGCAGAAGACACACAGTTTTACCTTGTCAGATGGAGGTGTTGCAGTGAAAAGTGTGTAGTTTGCGCTTGCATTGATAAAAGGGTAGTTGACCTCAAAATAATAAAACAAAATCTGTTATTCTCATCCTCGTGTCAAATACGCATGACCTTTTTGTCTGTGGAACACAAATGGAAAGGCTTCTTTTTACATGTTCCATGAAATTACAGTTCATAGTGACTAAAGGTGTAAACTTAGAAGGAAACAGAAGCATGACTAAAGTTGTCCATGAGATTTGTCTGCTATAGCCTATTTTAGGTCTTCAAAAGCCATGGTGATACTTTGTGTGAAGAACATATTAAAATGGTAATTTACTGAAAACATTCCTTTTCAGTAAGCTATAAATGACTGTGACTGAATTATTAAATCATTAATATTGCTTCTCTTTTGAATCACTGTTTATTGGGTAACACTTATATTAGGTTGCCTTAACTACTATGTAATTACATAAATATATATATATATATATATTGTGGTCATATTGTATTGCAAAACACTTTTGCTGCTATGGATATGGGTAAAGTTAGGGACCTGTATGGGTAGGTTTAAGGGTGGTTTAAGGAATGGGTCAACAGTGTTATTATAATTGTAATTACAGATTTAGCTACATAGGTATTTATAAACATGTACACAGTTAGTGCCCTTATATCAAACAAAAAATGTAAATGTAAGTACATGGTAGCCATTTAATATAAAGTGGGACCATTTATTGTCATTGGATGCTTTTAAAAACAACATCAACAACCGGCTGTTCTTCAGAATTTCTTATTTAATTGTTCAAGAAAGAAAGATGGGTTTGAAACAACAAAGGGAATGCTTCAATCTCTTTCTGCTTTTGAGCTGAACAGCGTACGTGATTCATGCGAGCTGGAGTTTGGTTCTCATTTGTATAATTTTAAATGTGGTTAAAACCATTACTTTTGCTGTAAGCTGATGGTGGAAGAAACAGGCTTTTAGGTGAAGGTGTGTTTGTAAAAGGTGTAGTTTTTCTGCCCTGAGACGGTTTGGTTTGAAGTTATTAAAAATAAATGACATGTTATTTGCATATAGTGTTTCTGAAAGATGTTAAGATAAAAAAGAAGGAGCGTAAAACATTAGTAAAGTTAAAAACGAATGATCTTTTTAGGAATGTTTTGTCACGTTCAAAACACACATTTAAAAATATTAAACAACAGCATCACTGTAGACACATTTGATGCTAAGTTAAAAGCTCCTAAGCTTGTTTTATTATTATTTCACATTGTAAAGTACATTCAAGACTTTGTCAGGTAGTCTGTCTTTATAGGCTTGTGGTACTGTTTACAGTAGCTGCGAGGGGGGCTGAGCAGGTTTATGCAGTTTGTCTAGGTGTTTACAGTCAGACTCATTGTTTACTTTTGAGCAAGGTCTGCTGTGCTGAGTAAGGTGTGGTCTGAGGTGCCCTACAAAGGCCATTGAGCCTCGTGCTCTGTCAGGCTCGGGCATTTTGCCTTGATATTTACACGACTACTGTGTACACAGAGAAAATATATCGTACATCTGAGTGTGACGTTATGTAGAACAAAGCAGCACCTTTTTCAATGGTTCACTATTCACCTATCTCTCCATCTATTTCCCTTTAGCCATTTCCCACTTTGCAAGCATGACTCTGTTTGAAGGGCAGCACATTCAGTAGTGATAAGAGTTAGTTAAAAAAACAAGTTGCAGGGCCCATCTTGTGTGATCTTATGACTGTGGATCTCTGATTGTGATCGCTAGTGTTACATAGACTTTTTTATTTATAGTCCATGTAATGATGCAACATTCACTGATTTATGTCACTGTAATAATGTTTGTAGCTTTAAAACTCTCTGCAATTGTAACCAAATGGAATTTTATATTAGCCTACGTTTTTAAAAACACAGCGACCTTTGGAAATCATTCTATCATGCTTTTTTTGATGTTTAGGAGCATTTTCTATTAGCAATGTGGAAAACGGTTGCGCTGAGACAAAAAAGTATTTGTCATCATTTTTTTTTCTTTAGAAGTTAGAAAATAATATTGAAGTAGTTTTTCTGTTTGTTTTCTTTTGTTACAAAAGTTTTTAATCAATTTAAAGCATCCTTGCTAAATAAAAGTAATATTTTTATTTTATGTATTAGCTATATATTTATTTATCAAATGTGGCATTTTTACTATATAGTTATTATAGTTATTAAAAATGTCAAACTTGGTGAATTTCAGTCTGTTCTCATGTCTTGCTGCACATAACGTCCACTTCTTCATGGATGAATATGAAAGTGTGCATGCAGTCAAAAACATGCTCAGAATATAATGCATTTTATTATGCCCTAACCTCTATTTTTTAATACAATCACAAACACAAAAATGCTTTATGTGGTAGCATATACATTAACTTGTTTTATTAAAATCAGAAATACTATGTATTCAGGTTCAGGTAGAAATAACTCTTCAAGGTAATTAGTTCACAGTTTTTCTTCTTACAGCGCTTAGTAGATTAAGGTATACGATTGTCATTATCAGATATTTTTTATATTTAAGACAATAACCATTTGTGTACAAGAAAGGAGCATTTTAGGACTAGGTGTTGGGATTTTATCACAAAGAATGACTCTCTTTTGTCAGGGTGACTCACAGTTTTTATAAACAAACACATAGAGCCAACAACATAAACTGAAACAGCTAAATAATAGCTGGCAGTGACTCTTGAGTGTTTGAAAGTGCCTCACACAGGATGTAAAGTGGATCCTTGTTATGTATATTTAGCGCTGTATTAACTGATGATATGGGCATTCTCAAGAGGGCTAATTCTGTACGCACTGGTCTTCTGGTAATGAGGCCATGGCAACAGTGCCCAGGGCAACACACCCATATTTGGCCACATTTCAAGCCATATTTAAAAGGAGGTTTAAACGCATTCGTATTTTTACCTGCTCCAGAAATCTAGAGAAATGGAGTTTGCCATTAGATGATCTGCTTATAGTTTTTTTCTCAAGCTAAATAAAGACAAAGATAGAGAAACATGAACTCAAATGGCTCTTTTAAGTTTCCAGCGCTGTGATGGATTTTTCATTTTTTCTTCATGTTAATGACCCTTGTCAATTTCTTGCAATCTGGCTATTTCCATATGATATAAATATAAATGAAGAGGAGCATAGCGCATGCTGAGAGAAAGAGAAATGCTAAACCAGTTTTCCCACTCATTCAAACCACACCTTCATGAATCTGATCCCTCTACGTAGTAACCCTCCACCTGTACAAGACCTACACATCATCCAGTACTCAGTTACACACACACGCACGCACACATGCACACAGTATAGTGGCAGATAACCTAATATCCTTTACCATCTCTCTGTTTGTCTCACTTGCTCTCTCTCTCTTTTTCTCTCTCTTTCTATTTGTGTGTTGAGTCAGAACTGCGTGTGCCATTGCGGAAGCATACGTTAATCTCTTTCCTGTCTTTGAATATGGAGGCTTGTGTAATGTTTGGACTCATAACATAAACCAGGATTTTAGACTTACAGTATAAACGCAACTGAGATCTTAGATGCTGCCCCAAAAGAATTAAATTAAATGCATCTACACTTTAACTATTTGTTGGGTTCATTTAATATAAAGAATATATTTTATATGCATGTACATATAATCAATACAAATGTGGATTATAATAAAATAATAATAAGATATGGTCATGGAGAATAAGGCATTAATACATACATCCAATTTGCTAGTAATATGCATGGATTTAATAGTGGTTCCATTTTTTAAATACACATTATGTTCCCTGATTGTAATTTTCATCAGAACCTGCCGTTTTTTCGCAATAATTCTTTGTCAATAGTTGGTGCACTTTGTTTTTAAGGAGTCAACAGTTTCAGTAAAATATGAAATGTCATCAGATATGCATAATTTCTAATCAAGCTATCAAATGATGCAAACAAATATGGAAATACTATTTCATTGTGTTTGTGTAGGATTTATAAAATGCTAGCTTTGAAATTAGCCATAGCAAGACTATGGAGTTAAGCATTTTATTCCCAAAATGTTTGAAGTGTCATTTCCACCTCAACAAAATATAATTTGTGATGAAAATGACACCGGGGAGAAAATGTTTTAGACAAATTGACAAAAATGAGTTCTTGAACGATGCATGCGTGTACGCATTTTATATATAGATAGAGATTGTGCAAAAGGCCAAACGTTCAATTATATGCTGATTTCTATGAAGCAATAATAAAAAGAAAACAAAAGCGGCAGCATCTTACAGGTGTCTGTGAAAAGATTTCAGTCTGTCAGAGCAGTGTGTAAGTGAAATCAACTGGTCATTGATAGCTGTAATTATCTCTTGACACTGCTCTATCTGGCTGTTTGCTTCACTTTGTCCTCAACAAATTGAAAGGAAATGAACCGTTAGTGGCTTGTGCGTTTGTTTATCTTGGCTGTGGAAGGCCGGAGCATGTGTGTAGGTTTGTGTTGGCACACATACTGCAGCTGAACCAGTTGAAGGGATTTAAACATCTGAGTATTGCTCAGAGCAAAGCACCTTCTAAAAAGTGTGTGTGTGTGTGTCGATCAGTAATACTGTGTGTCTGCCTTTGAGCTTAAATACGTAAGTCTGTGATTTAATGCTATCGCAGTGTGTGTGGATGCCTACCTGTTTGTGTGTGTATGTGTGTCTTGAGTAGGTTCAGGGCTGAGGAATGGAAAAGCCCCCTCATTTTGTTGCAGGAGATTAAGCATTTGTCACTTTCAAAGCGCAGGCCAGAAAGCTGAGCTGGAGGGCACACATTCTAGAGTGATGAGAAATTCCCTTCTCCAATTTATTCCAGTGGCGAAATGTCTTCAATGGCATATAGCTTAGATTTCAATCTGCCTCGGTTTCAGTCCAGGAATCACCTTTCTCCAAATGGAACATTTTAATTCTTTGAATATAGAGTCCTGGATACGCCATTCATCTTAACTTGGCATCTTTTAATCTTCTGGTCATCTTTGTTGAGACTGCTTCATGAAGAGCGTGGTTGTGGATGGAATTCATGATGGATTTAAGAATAGGTTTGGCATGAACCAGCTTTGTGTTGTTACACGTCTAGTATATGAGTAAATGAACTATATATACTCTTTATCTATGTTGCCTGCACCCAGATATGCCTGATAATTGTCAACTGGATTGTACCTGATACTAATTTGCGTAATCCTGCAACTTTTTACAATTTCAAGATTTTTGATTACATTTGCGCGTCTTTATATTCCCACCCATTGACCGTTGGATTGACTGAAGGGAACATGCGGGTGTTGACGTTTTTGGAAAAACATTTTGCATATCTCCTTATTTAAACACACCTGATCAGTTTATTAATTGTGACTCTAATGCAGCCTTCTACTTCCCATGTCACATAGTCTGTCTGTTTTGGTTTTGCATTTTCGCTGTTTTCCTTATTTGGTCGTTCCTGTCGTCTGTGTGATTATTAGTTAATTTGCTCCCAGCCGTGTCCCTCAGGTGTTTTGAGCTTGTATCATGTTGTGTATTTAAAGTCTGTGTTTCCTAGTCTCCCTTGTCAGTCCTTAAATGTTACTCACAATCTATAGGTTACTATATGTTACTTCTGTTCTGTAAATAAAAGATTAATATTCCGTGACTCCAACGTTCTCCTTCCCACACGACACGTAACATCCCACTTCTGAAGTTCTAATTATGAGTTTGTTGTATTTAAGCGCTTTGTGGTCAGAAAGAAAAGAATGGTGATGGACAGACTATTCATTCTTGTCTGTTTCTTGGGAAAATCTTATTAAAGCCAAAATGTATTATATTGTAGAAGATATTTAGTCAACATTCAACAGATTTTGAATAAAATGCAGCATCCCATTTTTATTCATACCCATATAAACATTCACAGCTAGTTTGGTCAAATAAATGCTTTTTTCACTGTGTTCAATACATACAATATGGATTGAATGATTATGTATATATAGTATGTACAGTAAATATACATAATGAGAAGGAGAAAGCAATGTAGATGTTGTAAGAAAAACAAGTAAAACTTCTCTCTTTCGCCATATTCAAAGTTTACGGCTCGCCTAACTCTGATATTAACATTATCTAAATACATTGTGTTGTCATATAAGTCATATTTATGATAATTCCATGAAGACATGGGTGTGTCAGACAAAGGAGGCATGCAAAATGGCTGTTTCTCAATGTTCTTAAGTGTCTAACTCACCGTTTTCTTACTATATGAAGTAAACACGATTTACTCATGTTATAGACTAACCACCCAAGAAATTGCATTCATGAAAAGGAAGACTGTGCTATGTTGGCTGCTGTAAAATGCAATAATCTCTAGCAGCTGACAAAGTGGTTGCCAGGTGCCCGTGTCATACTCCTGCTGTCAAACAGGTGTCTGCTGCGTACCACATCTGTCTGCTAATCACTTAGCAAAACTCCATCCAGATTCTTGTGTCCATGACAATGGTTTAAAAGCTGTGACGTGTGAGCTATAAATTTTAGGATCACATAAGCAGTAAAAGTTGGCACCAACTGAACAGGCCCAAAAAGGTGGAAGGCTCCTATACTTAAATATCTATCTATCTATATATATATATATATATATATATATATAAATACAATTTTGATTTCCTTCACACACAGGCATCACACAGGTTTAAAATCCACCTCTGTTCACAGTGAGTTTTGTATGTTGATGTCAAGTGTACGTGCAGTGTGTTTTGAATTTTTCCACTTGTTAAACCATTTGCCTTTCTGTCACAGTGACTGGCTTGTCAGTAAACCTGTACAACAAATATTGCCTAACTAGATCTACCTGTTAAATTTTGTCTTATTTGTCTTGAAATTCTTGATTGCTCTCTTGGCTTTATATGTTTGTTGGTCTTGGGACACGTGAGGTGACTGTTTTCCATGTTGCTTTCTGTCTCAGGAGAAAAAGAGCGAGTCTGGGAGTGTCTTTGTCCTATTAGACGGATCTTTCCCAGACTGAGCTATCAATTATTTACAAGGTTACTTGCTCATAAAAAGAGCACAAGAAATGCCAAAGCCTGAAATGGCACGACAGGCCGTGGAAAGGTCAATCCATCTTTGTTGCTTTTCACAAGATGAGGATGTATTAATAACATTTTATTTGACCGGCCACTGTGAGGAGTAATCCAGAATGTCATGAACACATGTGTGACTGTCCTTGTGTCCTGAAGCCACATACCTGACTAATTTCATATGTCAAGTTAACTCCATATGCCACGTCAATATGAAACCAAATAAAATGTCCCTACGGCCTGGCAGATATTGATATAGTTCTTCTGAAATATCATACCTATGTGTGTGGAAACACATCAACAGAATCTGACATTGAGTGTCCTGTCTTTGAAGGGTAAGGTTTAAAAAAAAAAAAAAAAGTAAGTAAGCATTTTTGAAGGTGATTTGAAGCCAAACTAAGTTGTTGTTTTTTTTGGTTGATTTGCACAAGCCTGTTTTACAGTTGTTGGCATACAGGGTTTATGCTATTCTTTGAGTTTCTTGTTTCTCATGTCAGCAAGTCTATTTACACAGATATAACCGTGATTGAGTCCCCAGGTTTCTAACAGCTGAGGTGAAGAATTAGCAGTTATTGAATGGCCCTTTGTTGAAATCATGTTCACTCTCCTAATCACTGATTCAGCAGCCCAGCTCTAGATTCTTCAAATACCTTTATAATAAATGTAACTTGTGTATTTCAATCAACACAATAGTTTACATGGTACCTCGAATTCACTTTATTTGTGAATTAGATAAAGTATATATACTTAAATATGTATACTTACACAACCACACAGTAAACCTGTTTTACCTTTCCACAGGTTTTCTACACAACTGTCCAGATGGGTTGCAGTTGCTGTAGGATGATAAAAAGGTAAGACTAAAGGTATAAATAGTAGAGATTCTTTAGTTTCAAGTATTCTTTCCTGACAGTCCTAGATATTTTTTGACATAACTGCCACTGTTTAACAGACTCTAGTCTCTCTAAAGCTGACCTGGGATGAATTTTTGGTTGAAACTGTGATTCAGTCTGCCAGCACTGCTGTGTTCTCTGTCAATAGATGTATTATTTTAGTATCTTTGACTTTAACATTTATGTGGGTTGTTTTGATGCAGGAAGTTTATTTCACAGTAAATACACACCGATTTTCACACTCTTAAGCCGCCCTTTAATTGATCAGAATGTCACATTTCTGGGCTTAGTTTGAGCTGCAAGAATTGCCTCATGCATATACTACAAATACATGCTTTCTTTTGGCATTTAACATTAGTAGTGACTGGCTTTGTGTCAAATTTGTTGAACAACACCCACACATTTTGTGTTGATTTAAATCAACTTGATTTAAATGTTTGGGTGATGAGGAAAAAGTACACAAATGTGTATATTAGTAAAGGCCCCCCTTTACCTATTGCAAGTGTTACCATTACTGCTTCTTCAGGGTCATAATATATATATATATGTATGTATGTGTGTGTGTGTGTGTGTGTGTGTGTGTATACATGTATCTATAGAAAGGGTAAATATGTATGGAATGGTGGACCTCCGGGAGCCAAATAATAAACCCTTGACGTAACGTTTCAGCATCACAAAACCACCCTTTTTACATGTGCAAAGAGTTGCAGGCAATATTCTCTGGAAAGACACACATTTTCAAACCTCCTCCGGGAACAGTATATAATCCGGCAACTGTTTAGGGTGAAGAGAATGTGAGTTCCAAGGCTTTTCCTGGATTATGTCAGATCCTGCCACTGATAAACATTAGCATTCTACTCTGTTGCAACCTTTACCAAGCAAAAATGCCTTGCATTGGTAGACATTGTGTGTTATTTAATTTGGGTAATGTTTACTAAGGGTAAAATTTCTCATCCTGCCAGGTAGAATGGAAAATTCCACTTTATCCACCATAGAACTGGAAACTGGAATGGATTTTAAACTGAGGTGCTAAAACGTAGAGCATTTCTAATGAAGCTGTACCATAAAAAAATCCTCTCATGTTATATAATAAAATGAAAAACAATAGGAATATGACAGGGAGGACAGACAGATAAATACATGAGCAACTAAGGTTGACATTGGCTACGTAACCTGCCTCTCTCTTTCCTTGTGGATTGTCAGCGGATGAGGGAAGTGAAAAACAGAAGGATCTCAGCAGGAGGTGTCTGACACAAATACACCAGGCTCACTTGGCAAAAAATAAAAAATAAATAAAAAAAGCCCTAAAAGAGGAAGCTGGACACAATTTGATGTCTTGATGATGTGATGACAATTTGATCACGAATACACCTGTATGTTATTTCAAATCTGAAAGGCCCTTTGCCTGTGCTATGCAAACTACAAGTGCATGCAAATGTCCTGCGCAGATCAGGTTACAGTAGAACCCAAAAGAAAAACAGCATTTTGTATATCGACAACCTGAGGGAATTTATATATAGTATATTAAGATTAGCAATGATGGTCAAGATTCAGGCCGGAACAATTGGGTTTGTTTGACTTTTGACTATTATTAGTTTATTGATACTTTTTTATACTAAAGTGTTTTGACAGAAAGAGTCCAACCACATTTTGTTTTTACATGTTATTTAGGGATAACTAAACCTAGAGTCAATCGTACTGCAAAATCAGGGCGCCATGGAAAAACTCAAATTATTCAAAATAATGTAAATGTTTTAAATAATGTTGCCCATCTGCATAAACACCAAGGAAACTGGCAGAACTGTGGATTACTGATTATTTCACAGTCAGAAAACAATGTTTCTGAAGGGGATCAATTACGAATTTACAATTCGAATATAATACAGGGACGTCCAGTCTGGAGGACCACCTTCTTGTAGAGTTTGTCTCCAAACCTGCTCCAGCACACCTGTCTTGAAGTTTCAAGTGATCTTGAAGGTCCAGCTGCTTTCAAAGCAATTAAAACACTCATTTTAGTTTTACATCACACCGCATTTTAGAAAATTCTAGTAATGCATTTATTTAAAATAGATAGAAACATTAGTATATTAGTATATAGTAGCATTACAACTAAAAGTGTGTACCCAGTTGTTCTGAGAACATATTCAACCCTAGATATACATACATGAATTAAAATGTTCATCATTAAGTTTTAGTAAAGTGTAAAGTAAAGGGTTACTTCTCCCCAAAATTAAGATTTTACCATTAATCACTTACCCCCACTTTGTTCTAAACCTTTGAAACCTTTGTTCATCGTCAGAACAAAATTTTAGATATTTTGGAAGAAAACCATGAGGCTTGTGAACGTCCCTTGGACTGCCACGTAATGAACACTGTTAAGGTCCAGAAAAGTATAGACATTGTAAGAATAATCCATCTGCCATCGGTGGTTCAGCCGTAACATTATCAAGCAGCAAAAATACTTTTTTCTATGGAAAGAAAATCTAAATAACATCTTAATTCAACAAATTCGCAACCGTACAGTCACCATTGCAGCATTTTGGAAAGTATTTCTCACGCAAATAGTATACGCTGTTGTTTTCAGCTGTGATACACAGATGTGCAGTTTTCATTCAGATCAAAGCTTAAATACACATAGAAAATGTATCTTTGTGTTGCGGCTGACACAGAAGAGCTTATGCTATTTGCGTGCAGCGATACTCATTAAAATGGTGCTATGGTGACACTGCCATGCCGAATTTGTTGTATAAAGTCATTATATTCCACTTCATTTTCTCCCGATTAACCTATAGTAAGAGGATTTCATTGAGGGAGTCTTATATAGCGTTGCATGGGCTCAAGACGTTGTGTGCCACAACAGCAGTGGTTGGAAATGCAGCACACATGTGGTAGTGGCCAAAAGTATTGGCAGTGACATAAATCTTGTGTTTTGCAAAATTCACTACTTAAGCTGTTGTGGTGTCATTCAATTTCTAGGTTAAGTAACAAAACTTATTTCACAAAATTCATGTCACACGGACATTGACTGAGGCATGACGGCCATCATTTTTGTTAAGAATGAAGCCAGCTTCATCAACATTCAGCTACTCGAATGAGTTGCACTGCTATCCAGCTCCGAAGTCATCTAGAGTAAAAAGAACAGAATGTACAATATCGCAGTGGTTTGACTGTTGTCTGTATTGACTGTAAACTGTTTCCGAACTTTAAGTTCCCACTTTGACACAGCACTAGGATTGGAGACGCCTACGTTTTTCCAGAGTGTAATAGTATATGGATAAGTAAAGGCAATGAAATACATATCTTTGTATTCACAATAAAAGCACATACCTGAACAAACTGGAATCACAGCTCCTTCAATCCATCAAGTTCTTCGCTTTGTATACTATCTTCACCCGGATGGAATTTCTTCTCAGAATATGATCAGTTGTTAAGATTGCATTGGTGAATATCATTAAATAGTTGATCGTCCTGTATTATTCTCTGCTGAGAATTGTATAGTTACTTATTGGTGTTCTTTTTGAAACGTGTGGATAACTGTTGATCAGTTTATCTTTGCTTGAACTCTCTGGCTGGCTTCTCTCGAAGAGAGACAATGATGTGTAACATGGTCAATCGGGGCGGCTCTGATCTCGATGAAAAACCTCTGTACCCTCTACCTTCTCCTTTTTCCATTCCTCAGCTAGGATTAGCATTTTAGCATTAGCATGTCTGTAGTACTTACTCGGCAGATATCAATTTGGGGCTAATTAAAAACACAACGGAGAATTTTTTTGCATTTGGGAAAATGGGACATACATTTTGTCTAAAAGTAATAATTAAATATATTTACATAATTGCACATTTAAGTATGGTTGAGTGTATGTACTATTTGTGAAAACATTTGAGGATTTTGTGATCAGTGCTTTAAGAAAACACAATGTGATTTGTATTTATATCTGTTAAGGAGAAAGTGTTCAGATCACTTTGTTGACTTTTTAAGAGCAAGAGTAAGTGTGTCAAAACTGCAAAAGAAATGTGTAACACATAATGGAAGAAGAGTAGCTTGGTGACATTGAGGTAATTCAACCATAGTGTGGTTCGTTTATACTGTAGCTCTCTCTCTTTCTCTCAGAGAGATTGCATTTAGACTTGCATATTCATAATAAACAAAATGTGTAATATTCATAGACTTTTGTTGGCCACGAAGCTTATTTTCTGGAGTAATCCAATATTAGGGTAATACTAACTTGCCTACAAAATTGCATCAATGAGTTAAACTGTATGGATTTTTTTTGATGGCAGATATCTTAAAGATCAGTGGCTGATGGACAATACAGTGCTAATATACAGTATATGACAACAATTCATTTTCCATTCTCTTCTGTAGGCTCACATGGATGCTGGAAAATATGATATATATATATATATATGTGTGTGTGTGTTTATTTTAATGATAATAAATAACATGCTGAACAATAGTTAAAAATTCTATTTATTTCTATTTGTCATTTCCAAACTAAATAATTTATTAAATATAGAAATTTGCTAAATAAATAAAAAAAAAGTCCTGTTTTTAGTCCTGTTTTTATCACTTGACGTAATAATTAAAAATGCAAGTATTAGTCAACCACTAGTTCTGCTTCATTGTTTTTGACTTTATTTGAACTGTTGACTGGGTTATAATGATTATTTTCACTCTCCTCAACTCCCACTCTGTTTCAGTTACATCTATGACCCCTCAGTACCTGTAGAAGTACGTGGTCTGAAGCCAGACCCCACCAGCAGCTCTCTGTATCAATCTCACCGATTCCCTGAGGAGGCAGACTACATTCACAAGAAGCAGGGCTTCCACAACCTAGCATACAGCACCCATCCCAGCCCGACAAAACTCGACATCGACAACAACCACATCAACCGGCTCCATGCCAACATTCCAGGTGATCAGATCCGATCGAGCCCAGCGGAGGGTGACCCAAGTCTTTACATCCTCCAGCCAGAGGGCGAGGGGACGCCCATAAAAGCCACCCCTGCCTTACGCAGCAGCCCACCCATACAGAACGAGTCGTTGTTGGGAACAGAACCGGGGAAGAGGGAGGACAGATTCCGAGACTCTGGGCTGGGCGGTGGAGGAATAACAGATGGGACAGAGGGATCAGACGGATATCCCTATGGACAAGAGGATGAAGACGAGGACAGGAAGAGCAGGCTAGCCGGTACTCCGGACACGGAAAGCGTGTTGTCTGTGGACATGCACACCAGCAGTACGAGCCTCTCCTCAGCAGACACAAAGCTCATGATAGAGGACAGAGAAAAAGAAGAGCCCTCAGTCAAGAAAGGAGAGCAAGAGAGAGAGAAAGAGATAGATTGTGTGAGCGTCACAGACTCGATGGTGGCAGAGGCCTTGGCCGCTCTGGATGCGGCGACTGCAGGAGAGGACTCTGAGTAACAATCAGGTGTCTCACTAGTTAATGGTGACTGCATTGGAGATTTCCATACTCACTCTCTCGATTTGAATACAGCCAAATAATAGCGCTCATGAAGCTTTCCTGCAGACAGTCTGTAGGTACTTTTATTCTGAATGGAAAAAAAAAAAAATCAAACAAACCCTTGATAACAGGAACTTCTGCTTGTTTACACGACAAAAATGAACCACTTATGAGAGTTACTTCTCAGTAACTTACTAATTCTCAGACCGTTGCATGATTTTCCTCAGTGCTGTTGTGTGTACAGCATCGTAATGAAATAAGCTCCATGTCTTATCATCAAATATTATTTTTGCTTCATAACATAATGAAAGTTCTCTTCTTCTTTAGCAACTGCTTGGAGGCGGGGCTAAATCACACATAATTATTTTCACACATTTTCTATACAAAGAGGCGGTGAAAAACAAATAAGCCAGTGTCCTGGTGTGGGGTTACTTCTGTGCTTAATGTACTTTTAGATTATATGATCAAACTGCTTAATACGGTAAAATCAAGCTCATTCAATCTCAGCAGACCAATATGCTATGTCTTGCTTGTTGTTACACTGTGAATACATCATAAATACCCTCCATAGAGCTGTAGGATGAAATGCGCTTTATTTTCACACATAAATACACAGCAATAATTGTGGGCGAATCTCATGAAAAAATTTCAAACTAAAATAAAAAGAAATTTTATTTTGCATAAAACGCATGTATTTTTGATGACTGTTCTGTTTTTTTTTTTAATGAAATATTGAAATGTATAATTACTTTATAAACAATATATCTTAAGATTTTTACTCTTAAAGTTAATTTGAGGGAGAAATGCTTGATGGTACAATGGTAGCTTCATGTATGCAAAACAGAATTTGTTTTTCTTTAGATTTTGAAATAAGATCCATTCATGAGATTTATCCTTGCGTATTTATGTTGTTGTTGCACTTTGTACATTTTAAAAACAGTAGCGTGTTAAAAAAAATTGGGCCAGTGATGGTGGTTGATGCTCTATGCAAGAGGTTATGCTCTTAACTAGTCCTGGTAAACTATCAGAGGCCTGATTAACAGAACCTGGCTAATTTAACTGTATGATACGACGCTCATCTCTCATGCAGACATTTCCATACATTAGTAAAGAAATGTTTTTTTAATGAATGTACCCCCTTACACAGGAAATGATTTTGTTTTTGTCTTTATGAAGGTCATTGAGTATTTCCAAATGTTTTACCAAGTACACTTTGGTTGAACTTTGTGTTGGTCAAAATCATTTCTTTTAAACCTGTTAATGAATAAATGTTATTGACATTGGACTGATTTTCTAATGATACGACATTACTACTGCATTGAGTGCACATTCACAGTGAAAATGCTGTTTATGTTCCATTTTTTTTGCTTTTACCAGAGGACAGAATTGTCACATGAACCAGGGGGAAAATAAATACAATGTGCTTGATCATAAGACTTGCGATGTAATCTGTTGACATTTCTGTCTTGTGAATAACGACGCCTTAGGGCCTCTTATATAACCCTCCAGCCCTCACTGTCCAGTTAGACGTGTCCTGAAGTGTGCATGACTGCTATATTGTGCTGAAATTCAAAGAGATTGAGGTTTGTACAATACTGCAAATAATAAAACACGATTAAGATACAAATGTTATAAACCATTACACTTCCAAAGACA
>JAUYWG010000249.1:1320729-1342507 GCA_034779775.1 Enteromius afrohamiltoni | reverse complement strand
CAAGCAGAGTGACCTCATTGTTCAACCCAAATCTGTTATTCACATGAATGCTCAGACCAACTAAAACACACACACACGTCAGAGGAGGACATCTGGGGGAAAAGAAGGATTAAAGGAATTCCCCAAAATGAGAATTCTGTAAGCGTTTACTCATAGTCATCGGAGTACATTTTGTAGGGAGATATTTTTCCTGGTTGAATCGCAATCTTTAATCATCCATTGTTTTTACATGGAAAATCTCAAGTCTCAAGAAGGATTAAAAGGGGTCATGATCTTCTGACACAGAAGACGTCCTTGCATGAAGTATACATCCTGAACGTTTCATAAATAAAAATCATCAAATAAAAAGTCATTTAAGTTATGTAATAACCCTCAGAAAACAGTTCATTTTGGGTCAAAACCACAAAGTGACGTCATCTGGGTGCAGTTGTTTGAATAAACACCACCTCCAGAGCAACGCATCGACATAAGCCCCGCCCACTGGCATTCAGCCACTTAAGCAGCAATCACCCGATTACGCTGAATTTTACGCTGAAAACAAAGCAGTGTCATGGAGAAACATCTGCTGAAAGATGAAGCGGTACTAGATCTGACTGCAGCTGCATCACAAACTATAAGTAAACGATTTCATAACGCTTTGTCTGGAAATGTCTTACAGAGGGGGGGCATAGTGATTCCTATGCAATGATGTTAACCAATCATAACAGGGGTAAAGGGCCCGCCTCTTAAAACAGTGCATTTCAGATAGGAGGAGCAGAACAATATTCTCCCATATTTACTAGCTTTATTAACAAGTAAAACCCATGGAACTTATTTTAAAAAATTACATTAATAATAATAATAGTCCATGTCATGGCCCCTTTTTTCTTGGTTCCCTCTTGATCTGGAAGATTATCAGATTATATTAACGGCTGTAACAGTTCAGAAGTTTATAATAAAATACATGTTTAGAACAACTTGATAGATCGTTCTATTTCATTTGAATTCTAGTCAAAGCCTAAAAGCGCCCACTACATTTATCTCCTTTTTGTTTCACTGCAGAAATGAACACAGAAGTTTGGAATGACGGAACCTTTTAATCTAGTGACTGATGTGGAGGACTGAAGACTGAACTGAATAAAGATGAATGAGATATAGATAAAGTATAACATTCCAGAGTGAGGAAATACCCATTCAAGTATTAAAAAAAAAAAAAAAAAAGAACAGGAATAAGGCGTAGCATAGCTGATATGTAGTACATGAGCAACAAATTCAAGTGAAGATTCCCTGAAAAGACTAAAAATGATCTTAATCTTGATGTCATAGCATATATTTTAAGCACCAAAGAATGAAGCGCCACTTCTATAAACTGATGTCATGATGCTGATAACATACAGCACAATAACATTTCTTAAGGTCAGACCAATGCTCCACCCAGACTCATATTCCATGACTTCTCTGTATATGTGGTTTTGAAAGTCTTTCTGGATCTAATTCCGGCTTGCAGCAGTGTCAGTGATTGATGCTTTTGTGCTTCATGGTGATTTTCCCCACGATGTGTCATACGAGACACTAGCGCTGAGGCATAGAGGTGGTTCGGTCTCTGACCTCTTGTGCTTCTGCTGTTATTTGAGAAGTGACAGCGCCATCTTGTGTGAGGGATGGGACACTGATTCACAAAACATTCACGTCTATTAAAACATTGGTTTGTTTTATAAGTGTGCTAGTGTTTTTAAAAGAGCCTTTATGTAAAGTGAGGAAAAGCGAGAAAATCTCTTTATGTGTATAGTGTTTAAATCTTAATAAAAATACTAAATTTGTCCTGAATGTATTTTTTTTTTTTTTTTTTTTTTTGCCAGTACAAAATAAAAATAAAAATACAAGAAAGTTATAAATGAAGTCTTACCCCTCCGATTCTATACTGTCCTGAACCATGGCTTTGAGTGCATCGGAGTTGGCTGGTAAGAGAAAAAAAACAAGAGAGTTCATAAAATGACTTTTTAAATTAGCACAGAGAAGAGTCTGCAGCCTCAGATGCAGAAACATTAAGCAAAATGTTTAGTCTTTTGATTAATGAGAGCTGAGAGCAGTGGAACTACTGCTGCATTATTTTATTAACTTTACAATGTTCATATTTTTTAGCTGAAGAATTGTGCAACCACTGGCAATAAAAGTGACTAGGACACAAAAGTTTCAGTTCCTTCCGTTTACACAAGAACATTTGATCCATTTTAAGAAGAAGTTGAGTGGTACATATCAAACAGATATGCAGTAATACGCCCGTTTCTGAAACAGTAATGTGCTGGCAGTCATGCACCATGACCAAGCAGCAAACATGGTTCAACATTAAAGGTTTCACATAAAATAATAAGACACAAGAAGCAGTAATACCACTTCCTGTTTACAGCTTGCTCATGAGGAAGAAACCGTTTACAGTACTGTTTATCAGATGGTGTTACCATGGATTGACTATGGCTGGGTTTCTAAACTGGTTCAAACAGACCAAAAGCATAGTTCTGTTTTTTTTCCCCTCTCTCTCCCTCTCTCCATTTGATCATTTTCAGATTAGTTTTCCCATTTCATGTGAAACTTTTTGTATAGCTGTTAAGATGCAGTATTACGCATGGACTTCACAGCCTGAACAAGACACCATCTACAGGTACAAGAAATCATGATGATTTTTTAAACATATTGAGAAAATTAATTAAAATATTAATTAGTTTTTCATTTTTCAATACCAACCAAAAAATATGTTTCTCTCTAACAGTAAGTTAGGGACATTGCTAGATCCTTTTTACTAATACCACTGTGCAATCACGTTTTGTGTTTCTACAAGCAGTTTAGAATCCTAGTGATCCAATCAGTCAAATGTGTTCTAGAAAGCTCTGTATATTTTGTGATTCGGTTTAAATTACAACTTCTGGCAACAGTTTCTCACGCTGATATTTACAGTACCTATATTCCAATAAATAAATAAAATACATCAATTAAAATAAATATCCTCTATTATTTCACATGACCACATACGCAATAAAAGATACAAATATGGGACACTTATTGAAAGGAATCTAGAAACGATTCTAAGCACTTTAGGTAGATTCTGTGGTCGCTCAAAGCAGCTGAATATGTTTGAATAAACATACAGACAGTCTGTAACTAATAGGAGAACATGTTGTCTGGTGTGACCTCATGATGATTCAGTGCTCTGAGGTCAGCTGAGGATTGTTCATGCTCCGACTTCACAATCAATTCTGCATTATAATCAATGACTGACATACAAAGACATGTCGCCAGTTCTGAGATGCTTACGTCTGAAGGGTCTGCCAAATAGCTCATTCGACTTTTTGAGGGATAATGATGCATCAATGAAAAATCATTAATTACTCACCGGCATGTCATTCCAACCCCACAATAACTTATCTTAAATTAATTAAAATTCTGATGTTTTCATTTCACTTATGTCTGATGAACAAAGCTCTTACAGGTTTGGAATGACATGAGGGCGAGTAATAATGACAGAACTTATTTTTGGGAGAACTTCTAATCTACTGTTGTCTGAACCCAACAAATGTATTGGACTTACCTTCATTTTTCATGATGTAGTGAACAATTTGGCCCACCGTGTCAGTGTTGCCTTCACTGAAGGTGTCATTCAGATCTTACAGAGACAAAGAGATGTTGTATTAACAATAGAAGAGTTGTTGCATATCAGTCAACCTGCATTTGTTATAAAAACAAAGTAATTAAGTGAAAATTAAATTGAAAGAGACATACATTTTGAAAAACAAAACAACAAAGCAGAAATTAAGCACAAAACATCCAGAAAAGTGTTCAGGTTTAATAGCCTTTGTCTCCAACTGTCATCACTGTTATTAGTGTTAGACACTCAAATATATTATATTTGCTGACACAGTTGTACTATAAGGACTTGCTTACGACAGCAGAAACCCTAACATTTACAATACTAACAATAAATATGCTCTGTTGACATTAGTGAAAGGCCTCTGGAGACGGAAGGGAATTTCTGAAAATCTTCAGCTTAGAGGGAGCCGTTTACAGAAAACACACACACCACCCATGTCCTTCCTGAAGCCATGGACCCCTGCTGGAAAGGAAAGACTTCCTGTGTTGGATTTGCACTCACAGCTGAGGATCTGATCTTGCAATGTATATACTGCAGATCTGAAGTCATATAAAATTTATTTTTACTAGTTAGTTCATTGTTCATTTATTGCATGCATTAAATTTACAACTAAATCATTTCCATACACATGTCAAAATGCCTACAGTCTAGTTTTCTATATTGCTAGTACCTCTAGAGCATCTTTAAAACCTATAAAAAAACCGATGTCATACACTGATCAGTCTCAAAAAAAGCCAAAAACTATGTATTTTGTAAAAAAGGCACGCATGGTCACCCTACACTTAATTATTGAGGGGAACGTATAGAGCAGGGATTCTAAAATCTTACACTGGAGGTCCAATGCACTGCAGAGTTTAGCTCTAATTCTAATCAAACACAACTCAGCATGTTAATCAGTGTCTTAAGAATCAATAGAAAAAAAATCACAGGTAGGTGAGTTTTATCGGGGTTGGATCTAAACTCTGCGGTGCATTGGACCTCCAGGGTAAGATTTTAGAATCCCTGGTGTGGAGCATGCAATAGGATATGGGTGGATTCAAACATTTGAAGACAAACAAAAAGGGGAGGAGAGTGTAAGAAAGAGAGAAAGGATTGTGCCAGGTTAAACAAGTCCACACACACATATTTAGGTTTCCTAGAATTCAGACAACGCCACGTAAACATTCCTAGAAAAAGCACACAAACCAACCTATAGACTTGCATTTGAAAATAACTAAATAATAATAAAAATAGAATTTTGACAATTACAAGGTTTAGATTTTTTTTTTTGTTTAAATTAGGATGAGATAAGTAAAGAGAAACGCTTCTAGACAACCATAGCAGCAGTACGCATGGCCAGCCCAGCTCTTAACCACAAGTTGAACTTCTCATCCTATAGCGGATTCAATTTTATTCTTTAGCATGTGAGATGCATCTTTGGCAGGGCCATATATACGCTACAGCCAACTCCCAAAACCTCCGTAAGACGCTGTTAGGAAGGATGATGCAGAAACACGACTCATCAGGGGAGTATAATGTATCGTCTTCTCTCTAAAAATGACGATACTTAAACTGATTATGTAAATACTCAAGATACAATCACACACGTGTCAAAATAACAAGAAGATGAGCAGCTTTAATGAGATTAAATAAGACAAGCATGATAGTATGTTAGAAGAGACTTCTAAAGACACTTTTCTGACATTTCTTCAGCTCTCTTCCTAAATATGTCTGAAAACAAGAAAAGCAAAACCGCTTCCAAGTGGGTTGAATAGAAATCTCAGCTTAAATCTGCTACTCCACAAGCACTTGAAACACCATGGAATGAGGTCACGCATCCACTTTTAACCTTCAGTGGTCCTTCAACTGATTGCAGAGGAAAGTGGTTTAGTAAGATTTACTTCTTATGTCTTTATTTTGATTTTAGACCATTTTCATATACAAACCACCAAACACTGAAGAACCAATTAATACAACAAAGAAAAAGCTCAAGTGGTCATTTTAAGATCCTTGTCAATAAACAATTTCACAATCTGCTTCCTGAAATGGTTTTGTCCATTAAAAAAAATAAAAATAACATACATACAACCACAGGAACTGCACAATGAATGCCATTCATCTGAGAGGAAATATGACCTTCTTCAGAAATTTCAAGAATCATGATCAACATGCAATCTAATGTTAACCAAATTTCAGCAAAACACTCTCACCTTTTTCTAGATCTTTCTCTTCATCCTCATCTTTACCCAGCTCATCTTCCTCTGCTTCGGTTGTACAGCGGTAGCCCTTCCTCTTCAGGATATGGCATATAAGGACTCCCAGAAGGCCCAGCAGGAAGAAGAAAGGCACCAGAACAAAGGCGATATATGATGTGTTACCATCACCGTTGCCATCTAAAGATAGAAGACATTAATCATTACAGAAAAGTCGTATGTATTATAAACTGACATACTTATCAGCTGAATTACACCTGACAAAAACACTTCTGGGGCATTGTTTTTATATTTGTTAGACTTCTCAATCTTAGTATACTCCTTACAAATTACATTTAATTAAAAACATTTTAAATGTACATGTATACTTTCTTTCCTCTGAAAAAGTGGATCAAAAATATTCATCCCCTTCATGTAGCAGTAATTGAGGATCTACAAAACATCATAATTAACAAAACATTTGTACAAATGTATTTTGTATTTAATTAAAAAAATATATTATAAATTATTAAAACATTTTAATAATAAAATAGCTTTAAAAAAAAAAAAAGTCTTTCTTCAGGAAGTACTTTCCCAACAGGTTTATTTTTTTCTTTTATTATTTTGTCAATAAACTATAAAGAGTCATAAGCCACCAAATTAGGCCAAGCACAGTTTTTATATAATAAAAAAATAAATGAAAAAAAATAAATAAATAAATAAAATCAGAAAACTATAGCCTGATCATGACAAAAAAATAAATCAAATAATAAAAACGAGGAATATAAATTAACATTTAAAAATAGGTATAAAATTAAATCAGTTAAACATACATAGACACAATATATATTTTTTTTGTTTTCATAATAAATGGATTCAGAAACGTAATGAACGGAATTTTACAGGTTTTTACAATAAGGAAAATCCATTTGATAACAAGGAAGACAACAAGTTTGTCGTGTTATTTATGCACCACTGCTAAAAAACCTAAATGAACAAGCCAATCTTACTAATTGACAGTTTATATCTTTAGATTAACTTCACTGAGTTAATATAGTCTGCATTTAGCCATCTCCTGTGGCTAAAGTTTCAGAGTTAGCAGAGCTTATTCAATAAGTGCTGAGAGCACAGACAGAGAAACACATTACACAGCTCAAAATGAGACAGGCCAAGTGTTTGGTCAGTCAGAAACGGCAAGACTGAGTGAAAGAAAGGGCTGCGGAGAGAAAGAATGACCTCTGAGAACAGCACAGAGGACAGACACATGGCATGGTACCCTGCAGTGAATGACTCAGGGGACGCAGTAGTCCCTGTAAATTTCCACTGTACGGTTACACTCTCTTATTTCATCACTCTCTACATCTTTCACTCTAAACCTCCTACATCCACAATAAGCATGGCACTCTGATATATGATATATGGTAGACCACATCATTTCCATATACCAATGAATTTACATGTTGCTCCGGGGATCTTAATTAAAATACCACAAAATTACTATGAAACCATGCGGGAAAACACACACAGAACACCCTAGCGATCATATATAAACACTCTGGCTACCTCAAGCAGCGTATTATCCAATTTCTTCCCAGAATTCCTCTCACAAAAGATCACATCAGCTTCTGAAACTAGCAAAGATGTTGGCAGCGACTGGGGAAAATCGTTTGTTTCTCTCTCAGAAGTTTGTGAGTATCAGCAGCGAAAGACTGAAATGTCTTCATTTACCTTCTTAAAACAACTCCCAGAGTTTCTGAGGATCTGTGAACAAGTCTTTGCCTTTATAAATTCATAAACATAAAAATCAATACACACCTCACATTCTCTATCTGTAAAATTGAACATCACATGGACAACTCTTTGTTTAAACATGTCTTGAGAACACAAGAGGTCAAATGGTGATCCAGTCTGTGAACAAACTGTATATTGGGCGTTCCCATTCAGTTTCTAGGCTCTGGTAGTGAACTTTGACTAGTTATGTGCCAAGCACACATGCAAACAAAGAGTCAATCGTGATGTCTGTTACTGTATGTCTTCATATCGCATGCGCTTGACGGAATTTTACAGAACATCCAGAAAACAGTGTTCTAAAGAAGGGACGTACATATACATGAGATATTTTAAGCCTTTGTCTTATGAGGCGTTAATAATCATCTCACAATTAGAACTGAATAGACTGGGTGGAGATGTGGACACCTCTAGTATCCACAGGTGATGAGAATTGTGCTTTTAGGCACAAGTGTGGCAACATTATGATTCTAATTGGTACATTCGGTTCTTATTACAGTTACACAACCCAACGGAAGATTTGTTCAAATTAAAAAGAAAATGAAAAGAACTACAAGAACATCGGTTCCTTGCCAGACTCAAGTGTGACCTTGGGGCCGGTTGCACCAGCTGTTCATAAACTAGGAATGCAACAATACCATTTTTTCAGAACCGTTCAGATACTGGAAAATGTGAGTATCTGCTGATACTGATACAATCCCATACATTTCTTTGTTTGTTTTTTACATTAATGTAGAATTTAAAACTTTTAAAAAAGGCTCAATAAAGCAACAGATTTAATGCATTACATGTCAACATCTCTTCCTCTTTGAACTTTTCCATGCGCACTCAGGGTACTGCGCAGGCTGCACGCTGTGACTATATCGTGCAATATATTACCCAACTTAACAGTAACACAGAGTAGTATATGCACAACATTGGATTTAGATCGTTCTTGTCTGACCAAAACCTGATCTGCAGAAAATGCCAATATTGGAGCATATACTGACCCTGAGTATCAGATCAATGCATCCCTAACATAAACTACGACATAGCCTAGTTTTGACGTAAATGGGCACCAAGTTGCAACTTGCATACAACAAAATTTATTTTTTTGATGAAGTGTTACCATGTATAATTTAAGTATTTATGGTAGCATCTGGTTAAGATTAACGATTTGAGTAAAATAGAAGGCCGAGTGAAACGCTTAAAAAAATGCCCTTCTCACGGTTTCTTAATGTTATTTACATATAAAAATAGCTTACATATAGACTAATGTTATTAATGGAAGTTTTCTACTACGATTTAGGGTAAACATCACATTATGCGACTAAGTAGCTTACAAACTACCATGTTCCGCCTAACGAACAACTGGTGCAACAAACTAGTGTGTATAGATTTCGTTACTAAGCCTCTTAATGTTCTGATTTAAGTAAGAATTTACAAACGGCTGGAGCAACCCTACCTATGAACCATGAAAGTCATAGGCATATTTTAATCAACAACCAAAAATACATTGTTTGGGTCACAATTATCCATTTTTCTTTTAGGCCAGAAATCATTAAGATATTAAGTAAAAATCATGTTCCATGAAGATATATTGCAAATTTCCTACCGTTAATATCAAACCTTAATAGTGATTAGCAATATGCATTGCTAAGGACTTCATTTAGACAGATTTAAAGGTGATTTTCTCACAGATTCCAGATTGTCAAATAGTTGTATTTCAGCCAAATATCGTCCGAACAAACCATATTGCAAAGGACAGAGTGTGTATTCAGCGTGTGTATTAAGTGTATAAATC
Source organism: Enteromius afrohamiltoni (assembly GCA_034779775.1). NCBI lineage: Eukaryota > Metazoa > Chordata > Actinopteri > Cypriniformes > Cyprinidae > Enteromius > Enteromius afrohamiltoni. The sequence goes on along the minus strand of JAUYWG010000249.1, from coordinate 1,333,143 downwards.
TCAATTTTAAAAATGTACGCCTTTTTTGTGGTCCATGGTCACAAATGTGCCTCCCTGAGCACATCTTTTTCACAGCAGACCCGGTTTTTCACAGGAACAACACATCAAAATAACACAGAGGGAAATACATTTTTTTCAGCCAACCAGAATCCACTTAACTATAAAGAGCTCAACCATTTATAATGCAACATATGCAAGCTTATAATAAACAAAAGGCTATTGCGGGTTTGTGTGGATGCTAATATAGTTAACGTTAAAGTCATCATTCTTGGTGTGAAGAGTTATTTTTTTTAAAGATTTGATAGCCTTTATATTTACTGCGCTTAAATATTAAAGCATGCGTTTCGTGTAAACTTGTTCTGTGGCCTTTCAGTGGAAGGACAGAAATCTTGTTTGTGTTCCAAAGAGGAACGAAAGTCTTAACAACATAAAGGGCACTAATTGATGTTCATTTTCAACTTTGGGTGAATTAACCCTTTCAAATTCCATTTTCCTTTTCATATACATTCAATTATTTTTGTTAGGCTATACACTACAAAATTAAGTTAGATGACCATCTCTAGTGAGTTTTGGGTGCGTATGAAGTGTCCAATCATCTTGCTGAACTGGCTCGATGCCAGAGCGGTTCTAAACAGACAGGATTACAAGCAAGACAAGGATCTGACGTGACTCACAAACACATGAACAATAAAGACTTCTAGCTACGTATTACAGTCACCTCCCACTTCAGCAACCGGGCCTAACAACCAAATGAAAGAGAATCTCAGTTATCTCGGATTGCAACAAGTTCAGTCATAAAAATGGACTAGATTCACTCATAGGAATGAAAAGACAGTGTTAGCTAAATGGATGTTGTTCAGTTTAAACAGGAGTAATCTATGCAATGCAAGCTAAACAATTCTGCTTTTCCATTCCGCTCCCTGAATTCAACACTAAAAGGGCATGCACCACAGGACGACATCGGAGCTAACAGAGAAATGACAGTTTAAATGAAAGACAGATTTGAGACTGGTAGTTTCCAATTTGACATCTAAAGAGCTTCTTTCGAGCCAATGTGACTTGTTTATCCGCAACATAAAAATCCAGGGATGGTGTCCTTTAGAGACAACAGCTGCTGCTTGTGACGCTCCACTCATGAATAGGAGTGGTGAGAAATTTGATATGGTTACTATTGTATTTGATCCAAAAAAGAAAAGAAAAAAAAAAACTGCATAGCATACTGCTGGCTCTAGTATTATGTAATTTAGATCAGCAATCAGAATGCAAGTTAGGACAATGTGGACAATGCTTGCTTTATGATACTGTGTGCAGTAGTGAAGTACATTTACTTGATTATTGTACTTAAGTACCCTTTTTGAGTATCTGTACTTTACTTGAGCTTAATTTATTCTGGAAACTTATGACTTTAACGTCACTACATTTGAAACACAAATGTCGTATTTTCACTCCACTACATTTCTACCAAGGTCCTCAAAGTAGAAAGTCATTCCTATGTTTAAGTTTTAAAGACAGTGGGTGACTTTTTTTCTCTTAATGTGATTGATGTTGATAGACAGCATAAATGTTTTGCAGTGTTGTTTTTATACAGCCGTGGTTGTTTTATTTGAGTTAGCAGGTTGGATTATTATTTTTTTTTTTTTTTTTTTTATTCTAATTAAAAAGACATTTGACTGTACACACTGCTACAGCTGTGTAAGAACACGACCACGCTGTTTTGTGATGGTGGGTAGGAGTGTTAAATAAAGAAAATGATTAAGTCCCAAAGTCATTTAGTCCAAAAGATGTTAAGTGGTTTCATTTCTATTGTTTTGGGGTTCTTTTAAAACATGCACTTTTTCAAGCCGTTTGAACTGAAATGTGTGTTGTGAGTATGTACACAACCACCCTACAATGATAAAAATCCACCAGTAGTTTTATCAAATTAAAAATTTGATGTCACACCGACAGAGGCCACTCCCACAATATTTGATTGAGCAGCGGCGTGTCACACAGACAGAACTGGTGTCTTACCTCAGACCCGCCCTGAGTGAAGCGTCATCAGACCGAGACACAGAGACAAGCAGGACTCCTAAGAGATTGAGGTGTTTTGTTGTTGAATGTATTAATGAACAGAGCAGTAGTCATTTACCCCCCACATCTGAGAGACTGAAGACGCGGAGGATCAACGTTACATCTGGTTCTGAAGGGAAACGAGCCCTTGATCAAACGAAATGCTTTTATGTTCGCGCAAATCATTCATAATCCAGCTATAGCTTTTTTTACACTATATTGGAGTATATATTTTACACTATATATTTCGGTTGTATCGCTGTCTATGGAGGGTCAGATGGCTCTCTGATATCATGAGAAATATCTTAATTTGTGTTCCAAAGATGAACAAAGGTCTTACAAGTGTGGAGCGCCATGAGGGTGAGCAATTAAAGACTTTTTATTTTGGGGTGAACTAACCCTTTAATGTCACCTTGTTCGTCAGTAAAGAATCTCTGACTTAAACTAGCTAATGTTCAAGTTAGTGAGTCCAAACTAAGGAGCAAACCCAAGTAGCCAACTGTTCTCAAGTCACGCACAGCGTAGGTCAAAAACACAAATTAAATTCCCGTCCTACTTAAATGATGCCCCTGTGTCCAAAAATGAATCAAAATATCTTGGGACAAGGTTTTCACACTGACAGCGGTCATTGTACGACAGTTTGCAACTGTTTTTTTGTCCAAGCAATGGTAACTATAGGGGGCTTTGCCAACAGGTTAATTGTTGTGTGTCTCAGAGCAAAGAAATATCCACCAACAAAAGAATTAAGCCTTATGCACTTCTTTAAAAATATTTTATTTCCTTTTACGTAAAGCAATTTGATTTACCATTGTGTATGAACATTTAAAGTAGTTAAAATTACTGTATATGTTGCGTTATCTTTACAAAAATTTTGATCTTTACAATTGACTACGGAGTATGATGAACTTAAATTTCTGCATCACTTGAAAACTCAAAAACACTCAAAACGCAAGTTTGTAGTAACTCAGTAAAATGGTCTTGTTAACTTTGGAAATTGGGTGATGGACCAAGATCCCAAGCTTCACAAAGGACTGGACAAGGACCATGAAAATGTTGAAATTAAGCATTATTTCATGTGTTTTTAGTGAAGGGTGAGACCTGCTAGTGTTTATTGCTGTTATGTTTGAAATTTGAAGGTGTTTCTCCAATGCTGAAGATTTTGTGGTTACCATTGTGCTGAAGACCACATTAAGGTAAACACTAATGCTACAGGCAAGATTTTGCTAATGCCAGCATCTTACTTGTTCATTAAACGCACATGCAAAATTAGTTACATTGTGTGCAACAGCTGTGGAATTGAACTGAAAAGATCGTAATGGTTCCAGGCCCACAAACGTATAACTTGGGGAAACTTTACATATTTATAGGAATTGGTTGCATTACAAATTATAATTCTAACTCAAAGTAGGATAGTTTGTTGGTTAAACATATTTTCATGAGAAGCTGCCAGAAAGAAAAAAAATGCGCAAACTGTCGCGTTACTTTATTTTTTTAGATGTTTTGGCTTCTTTTGAAACTATTCTCACTTGCAAAAAAAAAAGACATGTACCAACTCACCAAACGCAAGTCACCGTATTAACAACAACTTTAACTATTGCGCTCACAGAACAGCTGAACTAAAGCAGCATCAAGACTTGCTTGTGTGATACCATGCGTAAACAATGATCTCCTATGTCAAGTCATATACCTTCAAACGAACTTGCACAACAAAATTAAGAACTCAATCAAATCTGAGGAATTAGCAACCTGAGCGATGCGATTTCTAAGCAATGTTGAGCTTTATAACTGATGAGAGTTGGAGGGAGACGCTAATGTAACTTAGGTGTGAACGCATCTCTTCGCACGACCATGGACTAACAAATTCCTAAATATCGATCCTCGAGATCTGCAACATCAGCGCACGCACGGGTTCCAGGTCATCTGCCAATAACTTTATTAATAAATTGGCAAACCGCGCCTTGCACAACCCCTGCATTATCTCAAGTGCGCCACAAACATCTTGATGTATTACAGGCGAGTATGAATGCCTGGTTGTGCCTGGAGGTCTTCATCAATGAATCTGCCCTTGTCTTAATACACGGCTATGTACTCACGCGCGGTGGTGTTCTGTGATTCTCCTCCCATCGGCCCAGCCGTGTGACCGTCGACCTTCGTCCACGAATGAACACGGACTAGAGCGTCCAGAGACTCTTCAGCTTTGAGCTGTGCTTACATTCACGGCTTCTGGTGTTTCCTCATTCTTATCGCCACTGCTATGAGGAACATCCCACTCTTAAAGTTGTAAACCCCGTATGTTACCTCGCAGCGCTGCACCTCACAGTCAAGTGCGATTCGGATTCAAAAGCAGAAAAAAAATCCTCAGAGCAAAAAAAACTTTGTAAAGATGCGCGTCGTTACAAAATGATCCTGTATTTGCTCTATCTATGTACTGTCAGTTCGGTTTGCATGCAGTGAGTCTCCAGTCCTGCAGGGGGCGGAACGCTTCTGCACGTGTACAAGAAGCCAGAAACGGAGGAAGACAGAGCCCGGAAAAGGTCTACACGGGGACATCAGCTTCTAGACCAGAGAGGTGGGGAACCCTGGTCCTCGAGGGCCGTAATCCTCTAAGTTTTTCATCCAACCCTGCTTCACAACACCTGACTCAAATCAAATGGATCCAACAGCCAATGAAGTTCTGCACAATCACTTGTTAATTTGAATCAGGTGTGTTTGCGCAGGGTTACATGGAAACCTTGCAGAATGAGGGCCAAGGTTCCCAACCCCTGATCTAGACCTACCCCATACCCTTGCAAAAACTCACATTTTTGTTTTATAGTGTGGCCAAAAAAAATTGACGTGCTCTTGCTGTTGATGGGGTGGTCGTGGTTCGAGTCCCAGGTCTGGCAGGCATTGTAGGTGGGGGGGATTGAATAACCAGCGCTCTCTCCACCTTCAGTATCACGACTGAGGTGAGACCCTTGACCCCTTTCCTTGTGATTTTGGGGGTAAACACTGTATTCGCAAACAAACCTTTCCAAATGTAACTTATTTTTGCTATTATACAATTTTTGTTTCTTTCTTTTCAGAACTTTTAATGTAGTATGTTAATACTGTATTTAAAATAACCTGTACTTCCAGATTATCAAAATGTAATAAACGGCAACGTTTCAAATTTTTTATATTAAGTAGTTAGTGTTTGCGTGATGTGTTTTCAAGCACTATTTCACACTATATTAAACACAAGATTCAAATTTAAGCACTCCGTCTATCAATCCTTGGAGTTTTAATATCATTTCTACAAATTACACCAGGGGTGTCAAATTCCTGGAGAGCCAGAGCCCTGCAAAGTTTAGATGCAACTCTAATTAAACACACCGGACCTAGCTAATCAAGTCCTCCAGGCTTATTTTTAAAAAATGACATGTTGCAGCCCAGTTTGACACCCCTTTATTACACTATGTTGACATTTCTTAAAGCCCTTATACACAATGTTTTCACATTAAACAAGAGAAGCACTGTTTTATCTAAAGGGCTGTGGTTTTCAAATATTTAAAAAAAAAAACATGCAGCCATAAAATATCTTTCACATACAACGTCAAAATGTAACACTTGAAAGTTCACTTTTTTTAACCCCCAAATAATTCAGCTGTTTTAATTTGATTGGCAGGTTTAATGAGGGTCGCCATGTTGAGGTGACATGACTAGCTAAATCAGACTTGTTTTATTTCAGTAACTCCTCACAATTATGTTTAATGAATTCATTGCGACTTTTAACTATCCATGATACAGTTTTCAAAAGGAAATTTCACCAGATGAAAAATCACACTGATGTTAGGTTTATTAAGTAACGCCCAACTGTTCTTCCAGATCCCAAAAATACAAGCATTTAAACCGGTGTTAGTTTTCTTATCACACACGTTGTCATGTTCATGTGTGGCTCAGGTAATTTAGCACACGCTAGAGTGGCTCTGAAGACACGTCTTTGTGATGGCTGAGCTCCTTGCACTCAATGTCAAAATGTGTCTGTGACAGCTCCGGGCGAATTGAAATCATGGCCGGAGAGAATTCATGTTTGGCTTTCAATAAAAAAAAGTGCACAGAGACACATTTCATCCAGCACTAGTTCAAATCCATCATTGCATCTCAAGTATCGCTTTAATCTTCATCTTTTCCTCCAGTTTTGCTCAGCTACACAGAATAAAGAAAACAAGAAATATGTAAAGAAAATATTATAAGCATGCACTACTGTTCAAAGGTGTGGGGTCTTAAGGAATTTATGCTCTCCATTTGTTTGACTTTAAAACGGTTCTGTACTGTACTATTTGTCATTTATTCCAATTTAATGCATCCATGCTTAATAAAAGCATGAACATATTTTTCTTAAAAAATGCACAACAACCTTTGTTTTTCATTGTGACAGCTGCTGTTGATGTTGGTGTTGTATGTCATTGATCGGATTACATGAATGTTTTACTCAAAATACAAAGGCCCCAAAAATGTCAAACTTCAGTTATAAATAATTTGTATACCAGAATGTCAAATCAAGCAGCATCTACAAACAGGTTGTAGTCAAAGAAGAACCTTTTGAATGAATTCAAACCAAATGGATGTATGTTCACTTCAAGTTCCCACAGGTCTCCTATAGCACAGTAACAACAGAGAACTTCATATGAAATATGCCCAAATACTTCTGTCTATTGTTTTAATATCTAAATTGCACACATTTCAAACTTCTGTGAAATGCTTTTTTGTTTTCCGTTTAAAATAAATACCATTTGGTTTGATTTTGTAATCTAATGTCACAACACTGAAACAATTTAGAGGGCAAATACTTCTTGGGGCCACTGTATATTGTATCTTGTACATTCCATATGTATTTTATATACTGTACGTATAGACTGCTTACATGCTGTTTGTCGGACAGAGGTGCCAATGTATGGATGAGATCCCCGTGCAAAAGAAAAAAACAAGTTTATAAACATTTCAAAATGTGCAATTTTATTTTACATGTCAAGCAGTAAATATATTCATCCTAAAGGTTCACCCAAAAATTTGAACTCTATGATCATCTACCTTATCTTTGAAGAACGCTTTGTTACCAGGTTGTTTTGGGTCACCATTGACTTCCACAGTAGGAAGCAAAATGCTATGGAAGTCAATGGTTACTCAAAACAGCCTGCTTCCAAACTTTCTTCAAAATATCTTACTTTCTGTTTGGTAGAACAAACCAAAAATTCATACAGATTCGGAACTACTCAAGGGTAAGTAAATGATGACAGAATTTTCATTTTTGGGTGAACTATCCCTTAAACGTACCTTAATAACATCTACCCAGTTCCAACCTCTTGGCAGTTCACCTCTATTATCTGCACAGGTTCAAAGCAAAGAGCAGTTTCCCATCAGTATGCATCCAAACAACAAAGCCAAACTTATTTCTTTTTTTTTTTGTTGCAAACAACGCTAACCTGTTCTTCCAATCAGTTTCCTCTTCTGTGCTTTGGTTAGTTGCTCTTTCTTCTCTTTCTTCTTACTAACAGAGGTGGAATTATTCATGACATCGTTGCTGGAGATCAGGGTCTGAGAAACAAAAGAGTCGTTACATTATTTACAGGAGCTGTGACAAAGTCTTTGTGAACAATTTGAATGCAGCAAGGCCGTTTCCATAGCTACAAGAGATAGCAACTCTTACAGTGATACGGTGCTGTATTCTTTGAAGTGAAGTGATTGTATAAAGATATAAATCAGAAAGTATCAGTCCAGAGATTGCACGGTACATTCAGAGAGCCCGAAAATACAGACCACAGTGGACGACACAGGCTGATGGTTTTCCATGAGTGTTTCCTGGTTTTCTTTGGCCCACTCAAAAAGCGTGTACATCATGGCAGTGCCCAGGTTGGCCTCCACCTGTTCACTCACCTTCGAGAGAATGTACTGCTTTGTCTCCAAGGATCTAAAAATAGAGGTTATTCTATATAAATCTAATACACTGGACACTATTTAAAACTACGAATACTATTAGTATTATTAGTAAATTGGGGTTAGTAAATCGTTTTTAAATGAGTACATTTGTCATGATATCGAACACCAAATCGACTTTATTTAGAATTATATTGAATTATTTAGAAATATTTTATTAAATATTTATATATCATGTGACACTGAAGAATGGACACTAATGTCTGTTGAAAATGTCTGTGATGGCAAAGCTGAATTAACTACATTTTAAGATGCATTCTAATTGAAAATGTCAATAATATTTCAATACCAATGTAGCACTTCTATCAGAACCAGGTTAGAACCTGTTCAGCCAAGAAAACCACAGTTTAAAGCTAACAATTGCAATGAGAACAACTTACATTCTATTGTTGAAAAAAGCATCTAGTGATATGTGCGGGGCAGTTTCAGGATAGCTGTCTGGCCATGACACTTCTAGCAGGAAGGATTTGGAGTCATCAACATCTCCTATCTAAATATAAAACGCAAAATACACCATTCAGGCACAAACCATGGCGTCACCACACACTTTGAGGTGAGATTATGCAACAGTAAACAGTTTCTTTATTATCTTTGTCACACCACCGGAGTATTTGAGTCCTTCTTACCCTGAACTGGAAGGAAACTGGGCCGAGCTCTTTAAAGCAATCATCTCCTTCATAAATAGAGCGAAGAGCCTCTAACTCCATCTGCACAGGAACACTTCAGACTGTCACACCGTGTTTTTACATGTATCAGCAAACTAAATATTCAGTGGAATATAAAAATGGTCTACATGCAGTAGTAGCCCTGCATCATGTTACAGCCGCTGTCATTTTTGCATATTGTTAAATGTTACATTTCAGAACCAAATGCGGGTAGAAGTGTAAACTGTTACATTTCAGAAACAAATATACACCTAAACAAAAAGTTCATCAAGTTTGTGATTAGTTCAGAACACACAGCCTTCGTTAAACCTCCGCGCTGTATTTAAATGAGCATCTTTTAGCTCATGTGCGTTAGCTTTAGCTGCATCTCTCTCACCTCCTGATCTTCATTGGCAGTCATGTTTTTCGCCAATCCAACGCTTTAAACCAGTCCTAAACAGCGCTGCTATATCAGCGGACTGTGACCAAAATCACTTTCATATATTTAAGAAATTCAACATGCTTTAAGAATCCCTAGCGTAATGGTTTTACAGAGTCTCCAGTCTTCACAACACAGAAGAATTTCATCTGACAGAAAACTGTCGCATTACTGCCGCCTGCAGAACTGGAGAACAGAAAGAAATACACCGGCTCTGTAATTACACTTGTTTTACCCTAGATGGAGGCAGAACACTGTATGTCATTGCACTGTGGTATATTTCAAGTATCAAAAGGTTGTGGGTAACAGTGAATGAGTGCACATAACGAAAATAAGAGCGAAAATAGAAAAATATGCATCTAAGACCCTTCACTGGTCAGCTTTAATGCCTATACATAACCTATAACTATTAAGTTTTTGACTACAAACTTTAGTTTTTTTGTTATTGTTTCCCCCCCCCAGCAGTCCTTTTATGACTCAGAAACCTCTCAAATAACAGTCATTTTGTGAATTTAATCATCATAAATTTTATATCTATTTTTGTTGTTGTTTGCAGCGCCGTGTAAACAAGTGAGCAAAATAAAATCGCAGCAGGTGTTGTTTAATGAAACATAACTTACTCCCCTTATGTTGTTTCATCCAAACGTGTGTGGGGTTTTTGTTTGTTTGTTGTTGTTTTATTCATTTATTTGTTTTGTTGAACAGAAAAAAGAATGTGGCATAAATGGCACATAAGTTATTTTATGTTGTTGTTGTTTTGTCCATAAAATAGAAGTCAACTGTAACCAAAACGGTTGGACTACAAACATTAAACAAAATACCTTCTTGTGTGTTCTGCAGGAGATAGTATGTCATACAGGTTTGGAACAACATGAAGGTGAATAAATATTCACAGATTTGTAATTTACCCCTTTAATAGCAGGTATTATTGTGACAACTTAACATTGAAGTAATCTGCTAAGTGTTTACTTAGAAAACTCAGATCATGTTTTATTCAAAATTTTAGATTCTGCGTTATTTGAAACTCATCATTTCCTATTTGCATTCTAATGAATGTGGCTTCACTACTTACATAATCTAATCAGAACAAAGCAAAATAATTTAACACCTTTTACATAATAGTTCACATTGACATAGTAATCAAGAAACGGCGCAACGCACTTAGACTTTCTGTGCAAGCACCTTCACGGCAGCATTAATGTTGATTATTTGCATTCATTTACATGAGGAACTCCTCTGGTTTACGTGTCGACAAGATGTCCTCTCGAGTCGTGATTAAAGCCCTTTCTGATCATTGAGCAAAGCCACCTGCCTTTTAAGACTGAGCTGAGGTGCAGCAGAGAGTCAGGGGCAGAAGATTATATCCTGGCTCACATCTGACAGCCTGATAGCCAAATTACCTGTTGGGAAGATTTACTGTTCTAATTTCAGATCTATTTCACCAGACCTCTACAAGCTCTTCCATTAAATAAGCCATCCAAAAACGAGTTTATGAAAGACACAACTGAGGGTCAAAAATAAATCATTTATCATCTATCTGCAAATGCAATATTTATCATACCTTCATTGGGCTAAGGTATCTGGTGTACAGTGGCATGACCCTAGAAGTTGGAATATTGTTTAGTGTTTTCAGTGAGTCCAGCAAAAAAGGCAGGCATGCTCAATATAATACAAAACTATTTGTAAAAAAAAAAAAACATTTTCTTGTCCTATACTAACAGATTGTTTTTTCTACTTTTAAGCAATTATCATCATGTTTTTAAGAAAAGTCATTCTGCTTGCATCACATGTACTTGCTTTAAGACAAACATATTCCTATAATAATATAATATAACATAATAATGGTTTTAACTGCTTGATAAAGTATATAAGTACATTATGATGAAAAGAGTCTTTTTGAAGTGGGGAAGTAAGAAGATGTTTCATGGCACACCACCCTCCACAAGAGTTCTGTTATGTGCATTAACTTTTAAGCACTCTGAATGCTTGATTTAGTTCTGTGTCTTGTTTTGTACTCCCAAAGCTTACGTGGCAGAGCATATGGCATCATGGAGCCAGTATATATTACAGTATTGTACGTTTCTTTAGGCAAAGAACTACAGGCAACTGGCCAAAGTTTGAACTCCCACAGTTTGAATTACAAGACTGGTTGGCTCTACACAGTCTCTTTTATGGCTTGGATGTACAAAGTTGCAGGAGGGCTATTGTATGGGTGCTGTAAACCGCTTGCATGCTTTGTATTGATGGTATTGCTGTGTTTAAAATCTGAATGGATGTAACATTTCCTGATGACCGAGTAATGGTAAAGTCACAGAAACCACACTGCACATGCTCTGTTAAGAGATCCATTGTTTCATTGCGGGGCTTTTCTTCCCAGGCCCACAGCCGTTCTGCCAGCATTACATCTTGGATCACAATGCTGTTATGTGCTTGATGGGGAAAACAAAAGCTTTATGCAACTGTGGAAACAACAAATTAAAAAATGCAGTTTAAACTATTACATCATGTTATATTACATTTGTTTCTATTATATATGTGAGCTTGGACCACAAAACCAGTCACAAGTATCTCGGGTATATTTGTAGCAATAGCCAAAATGACATCCTAGGGGGATTTTTCTTTTATGCTAAAAATCATTAGAATACTAAGTAAAGATCATGTTCCATGAAGATATGTAGTACATTTTCAATCATTAATACATCAAACCGATTAGTTTATTAGTAATATGAATTTCCAAGAACTTCATTTGTAAAACTCTATATAATTTTCTCTCTCTCCCTCTCCCTTTGTGTTCATGTGTGTGCGCACATCATCGGGTTCCTCATTTTAATATACAGCAGTTGTATTTTAGATTTCTATTCTAAGAAATCATGCATGAGTGGAAAGCTTTTTTGCTCAGCTTTCAGAAAAAAGACTGGTTTTGTGGCCCAGGGTCACATATTATATTATATGTTAAGTAAAAATATACAAAACATTATTTCAGATATGAATTCTTTTATAATTAATAGAGAAGTATTACTTTTTGTTACAAAATATTAAAGGTAAAAAGAATCTTTCTCGGAATTCAGGAAAAGTCACATAAGTAAGTATTATAATAATAGGAACCTAGGTGTGATGTTTGATATCAAACTTTCATTTGAAAGCCATGTTTCTAGCATCTGTAAAACTGCGTTTTTCCATCTCAAGAACATATCTAAATTGCATCCTATGCTCTGAAACTCAAATGAAGAAATGTTGCAAAACTCTGGCTATTTGATAATACCTAGAATATCAAAATCTACTGCGGGTGGCAGATCTTTTTCTTATTTAGCACCCAAACTCTGGAAC
>JAUYWG010000249.1:1289803-1309442 GCA_034779775.1 Enteromius afrohamiltoni | reverse complement strand
CTAATCACAATGTTGTTCCAGGGTCAACACAGATGTTGACCCAGGGACACGCCTAACTCAGCAAAATCAGGTTCTGCATATAGGCACACTTAAACTTTATAACCATAAACTTTCTTGTAGTAGCACTATGTAGCCTCATTGCTCTCATATAATCAGATATAATCAGATTTGAGCTCAAATCAATAATTCATATCCATTTATGTATTTATTTTGTAAGTGATGATGCACAGTATTAAGTTGGTTATGATGTACAATCAGACATTCATTATCGCTAAATAATAGAGTATTTTACAATAAGGATCAGTTGACTGTGCATTATCCCTATTTAATATCTACACATATGTATGTTCCTCACGGTAATGTTCACTACAGCTTCACATATCAGTCCACTAAATCAGTCGTCCCCAACCATGTTTCCTGAACCCTCTTCCAACACTGCACTCCACACACACTCCTTAATAAAACACACCTGATTCAGGCCATCAGCTAATAGTGACCCTAAAGTGGGTGTGTTAGACAAAGGGCACATGCATTTATTCAGTCAAACTCAAATTCAGTTAACCATCTCAAATTTGCCATAGCCATCACCAATAATTAGCTTGGAGACCAGTCAAATTGCCCCTCTAGCGGATGGCTAAAGATATGCTAGCAAAATCTCATTTTCACAGCTGTTTCACTCCAGTGTATGCTTCTAAATTAACAGGTGCTGGTGCCCCCTAGGGCTGGAACCCCCACAGGTTGAGAGCAGGGGTCCCAGACTCACAACCCTGTGAGTCAACCTTAATTAAATGTATCTGATCCAGCTAATCAGCTCCTTCAGGATTATTTAAACACTACAGGTATGAGTGTTTGAGCAGGAATGGAACTAACCTGTGGCCCTTCAGGAGTTTTGCACCTCAGTTCTATAAAAACTCTAAAAAAAACTGCAGACTGGATTTACCACACAGTTTGGTGTCAGACTCAAAGCAAGTTGATTGCACATCTGTTTTGAATGAATTAATGGAATGTATATAGCGCTAAAACACATTGAATTTATTTAGTAACAAAAAAAGTATACCTTTATATTTAATCTTACAAAAAAATCAAAAAGTAGACTAGTAGAAAAAAGTAGAAAAGTAGAGGTATTCAGGTTTGGGAGGTATAAAGGTAACATTATATTTGAATGTAGCTAAATGCGTAAAGAGGTTTGGGTACATTTCATATTCATATCAGGCTTAGGTTTAGTTCACCCAGAAATGAAAATTCTGTCAATGTGTAAGACCTTCTTTCATCTTTGGAAAACAAAATAAGATATTTTTGATGATATTTTTGATGATGGTTTTTATATGTTTCTAGATCTAGATCATTTAATTTGTATTGCTGTCTATGGAGGGACAGATGGCTCTCTGATATCATCAGAAATATCTTAATTTGTGTCCTGAAGATGAATGAAGGTCTTACAGGTTTGGAACAACACAAGGGTGAGTAATTAATGACAGAATTTTCAATTTTGGGTGAACTAACCCTTTAACGTTGTATTGGAAAATACAATTGCTAATGTTTAAGGATAGTGCCATGTTCTGTGGTATGACGAGGATTAAGGGGTCAACAGTGTAATTACAGATTGCATCTGTAATTACATGCAGGTATTTTAAAATATAAATACAATGTTTATACATTGGATCAAACTTTTTATTTTACAATTAGTGCATGGATTTTACTTTTTAGAGCTATCTGCTGTGGTCTCAGTGTCCTGTTTTTAATACATCTGTATGCAGTAGGCCTAATACATTTCAAAAGCCCACAGGCATGATCCTACAGTAAAACGAGCGTTTTGGCCTTTAAACACAAAGAAATTAAATCTCAATGTCAGTAAGACAGGAATACATATATTACATTTCAGGCACATTTTCCCTCCACATAACTTGTTCTAAAAAAAAATTATAAATAAGTAAAATACAAAATACAACACGCAGAAAAGGAAAAGTAAGCAGGGAGAGAAAAAAAAAAGAGAGAACATAATTACAAAAGTCAGCCAAGCCTAACGAAACAGGGCTTTAAGCCAGTCCTAGCATTGCTCCTGAGCGATTCCATTTGTCACTTTCATTATTCATACTCAGCTGTAAACAGGGCTGAATGAGTTTTTGCCATTCTGAAACGGCAGGTAATTTGGCCCGAGCCAGAAAAGCCGCACTAAATGAGGAAGCAAATGAGAGGTGGATATGTGTTCACATGGTTAATTGAGAGAGGGGGAGAGAGCACAAAGATTCCTGGGTAATATGAGTAAATTAGCCTTCCAGAGTGGACCACTGTACAGCTGGGTGCAGCGAGGAACGCAATCGCATGATTGTGAATGTGGAATATGAATCTGAAATGCAATTAACTCTAACATCAAAAAATACTATTTTTAATTAGTCTTCTTAAATGTAAAATTTAAATGCACTTGGCTATCAGTTGTTCTTGGGACACCTGGCACATTGACTTTGAATTGTAATTACATAAATCAGTCGCATCAGATTCATGAAAGCAAATGTGTCATAAAGAGCCTGTAATTTGAAACGTAATGATCACAAATGTGTTCATTTAGAGACAGTGCACCAGGGAGGACCGAAATAATACAATGGGTGATTGGTCAGGTCGCACATCCACACACAGGGAGTGAGAACGAGATGAAGGTTAAAGCTATAAAGGAGAAGCCGATCTCACTGAAGCTTTGGGGCTCTGAAAGTGTCTGAATCACCTCTGTGATATCACTCTCCACACAGCAATCTGTCAGCAAAGACCAAACTCTTAATGAAAAGGAAAATGAAGAGAGGAGAGAAAGAGATCAAAACAATAGAACCTGGCTTTACATGCCCCAGTCAGGTTTCATTATTTAGTTGTAATACCAGCCTATAGGATGCAATTAACTTGTATGGGATTCAGTTTTGTCCCGTGCATATTTTCAAAGTGTCGCAAAGTCTGGCGCTGGCTTAAAAATGACAATTAGGTTTTCATTGTAAACTTGTATGTGTCTTGATTACGGGTCTAGAGCTACCGCTGGGTGACACATTCGGGGGGCCATCATCTGCCCGTCAGTCAGAGTCGAAAGTGTCATTATTTAGCGGTGCTGCTGTCACTGGGCGGCTTCTGTCACCCACGTCCAGATTGAGCCTAATTGCTTCCTGTCTGCTGGGCCTGCCGCAAAGGGCTTTTCCAAAAAAAAAAGAAAAAGTAAAAGTTGATGTGTGACAAGATTTGTTGTTGTGGACGTTAACCAGCACCTTGGAAATGACTGTAATCTAAGTTGCCACAGCGATGACCTGATTAAGCCCTGAACAATACCACAGCCATGACTTTCTCTCCCCGTGCAGCACTTCCTTTGGCCGGAGGATGGCTGATGATATATAATATCTCTTGGCAGCAGAGTTAATTATAACATAGCTTCATGCATTGCTCCAGAGGCTTGCTGTCGGAGAGGCCTTTCTACCGCAGGACCACTATAATCCTAGCTGTCAGATTTCGACCGTCATTTTAGTGTGCTGGCTTATTGTTTGGGTGGTACATGCCTTCTATCTTCTCCTCGCTCTATTATTCACAGCACTTTATATGTGTGATGCTGATCATGACGGGAGAATGTGCAAGGCTGCTTGGTTTAATTAGTTACTGGGAAGTGCCAATAACACTGACATGTTTGGTGTCTGTTTTCTATGTCTCTGCCCCTTCGACACATGACGTCAACAGCTGTAATTTAAACGATGAATGCACTCAGCATTCGCAAGTCTTTAGTGCAAAAACAAACATATTTAAATAATAGAGTGCAAGAATATGACATAATTGCTAACAAATATCAGCATTTCTATATTAAACCTAAATCTATTCCCTGTCTTTGCACGCTGTATATAGGCTACATTTACTGTATCGATTCAAGTGATTTTACTATACATTGATCAGCAGCAAGCTTTTGTGGTTGTCACTGCGAATAGATACACTGCAGGCAAATTACTTGGAAGTGCTACAATAAACTTAGCCTACTAAACTTGAAAATAGTGTACTATAAACATGCTTGTCAATACAATCTCAAAATAGGTTTTAAATGTCAAATCAAGGATTTACTCACCCACTGGTTTTAAGCAGACATCTATTTGGCATGATTAAAGTTAAACGTACCACTACAGGCATAAAAATGCCTGTATATATATTTAGTAACCATTCTGAAAACAGGCAGTTTTAAAATGGTGATAGGCTTTTGAATTATTATAGAAAATGAGATCAAAAGTTTACTTACATGGCTTACTATCATTATTTACATTTGTCTTTACAAAGTAACACAATTTCCATGAATTTTGAAGCATAAACCTGCACCACAGTTGCAAGACTTCAATGTCACCAGTAAGCTTTCAGACAACCCTATCAATATTTATTTAAAGTATACTAAGTGGAAAAGGTAGTTCCTTTTCAGGAACTCACACTGCGTCCGAAAATGCTTTGGGAACACCTCGGCGTGACCACGCTCTGAATCTGCTGTGAAATCTGTCCAATGAGGGATCGGGACGTCATATGCTTTGATGTCATGATCCTGGCTTAGAGCAGGTGTGGATAATCGCTCATCATCCTCAGGAATGAAGCCAGCGCTCCACT
This sequence comes from Enteromius afrohamiltoni, assembly GCA_034779775.1. Classification (NCBI taxonomy): domain Eukaryota; kingdom Metazoa; phylum Chordata; class Actinopteri; order Cypriniformes; family Cyprinidae; genus Enteromius; species Enteromius afrohamiltoni. The sequence continues at coordinate 1,304,843 of JAUYWG010000249.1, read as the reverse complement.
GGGATGCAGTAGGTGTGGCTGGAAGATGCAGTGTTTTGTTCCTTCAAGGAACCAAGGTTATATACATAACCTGTTCCGTTCCTTTTCAGGAACTCACACTGCGTCCGAAAACGCTTTGGGAACGAAATATGAACCTACCCAGACCCACAAGTTCCTGCCTAGTGTGGACGTCATATGCGGTGATGTCAAATTCTTCTTGATTTCAGAATTTCTATATATTTTGGCTGGAAACAAGACAAAAAATCTTGTCTTAGAAAGCATTTTTTGCAGTGTATACAATGATAATAGTGCATGATGAATGCTACGAGTCTAAGAATGTTTAGACCATTGTGGTCTTTGTCTCTACAGGTGTGACTCAATGAATATTAATGGCCATTCACACCCCCTCGCATACAAGCTTTCAGCCACAAAACATGTCTTTTAAAATGTAAAACATTATGTAGTTTTCTGTGAATAAGTAATTGAAATGATTTTCACATAATTCTGAAGTAAATTTTCTAGCCTAATAGCCTGGTTACTTCCAGTACTGTGCATTACTATTAACTGTGTTTTATTTTCACAAAACTTACTAACCAAGCATATTTTTTTCCTAAAAAATGCAAACATGTAAATTCCTTTTGATCACATATTATTTTAGCGCAGTTTGTGCTGATTACAAGAAAAATACAGGTCGGTCAATAATATGTTCTAAGTAGCTGAAAAAAGCACAAATATCATTGGATGTCCAAAGATCTCAACTGCCCCAAAATCACCTCAGACCTCAGAGGGTTAAACACCATTAAGTACAGTTATCTCATTGAATTCAAGAACGGCTACTGTATTTCAACGGAGTGATCCCCACAGTAGTGGGCTCACGCCATATGCTGGTGCTAGAATGAGAAGTAGCCACTCTCTTAAAAAAGGGGGCCATCAAGGTAGTCCCGCCTGAGAGCAGAGTGGGGGGTTTTTACAGCCCATATATTGTGGTGCCAAAAAAGGACAGAGGGCTGAGGCCAATTTAAGATCTTAGGCAATAGAACCGCTCAGTCACTCGTCTGAAGGTCAAACTGCTTACATTAAAGCAAATAATATGTCCTATCTAGGCGTAATTTGGGACTGAACCTCAATGCGGCCACGATTGTCCCCTGCTCGGGTCAATGTACTTCTGTCTGTGGCCAGAAGGGTGAAACAAGACCATTCACTTAACAGTTTCAAAAACTGTTGGGCCTCATGGCAGCAGCCTCCAGTGTGGTTCCGTTGGGGTTGTTATGTGAGACCACTTCAGTGGTGGCTAAAAAGCAGAGGTTTTTCCCGAGGGGGAAAAAGCAGAGGGAAAATCCCAGAGACTCCACTCAGAGGTGGTGGAGCAGATCTGGAGTGTCTTCTACTGAGCGGAGGTGGATCTTTTTGCGACTCAGGAGAATGCGCAATGTCCCCTCTGGTACTCTCTACTTCATCCGGCTTCACTGGGCCTGGATGCCATGCTGCAGAGGTGGCAGAGGCTCCCTCTGTACGCATTTCCTCCAATGGCTTTGCTGCCAGGAGTGTTAGAGAGGATTCGCCAGGACGGAGTCAGCTTACTGTTAGTAGCACTGTACTGGCCAACTCAAGTGTGGTTTGCGAACCTAGTATCTCTCCTCGACGGGTTGCCATGGAAGGTCCCAGTCCGGAGGGATTTATTCTCCCAACAAGCAGGATTAATGACCTAGGTCGTCCAGAGTATTCTGCAGTAGAGAGCTCAGTGGGTTGACATCCATTAGCCATACGATTCTTGCGAGGCGCACTTAGACTGAGGCCTATGGTGCGGGCAAGAGTCCCTACCAGGGACCTAGCGCTGGTTCTGGAGGCCCTTTCCCGGGCTCCGTTTGTACCTTTGGAGCAGATCTCTGACGGACACCTAACTATCAAGACTGCGGTCCTGATGGCACTTTCTTCACTTGAGAGTAGGAGACCCTAGAGTGCAGGCCCTGTCAGTGGCTGCTTCCAGTATTGACTTTGCACCTGGAATAGTGAAAGTTTTTCTCTTCCCGTGAGCAGGATATGTCCCTAAGGTCCCTACGGTCCCACCTCAGCCGGTGGTGCTCCAGGTGTTTTGCCCTCCTCCGTTTCAGGAGGCAAGCCCAGAAAGGCTTCATTACGTGTGCCCAGTGCAAGCACTAAACATGTATATTCAGAAAACTGCAGGTTGGAGAAGATCGCACCAACTGTTTGTGTGCTTTGGTCCTCCCCGCAGAGGTTTGCCCGCTTCTAGGCATACCCTGAGCAGGTGGATTGTGGATGCCATTTCAATGGCTTATGATTCTGCAGGTCTCCCCTTGCCGACGGGAGTCAGAGCTCATTCAACCAGAGGTGTGGCGGCCTCAAAGGCCTATTTGGCAGGTGTCCCAGTTTTTAGACATCTGCAAAGCAGCTAGATGGTCCTCTCCTTTGACCTTTGTGAGGTTCTATGGGCTTGACCTCCCGGCTACCCCAGGTTTGGTTGTCCTTAGTTGTGCTGCTCCACACTAGGCAGAAACTTGTGGGTCTGGGTAGGTTCGTATTTCGTTCCCAAAGTGTTTTCGGACACAGTGTGAGTTCCTGAAAAGGAACGAAAGTTCCTTCAAGAATGTAAGAATGTCTGAGTATTCAGACCCTTTGTTGTGACACTCATATATTTGACTCAGGTGCTGTCCATTTCTTCTGATCATCCTTGAGATGGTTCCACATCTTCATTTGAGTCCAGCTGTGTTTGATTATACAAACTGTCCTGACTTGGACTTGATTAGAAAAGCCACACAGCTGTCTATATAAGACATTTCAGCTCACAATGCATGTCAGAGCAAATTAGAATTATGAGGTCAAATGAACTGCCTGAAGAGCTCAGAGACAGAATTGTTGCAAGGCACAGATCTAGCCAAGGTTACAAAAAAATGTCTGTTGCACTGGAGCACTGTGGCCTCCACAATCCTTAAATGGAAGATGTTTGGGGTGACCAGAATCCTTCCTAGAGCCAGCCATCTGGTCAAACTGAGCTATCAGGGAGAAGAGCTTTGGTGAGAGAGGTAAAGAAAAACCCAAAGCTCACTATAGCTGAGCTCCAGAGATGCAGCCAGGAGTTGGAAGAACATAGGTCAACCATCACTGCAGCCCTCCACCAGTTGGACTTTATGGCAGAGTGGCCTCTCCTCAGTGCAAGACACATAAAAGCCTGCATGGAGCTAGAAAACACCTAAGGGACTCCAACATGGTGAGAAATAAGATTATCTGGTCTGATGAGACCAAGATAGACCTTTTTGGCATTAATTCTAAGTGGTTTGTTTGGAGAAAACCAGGCACTGTTCATCACCTGTCCGATACAGTCCCAGCAGTGAAGCACGGTGATGGCAGCATCATGCTGTGGGGGTGTTTTTCATCTGCAGGAACAGGACGACTGGCTGCATATCCTGGAACAAATATATCCTTCTCCAGAGTACTCAGGACCCCAGACTGGGCCAAAGGTTTACTTCCAGCAAGACAATGACCCTAAGCACACAGCTAAAATAACGGAGTGGCTTCACAACAACTCTGTGACTGTTCTTGAATGACTCAGCCAGAGCCCTGACCTACCCGCAATTGAGCATCTCTGGAGAGACTTAAAATGGCTGTCCACCAACGTTTAACATCCAACTTGACAGAACTGGAGAGGACCTGCAAGGAGGAATGGCAGGGAATCCCCAAATCCAGGTGTGAAAAACTTTTTCACACTTGTTGCATCTTTCCCAAAAAAAGACTTGTGGCTGTATGAGATCAAAAGGGTGCTTCTATTGAATACTGAGCAAAGGTTCTGAATACTTAGGACCTTGGGATATTTCAGTTTTTCTTTTTTAATAAATCTGCAAAAATGTCAACAATCCTGTGTTTTTCTGTCAATATGGAGTGCTCTGTGCACATTAATGATGAAAAAAAATGGCTGCAATATAACAGAGTGAAAAATTTAGGTAGGTCTCAATACTTTCCATAGCCACTGTATATATTGATCCTTTTATTATTTCTGTTCTCTGAGATTTTATTATCTGATGTTTCATTGTGAACAATAATTTTCTTTTTTATTTGAAGCATTCTTCATACTACCTTATAGTGTTCCATTCAAAGTCTGGAATGACATAAGTGTTTTTTTTTGTTTTGTTTTTTTTGTTTTTTTTACATGTTTAGTTTTAGTTTTTTTTTGGTTAACTATTCCTTTACGAGGACCTGTTTCTGTAACTTTGGACAGTGATTGGTTATTCCAAACCACCCCACTTCATTAAACATGAGAAGAGCATGTAAATTACCATTATTCATAAGATTCTAATCTACTATGTTATTGATATACTGGGAGCCTTTAAAAATAAAACTGGTCATTAAATCAGTCTGAAAAACCTGCTGCTGAAAGCTTAACAGTCCCTTGTGTCAATCAAGTTCACAGGCACTAGAGGAAAAGAATGAAATCAAATCTGTTCTTCGTATGTCTTTCATTTATCTGACAAACTCCATCACTCCAGTGAAGTCAAACTGTCTAGACTGATGGCAGCCTTACTCCTCTGAATTTAATTTAATTTCGACATCTGTTCATTTGAAATCCATTTATTCTGTGTGTGTGTGTGTGTGTGTGTGTGTGTGTTGCTCCTCTTTTTTATTTTATTTTTTATTTTTTTAACAAGTATAATTGTCACTGAATGAATGAATGTGGAAATGACATGGAAATGGTTCCAATGAAGATACAATGGTGCAGTGAAGTGGTGTCTGGAATTGTTAGCATAACGAAAGTGATAAAACAAAACGTTGGAACATGATCTGCTGATTTACCCTTGAATGACTTAGTACAGACTTTGTTAAAGCTTACACATGCAAAAACTTCAGTGTGGCCAAGTGTTGATTCAATTAAGTGACAGTAAGTGACATAAAGGCATGTACAATAAATAAATATATAAATAAAGTACAAAACACTTTTGATGCTTTTATGGTGGGATATGTTTAAGGTTATGTGGGACCTCATAGTGAACAGGCGGAGATGCATAAGAGCAACATTCCAAAGAGAATCTTAGAATCTTCTCTGAAACAGACTAAAGTCATAAACGGGGACCTCAATGAGCCTTTGACGCAACGCTGGCTAGAGAAGACCCAGAGACAGACACCCGACACCCCCTCCTAGGGAGGATTTTAACACATACTGCAGTTTAACCAAACAGTCCAACATTGATAGATAGCTTTCACAGCTCTAAAAGTTACAACCAACTCAAATGAATCGCAGATCCTAATCTAAGCAACCCTGGACAGATAATGGTTGCGGAAAATTAGAGACAGATGACCGAAAGGACTAAAACCAACATAATTAAATTCTCAGGTAAACAGAGCCTCTGATTTACACGTTGGGAACCTTCTCTGCATGTGACCCTTTTAACCCGAGTCCGAACAACTTACACAGCAACTCAGATTCCTTAGGAAAAGAGCGCACTTCTTCTCTGCTACAGACAAAGGTAACTTGTATGTGTGTGCAGCAAAGAAAGGAACAATTTTTTTCGATATCAGAACCAAAAATGTATGTCATGTGTTCATTTATGCATTCTGTATGTTGGTGTTTGTGATGGTGGGTTACCACGTAACTTACATCACAGCGTACATCACGTGAGCATGTTATTGGGAGAATGAAGTTTAATATGTATTAATTATAGGAAAGTTTGGTACGTAACGAGTGTGCAGAACATTTTGAACCTCTTTTTACGAACAGGTATTCGACATCATAAATCAGGAAGAAGTTACAACGCTTCATAAAAGTTTATACCCAAATGTGAGACTCTGCCTTTACATTCCTGGGTGTCAAATGCATGTTAATGTATGTGAAATAGGCATCGCAGGGAACCAGTATGGAAAGGGGGCCTGCCCGTAACACTGGACTGATTGGTCACCATCACTTGGGGACGGGACTGAACTCCACATGTTAAAAACAGGATGCACGCAAACATCTGTGTGCTGGGTGCTTGGACAATTTGCAGAGATGTGAGGACAACATCTACTGGGTGATCTTTCTCCACAACAAAGACCACCATCCAGCCAACGCATCAAGGAGAAGCGACTGCGGCAACCAGTGAAGCAACTCAGTGAAACTAAGGAAACTAAAGAGAAGTGCAACTTAGTCTGCTTGACACAGCGCAATCCATCTTTGCCCTCCTCCTTTTAAGAACTCATTAAAACAGCTCATCCGGACTGCTGAAGCCTTCAACATCAACTCACAACTAACTTCTAAGAACTGCGTTCAAGGACATCAGAAAGCCAACCCTCCAACCAGAGACCACTGAAGACGACGCGTCATCAGACCAGCTCAGAGCGGTAAACACAACAGTTTCCTCTACTTGCTGAATGATGCAAATTGAACTTAAGGCTATAAGCTAAACTTCTGCTGGTTGGTTTCTCATGGGTTATGGTTCTAGAAACTAGCAGCAAGTGTTTTGAATTTCAGCAAAGGTCATAACTTTACTTCCTTAGACAGTAGTGAGAATGTGTGTGTGTGTGTGTTTACGTAATCCAATGTTTAGTGTTTGTACAGTAGATAAGGTTATTCCCCAAAGTTAATATTTTTTTTTTTTTTATTAGTATTTAATTAATTTTTTTTCCCCCCTTTTTTCAGTTCCACATTGATAATAACAAGATATGCGAGCACCAAGTTTATTATCAAGGGAGCATGTGACAATAATGACAAGAACAATAGTGACAGACAATCCAGCTTTGTTATCAAAAGAATACATTTGATTATAAAATATATATATATATATATATATATATACACACACTCACCTAAAGGATTATTAGGAACACCATACTAATACTGAATTTGACCCCTTTCGCCTTTAGAACTGCCTTAATTCTACGTGGCATTGATTCAACAAGGTGCTGAAAGCATTCTTTAGAAAAGTTGGCCCATATTGATAGGATAGCATCTTGCAGTTGATGGAGATTTGTGGGATGCACATCCAGGGCACGAAGCTCCCATTACACCATATCCCAAATATGCTCTATTATGTTGAGATCTGGTCAAGAAACCAAATTGAAATGATTCAAGCTTTTTTATTATCCTGTCTAAAATGTGCCAAGAAAATATCCCCCACACCATTACACCACCACCACCAGCCTGCACAGTGGTAACAAGGCATGATGGTTCCATGTTCTCATTCTGTTTATGCCAAATTCTGACTCTACCATTTGAATGTCTCAACAGAAATCGAGACTCATCAGACCAGGCAACATTTTTCCAGTCTGCAACTGTCCAATTTTGGTGAGCTTGTGCAAATTGTAGCCTCTTTTTCCTATTTGTAGTGGTGATGATTGGTACCCGGTGGGGTCTTCTGCTGTAGTAGCCCATCCGCCTCAAGGTTGTGAGTGTTGTGGCTTCACAAATGCTTTGCTGCATACCTCAGTTGTAACGAGTGGTTATTTCAGTCAAAGTTCTGAAAGCTCTTCTATCAGCTTGAATCACTCAGCCCATTCTCCTCTGACCTCTAGCATCAATAAGACATTTTCGCCCACAGGACTGCTGCATACTGGACGTTTTTCCCTTTTCACAGCATTCTTTGTAAACCCTAGAAATGGTTGTGCGTGAACATCCCAATAACTGAGCAGATTGTGAAATACTCAGACCAGCCCATCTGGCACCAACAACCATGCCACGCTCAAAATTGCTTAAATTATATAATTGCTTAAAAATAGCTTATTTCCCATTCTGACATTCAGTTTGGAGTTGATTGTCTTGATTGTCTTGATCAGGACTACACCCCTAAATGCACTGAAGCAACTGCCATGTGATTGATTGATTAGATAATTTCATTAATGAGAAATTGAACAGGTGTTCGTAATAATCCTTTAGTTGAGTGTATATATATATATATATATATATATATATATATATATACAGGATTTAACCGCAGCAAGCGGATGGAACGAGTGATCCCTCCTCACCACCTATTGGCAGGGATTAGAGCCGAACCTTCATGCTGGCTGCTTACGACTGATCAATCAAACAATCACTTTTATTTATATAGCGCTTTTAACAATTCAGGTTGTAGCAAGGCACTAAACATTATAAAGTAGTAGAACAAAGTGATGGTAATATTTAATGACGAGAATTTAACTATTTACTGACTGACATCATTCTAGGGCACCCGTGGTTAGTAGGCTATCCCTTTCTTGGCGATCCTGAATTCTCAAGTGGGGTCACTTTTGGCCAGAACTGCTTTCCCAAACTTCCGCTCCTGTCCTGTCCTGAAAACCCTTAAAGTTAAATTCCACATCTATTGAAAGCCCCCTTGAACAGCAGTCAGTTAACATCCCCGTTATTCCCCGTATGTTTTGCCTCAAGAAAGCTACCACCACATCGGCCATGGGACTGCGCCATCGAGGTTCTCACCTGACTAAGAGATTTTCTTATCGTATCAGGACCTACTCATTGTTGAAATCATTCTCTAGATGTTGTACTGTCACATGGAATTGATGTTAATGGTGTTGAAATTCTGCAGCAAAGCGATGATATCTCAGATCATTATCTAGTCTTCTGTAAACTCCATATAGATAAACCTGTAAATTCTGCACATTGTTACAAGTACTTCTACCACAAAAGACTGCTTTATAAGTAATCTTCCTGACTGATCTAAATTCCTTAGCACGTCTAAAATGAGGCTAAATTAGAACTATTCTGATAGCCTTAATCCATCACTGAAAAACTCTCGCTCATTTACTCTCTCCATACAAAGCTGTCCAGTGCGTCACAGTGTCATTTAATATTGTACAAATTTACCACAGCCACGAGATGTGATTAAACATACCTATCTGCTTTGAGATCTCAGATTCTTTCTTTTAATTTATCCTTAAATTTGGACTCTTCAGAGTCAAAATTCTTCTTTTGAACATGTTTAAAATGACTAGTAACTTGCCACACACTCGTTACAAAGCAGCTGTCATATTTTCAACATGTTGCTCACATGCTGAGTCGGGCGCTGCTTTAAACTGAGTGCGTGGTGTTGACTGCCGACCTGAGGCATAACATCAATGTAAATAAATGAGCAATTTGTTTCGCTTTAAATTAAAAACTAAATATTGTAGCCAATACATGTTATTTAATTTTCAAAATTATGTATTTATATATATATATATATATATATATATATTTATTTTTTGTTTGTTTGTTTGTTTGTTGTTGTTGTTTTTAAAAATCGTCTTGCGGGCCGGATTGTATTTATTTATTTATTTATTTATTTTCAAAATCGTCTTGCGGGCCGGATTGGACACCTCTGTGGACCGTATTCATCAAAAGAGCTGCTTTCAGAAGTCATAGATCCTCTTTTGTCTATTATTAATTGATCATTGTCATTTGGATATGTCCCCAAAGCCTTCAAACTGGCTGTTATTAAGTCTCTCGTAAAAAAAAAAAAATAAATAAATAAATAAAAATAAAAAGCGCAACTTGACCCAGAGATTTAGTTACGGACCTATCTGAAATACAGTATCCCTTTTCTGTCAAAGATACTAGAAAATGTAGTATCCTCACAATTATATTCCTTCTTAGAGAAGTAAGGTATCTGTGAGGCCTTCCAGTCAGGATTTAGACCATATCATATTGTTGAGACTGCTCTAATTAGAATTACAAAATGACCTGTTTCTGATCTTGGTTGTATCTCATTATTAGTGTTGTTGGATCTCAGCACTGCGTTCGAAACTCTTGACCACAAAATTCTTTTGAATAGACTAGAAAACTCTATTGGCATTAGTGGAAGTGCCTTAGCATGGTTCAAATCATACTTATCTGACCGCTATCAGTTTGTAGCAGTGAATGAGGACAAATCATATCGGTCAAGGTTCAGAACCTGGGACGTTACTTTTTACGCTTTACATGTTACCCTTGGGAGATATTATTAGGAAACATGGTGTTAGCTTTCACTTTTATGCTGATGATACTCAGCTATATATTTCTTCCCAGCCAGGTGAAACACACCAATGCATAGCTAACATAAAAAAATAAAAATATTGGATGACAGGTAACTTACTGTTAACTTCTGTAAAAACAGAGGTGTTAATTATCGGACCTAAAAACCCCACACGTAATAATCTAGAACACTGTCTAACACTATTCTTCAATTCTTCTTCATCAGTTAGGAACCTATGTGTGCTCTTTGATAGCAATCTTTCATTTGAAATCCATGTTTCTAGCATCTTTAAAACTGCATTTTTCCATCTCAAGAACATTACTAAATTGTGACCTATGCTCTCAACCTCAAATGCAGAAATGTTAATTCACGTGTTTATGACATTGAGGTTAGATTATTGTTATGCTTTATGTGGTTGTTCTTTACGCTTAACAAATAGACTACAGTTGCATCAAAATGCAGCAGCTAGAGTCCTTACTAAAACCAGCAGATGTATGAGCAGATTAGCCAGGTTCTGTCAACACTGCACTGGCTCCCTATCAAACATTGTATAGATTTTAAAATCTTGTTAATTACATATAAAACCCTAAATGACTTAGCTCCTCAGTACTTGAGCAAACTCTTATCACATTAGTACTCCATGTCTGCTGTGTTCTCAAAACTCTGGCCATTTGATAATACCTAGAATATCAAAATCTACTGCGGGTGGCAGATCATTTTCCTATTTAGCTACCAAACTCTGGAACAATTTACTTAAAACTGTTCCTTTACTTAAAACTGCACTCTCCCGCATCTACGCAGAGGAATAGGATCCAGACGAACGCTAACCCATTCTGCCAACTGATTTATTTGTCTGTCCCATCCTGTGGACCTCCCCTCCCATCGCCTTCAAGCTCGCTCCTGCGCCTCCACCGGGTTGACCACAACTCATCCACTCCACCCACACCTCACTGGGCACTGACCACCCAGGGGCCAACCGAACACTCTCACTCCTGCAATATGGCAATATGTCAGGAATGTGCTATCTCGAAGAGCCCCAGAACCCTGCCTTCGGGAAAGCTGCTACCACTTCCCGTCCCCAACCGCCCCTGGTCACACCTAGTAGTGGATTTCATCGCAGATCTGCCCACCTCACAAGGTAACACATGCATTCTAGTTATTGTCGATCAATTGTCCAAATTCTGCCTAATACCTTGGAAATGGCAGAACTCCTCTTTAACCAGGTGTTCTGGTCTTTGGAATTCCAGAGGATAGAGCTTCAGACAGAGGTCCACAGTTTATCTCCCGAGTCTGGAGAGCCTTCTTACAACTCCAAGGTGTGGCCATTAGCTTTACCTCCGGCTACCACCCTCAAGCTAATGGACAGACATAAAAATGAAGATCCTGGGGGTGGGGTGGTTCCTCCGTACTTTCTGCCTTTCTGGGATCATTATTTTGACTGCAATTTGTATGTACATTGTTACTGTGTTACTGTGTGTGTGCATATTACATAGTGTTTCCTTCCTTTCAAATAACCTTCACAGTATTACCAGGACTCTTGGCCAAGCCATCTCTGGTTCTTGATTAAAAGGAATTCCTCTTTCTTCTTCTGCAACAGTGGTACAGCCGTCCCATGTGGAGTTTTCAGAAAGTCTTGGCGATGGAATCACTCAGATGGTACGTCTGGGCATTTAGCACTACACATGGAGAGAGCCGTTGGGAACACATAGGAGGAGGGAGGGGTGGAGAAAAGGATGGAGAGAAATGAGGTGTGTGGTTGGAGGCAAGGGAGGGGTAAGACTAAACAAAGAGCATTTCCTTTAGTGATTCATATACATTGTTTTAACACATGTTTAGTTTGTATTTGAGCATGTAGAATTTATTATTTGTGTTCAGTGTGCATTTACTGTGTTAGTTTGTTAAGGCAGAGCAATGTTTGTGACGTACGCTTGTGTGTGTGTGTGTGTGAAGAAGGAGCAGATTGTCTGGCCACTAAAGAGGCATGTGGGCCCACAGAGTCCGCCCCAGGTCAATCATAGCCAGAAGCAGATGAGTAGGTAGTCAGTTGTAGCTGCCAGTAACCAGTAACCGCCATTCACCAATGTGGCCCGCCAAGCAGAGAGATGTGACAGCACAGGCTGCTTGCTGAGTGCCAAGCTGTCCGGTAGATCCGCACATGGGCCTGACCAGTTTCAGCGGGACAGCACCACCCCGACAGCGCAAAACCGGATAGATAGAGAACGTCCTTCAACGGGAGGCTTGGGTGTCCTGCACAGGCTTTAATACATCTGTTATGAACGCATATCTGCAATGTCCGTAAATTATGCCAAACTATTGTTCGTTAATTCACCGCTTCCCTTCTTCTGTCATTACACCATATGCTGTCTTTCTTTAATAATTGGTAAATAAATATCTTTACAAATCAGATAAGAGAAGGTTAATTAAGGCTGCAAAATGCTTTGTCCAAAATGTTCCAAATTTAATCATTCTTACACATCGTAATAATATTTAATAAATATATATTTCTTTCTTTCTGTTCACTTTGTAAATGAAAGACTTTTCTTTAAAATAATATTTAGCATAATATTTAGTAAAAAACAAACAGTTCATTAATTTATTAATTCATTCATTAGTGATTTATGCATTAGTTAGTGGACACTCATATTTGTCATAAGCAAATGTACTGTATACATTAAGTTGCAAAATTTTGCATAGTATACAAACCAACATGATACAGTAGGCTAAACATTAAACATCCATATGGGGTGTGGAATGGTGCAATCAGAAAAATAGGTACAAAAGTTTTTAAAGTTTCTAAAAGTCTTTTTGAAAGATACACCTTTGTGGTTCCATATTGGTACTTTACCTAAAACATACATAAAGTATACTTTTTGAAAAAGTACCACCCCGGTGAAGTTTTGTGCTTTTTTTCTCTATCTCTCTGAGAGTGTGTAGGTGGAGAATGCAGTTGTAGGGAGCAGAAAGAAAAAAAAAATAAAAAAAATAACAACAATAAACTAAGTAAATAGTGAAGGGAAAAAAAAAATCAATAAATGCACAGTAATGCACAAAAGGTGTGTTTCTTTTTCTTCCATTGTTTCATCTTATATAAATTAAAATATTGCTGTTTTCATCAAGGGTCTATCTTCATTCACTGCTATTTTGAGTGACGGAAAATAAAAATACAACAATAAATAATTAAATAAAAAGTTGATGAAGTTTTGGAGACTATGAAATGCCTCCGGACTTCCACCAATACAGCACCAGCTGAGCGGAGGCTCTGCGTGGCTGCATCTTTCTGGCTCGTGCTCACTCTCTGACAGATGTCTGAGCTTGGGAAGAATGACAGGACTTGAGATGGGAGATGTCTGGATGCCACTGTGAAACTGCACATATGGCCGCCGTGTGGAGAAACGCGGGCGGGGGGCTGTGGAGAGAGAGAGAAAGAGAGAGAGAGAGAAAGAGAGAGAGAGAGAAAGAGAGAGAGAGAGAATGGGAAAAGAGGTGGTGTTATCCTCTCGCTTCAATGAGTCCACCATCTGATTGTGATGTAAACCACATTTGACAGAAATGGAAAGCACTGACATTATGGAATTGTTCTTACAGACTCAGAATGAACAACTAAGTTCTATGAAATATATAAACCTTGCAGTGTACCAATTGTTCTTCAAGTGGAATTTTGGTGAAATCATGCAGAAAGAGACATTTTATGCTTCCATCCATATCACAATATGTCTTGTCACATTTGTTGAATGTGAAAAGCTAAAGAACTTTGTGTATTCTTTTTTTGAAAAATATACTTTAAACATACACTAAACATATTAATTACTGTATTTATATATTGTATCACAGCACAGTTTCTGATTAACTACATTCAGGGCTGAATAAATGCAGTGGGAAAAGTGCAGTGACACATTCTATGCATCTCCTGCGCATTAGTTTAGAGACTGCCATTAATGTTCATTTAGCTAATTGATTAATGTCACATCAACCAATAGTCTGCTAAAGTGCTGTTAAACTAGCACATGCTGACATTAGTCACAGGAAATATTTATTATATCCAAACACATAAACAAACAATAAATAACCCTGAGTAAATATAAAGAAAGTAATCAATATGCAGTTTTTTAAGTATTGTAATTTATGGTCTGCTATTTATTTGAATCAAACACTTATTTATTCTAAGTGTATGGTATATCATTTGACGGTTAGTTACCTGCCTGAAGAGATAATTCACCCAAACATTAAAACTTATTTTCTAATTATTTATTTATTTAGTTTTTGCATTATAATACTAAATAAATAAATTTAAAGTAAAAGTAAAAAAAAAAAAATACATTTTCTTAAGAATGACTTTCAGTGACTTTTAAGATTTCAGTGCTAAAAACATAATTGTATGTGCAAATGTAAATGCTACTATTTACCTCATTGATCAAATGTGAACTTGTATAATTAGAAAGATTGATTTAGGTGCAGTTACATTATTATGGACTATTAGCTAGTAATTACAGAAATGTGCTTAAGTGCCGAGATGTAGGTGATGTTGTACAATTTCTGCCTCTGAGGGACTATGTCTGATTCTTTTGACCTTTCAGAGGACATAGAGAGAGAGGAAACCTTCACCCTTTTAGTCCTGTTACCTTGGCTACCAGCCAAATAGCCAATCACCACTATGGATTTTGTTTCCCACCCCTCCTTCCAGTACCATTTTAGCCATCCTAGCACTTCCTGGGGGTGTCTGACATGCTAGAATGCTGGATTGACAAGCGGAGATGTTTTGGTAGACAGCCAACAATTTACACATATGGAGGGACATGGTGAAGTAAAAGATGCATATTCACAGATCATGTTTGGCTTTGATTACATAAACACACATACATGGTGCACACGTTGAAACAGTGTAAGATTTATTCTAACAATTAAGTTTGAACTGCTTTAGGAATACTGTTTTGTTCACTCTCTCAATAGTGAGGATGTCAGTCACACTTTAATTAAAGGCAGGGTAAGCGATTTCTGGAAGCTAGTGTTGATATTTAAAATCACCAAAACAAACACACCCCTACCCCTAAAGAGTCTCGCCCCTGTTTTGATAGCTCTGCCCCTGTCACACGCACCGGATCACGTGAGGTCACGAGGACCCGGAAGTAACCTCACGCAGGTATATAAACAGGAAG